>JAMXBB010000009.1:15783119-16150616 GCA_024138015.1 Lumnitzera littorea | reverse complement strand
AAAAAAAAAAAAAAAAAAACTATTGGGGAGTAAGCTACAAGAGCTTAGCTTAGTGAGTTAGCTCTCATACTATATTAGTAAGCAGGTTGTCAAATAGTTTATTAACAATTAATATACCAAATAGTTTATATGCAGTTGATCGATGCTGCATACAATATTAGATTTAACGCCCTTCGAAATAAGTATTTGAAATACATCGGTACCAATTACAACCGAACTCTAGCATTTGAATTTTTAACCATATATAAATATATATAGAAATTCTCTGTTTCACAAAATAAGTTTCTATTTCTAACAATCAATAGTATATAAATATCCAGGTCTAACGATGAGGTGACCCCCACAGTCTACGCTTACACTTTACAACAGTGATCTTTAGACGCGACTCCTAACTACCTATAATTCGCGTCTCTGGCGCCAATAAAACCCGCGAGCCAAAGATAGGGTCTCGTTATACCAATGCTCTTGCACTATACTAATCAAATCATATGAGAATCCATTTCTTTAAGACCCTTCATTACTAACTGCCTGAGGTGATGGCCGAAACATTATATGTAATGTTCGTGCTTTATGCATAATCCATTTAATTTTAGTTAAGTCGAATATGATTTAGTCAACTTATGGGGTGATTAATAAATATCAACAAACCATTCAATTATGCAGTAATAAATTTATCAATCAATTATTCAACTATTATGTTTCATAATTTTTTATACAATACACAACCATAGACACATACATAACACATACCCCCATGCATCAAATTATTAATGTTTACTTTAAGTGTGCTAATTACATGCACAACATAAATATAGAGTCATCTAGAGTACTCACTTGGTCATTGAGTATATCAACGATCGTAATAGTCCACTTAGTAAGTTAGTATCCGTATCGGAATCACCTAATATTTAAGAAATATGAAAGGTAGTAAGTTTGAGAATTAAAAACTAAACTAGTATGGTAATTTGTACTATTTATCCAACTCAATTACCGATTTGCGTGAAACCATCAATTCGAGTTTTTTATTGAATCATGTATTTTTTTTTTAATTTAGCTCGAATCCTTATGAATTTATAGTTTATTTCGATCGTTTTTTAGCGTATTTTCTCTTAATGAGGTATGTTTTGAACGTTATGATTCACAGTTTGGACTGCGATATAAAAATATCACAAAATTCATTATTTTAATTTAAAAAGTTATAAAATATTAATTTAAGCTTTTTTCTTAGTATATTTACGATTTAATTATATATATAAATACTTACGATTAAATTTAATCAAATCTTTCAATTTACTTATTAAAATTTTTTCCTCTAAATTACGGTATTCTTATATATATATATTTATATTTATTATCTTACTTTATTTATTAAATTATTAGTATAGTATATTGCATACACTATTTAATTATACTCGTATTTTTATGTATATGTCACTATTTATATACGTATGTTTATATGTATATGATATGTTATATATTAAATTATTCTATCCTTATTTATACATTATGTACAAGTATATTATACACTTATTTATACTTTATACACTTATGTACATATACGATCATACTATATATGTATATATATATTAAAATACAAATATTATTAATAATATATATATATATATATACATATGTACACATATATATACGGAATTGTATAATACATGTATATGTATATCACATACTAAAATAAATATTATGTACATATACACCTTTATATATATCCATGCATATAAATACATAATTAATTAAGTAAAATACTAAATATATATACATGTATATAAAGGAAATATTTTAGTATACATACATATACTATTTGAGTATTCCTATATATGCCATATACAAGATACTAATTAGACATACATATATAATACACACACATACATATGTACAAGAATACATGTGTAGAAAAATATACATACTATACTACTATTTATATTTATATACGTATACCATATATTAGATATATATATCCACTCCTAAATACATATATACATACATAAATAAAGATAAATACCAAATACATATGTATATACACAAATAAGTAAAATACATAATACATATGTATATATCTATTCATGCATATATATATATATACATGTAAATAAATAAATCAATAAAGGACTTAGTATATACATAGTATAGAATACACATATGTACAAAATAAATAATTAACTTACCAAAATTCTTTTTGTTTTTCCTCTTCTTCTTTTTCCAATTACTTAGTTTTTCTCCTTTCTTTTGGTTTCGGTTTTGTTGTGTGTGTGATATGCTTTTGTTGTTTTTCTTTTTTCTAGTTTGAAAGTTCTAAACCTGAATGGGATGTGGATTAAAAGAAAAGAAAAAAAAAATCTAACTTAAATCTCCTCATTAAATTGGGTGAGACACTTACATTGATTAACTTATCCTTTATTTCATAAATTTGTGACACTTGTTACTTACAATTTAGCATATGGGCTATTGAAAAATCAACTAGAAAATCATGTAGAAGAGGCAAAAAATATAAGAAGAAGGAAAAGGAAAAGAAAAAGAAGCTTAAAAATAATTATATGTAATTTTTCCAAGCGTAAAAATAATATTTATATATTAATTTTGGAATTTTATGAAAATTTATCAATTTAATTAGCACCTGTTATAATTATAATTTTTACGAGTTATTTTAACGTTTTCGTTAAAAGTTTTACATAATTACGTGATTTAGTCAATAATTATAATCGATTACAATTACATAACTATTAAGTGATATTTATTCATTTTATAGGTTTAAAATTATAATTTTAGGGTTTTCGTCAAGTTTGGGTTCAATTTCAAGTATTTTCGCATACATCGGATTTAGGATTTTTGTACGCGATTCAGATTTCACTTAAAATTTTAGGGTTTTTATTATTTATAATATATTCAAATTTATAATTTATTAAATTTTTATTTTGCTTACTTTTAACGACTTATGAAGTCATCTACAGTATTAGGGTTTAATTCTACTTTTAAATAGCTAAATTTGCGAGGTTTATAATTTTAATATTTCATATGGACATATAGCGACATATGAATGGTTCACTTTTATTTTTAGTTGAAAATTTCTTCCATTTTGAAATAATTGATTTAGATCGCATGAACATGATGTTATGTTATAATGTTGAGCTAGATTAGCCAAATCAACAAAAATTGTAGAGGAGAAAGATTTGTTAGTTAAATCTTGTAACACACTGTTAATACAGGAAAAAAAAAAACTACAATGTAAAACAGTAGCTTATGATGATACGTTACAAAGTATTATTTATCAGATCATGGTAAATTATGGAACAAAAATATAAATTACAATACTATCCGTAATGATACAGAAAAGTAGAGAGAAAAGCAATGGGAAAGTAAAAGTAAGAGAGTAAGTGTAAAAGCAGAAGCTGACGACGGTTTTTGTTTTATTTTATTTTATTTTTTTAAATTTAAAGTTTAGTTTGCCCAATTAGACTATTTAATTGGCTAATCGGCTCGACAACTGACGAGTCAGCCCGTTAGGTTAGTGATTCTCTAAAGCTAAACTACTTGAGCCTTTAGAGCTTGATGGTTTATTAACTGACTTAAGCTTGTCCCCATTCGATCAAGGCTTAATTCACGATTCGAAATTGGTCTTTACACAAGTCTAGCTGTCACGCCCCGAAGTGGCAGAGTCGTAACAGCTCTCGCCGTGTAAACCATCATAAGATAGAAGTTGGCCTTACAACCGCTATCTTAGACCTGATCTACACAAGGCATCCATGACTAACCCGCTTCGAAGGAAACAGTTTGTAATTTAAATAAATCATTTATCTAAGAAAGTGAGGAAATACATATATATATTATAATACAGTTATTGCAATTAAGATTGCAATTAAGATTTACAATATTTCTCCGTAATATATTTCCTAGTTATTACATTATTCAAAAATGAAAAGTTCTAAAGTAAAAGCTTAAACCTTAAAAATATATGTTTATTCTTCATATGTTTTTCTTCACTCCCTAGGATCCAGCAGTTGCTAGCTTTAGAGTAGTTGTTGCTACTTCTTGGCCAGCACCTGCACGACGTCTATAGGGATGTGAGCAACCACAGCTCAGTAAGTTAGGGCGGAGGACTTAAAACTATACCATAAACACAACAAGGTTTTCAATCACTTATTAGGTGCAATGCATGTGCAAGCAAATGCCATCGCACGACGTTGTCCGGCCCGTCGTGAGATTAGAGAAATTGCGCCCGCTCTAATTCGGGTTGAGGAGTTGCCGTTAATGCAACAGCTCACAACCAAACCTAGGCTTGTGTAATGGAGACCTTGCTCCTCCCGCGACTACCTTCGAACCACTGCCTTCACCCTCGCCACAACCTCCTCTCCTGTCACTTAGTTTGACTGAGGATGAAGAAGGAACCATTTTGCAATCCAGCGCTATCCCTTCCGAAAGGGTCGGTATTTGGTCGGAGAGTCCTAAGTTCCCCTAACGGGTTGCCATGCATGTTCGATTATGATTACTGGCCGTATATTTGATTAAGTCCAGTTTAGGGTGATCAATTATTACATATAATTCATACAATATGTACCAGAGCAATAAACAAAATCATAGCATCACCCATAATCAAGCACATGCACACATTCAACTATCTAACAAGCACAACCAAGCATAATCTTAAGCCTCCAAAATATAACATCGTATTAATCGCAACTTACCTCGACTCCTCGCTCACTCATTCGAGGTCCGATTTGCTCAGGCCATCGCCTATCATCCCTATAACACAAACGTGGTTTCAGTTTTTCATATAACTATTATAGGTTCATTTTATCTTATAACGCATATTGTTATGTTTGGTTTAGGGTTTAATATGCCTAATTATCTAGGTCTTAAGTCTTTTATAATTATTCTAGGTTTGGGGTTGGGTTTGGGTTCAGGTTCGGGTTCAGGTTCGGTTTCGGTTTCCGCATCAATTTCTAAATTAGATTTTAGTTCGATTTCTAAATCACATTAAGCTCGAGTATTCAAATATCCTATTGGATCTTAATTTAATATTCTAAGCTATTCGGTACACGCTAGTCCTAATTAGGGTATCGGATTTATCCCCGATGTGAGAAAATCTTACTTTTTTTTATATAATTACCTAAAATTCAATCTTAATTCAGATTTAATATTATTCTGATTTTTACTCTAATATTATCTAAATAACCCTATTTTTTTTAAATTTATTAATTTACAATTTCACATATTACTAATTTCTTATATTAATTACCTAATTTCCTAAATTAACCATACTTAATACTCCAAAGGTTAGGATTAGGGTTCCACATCAGCGATTAACACCCCTAAGCATATAATTAATATCCCAATCAATAATTAACATTCTAATCACCTAATTAACCCTAAATCACCCAATTTTTTTATCATTTCAGGGCTAAAAATTAACTTAAAAATTTTGAAAATTAATTTTAAAAAAATGGCTTTATAGCATTGTTCTACATCATATGAGAATCCTACAGAAAAATTTTGAGCTCCAAACTACACTCCTAAGCCTATTTATTTTCCGGTTTAATCATGCTCGGTTTTGAACAATTTATTAAGGACCCTATATTTCCAGACATAATTAAACTAAATCAATATTTTTCCCTAAATCTACATGCAATAAAATCATAGAATAACAAGTTTCATAATTTTCTGGGCAAAATAACTAATTTTACAAAATTACACAAGAATCGGGCTGGAAATTGGACTCACCGGTTTGGGTGGCTCCGGCCACCGCGGGCTGCCATGGCCTTGTCGGCCGGCCTGGGTGTTGCTACCACCGTGTGGTGGTGGTGGCCGTCCACTTCCAGCTGCTCGTCTAGTGGGGGTTCCCTTTAGAAGCCCTAATTGCACAGATTTTTCTAATTTTTTTCCAAACCGAATTTTTCTCTCAATTTTCGACTCCCCCTAATTTTCTCTAATTCCCAACTGTCCAAATGAGTTCCTGGATTTTTCCTGCTATTTATAGGACTTTAGTGTAATTATTGTGCATTAAATTAGATAAGACAATTACTTTATCACTTAAATTTTGGCTTTTGTGTTGCCTAATTCTTATTGGTTAATTTTTCTTTTTCTTATCCTGACATGCCACGACCAATTTTACATCATTCCACACCCTTCTGATTTTTTTCTGATTTTTCCATAATTATTTTATAATTTTCTTTAATTATTTGCTTAGTTTTTGGCCAATTTAGGTAATTTCGCGTATTTTTATCTACACGTAAATACATGTGGGGTACATGTGAACATTCCTAATTATTATTTTGGTCATTCTAAAATTTTTAGTTTACATATAATCTATCTCTAGTAATTTATTAGTTATTAGATTACACTTTTTACCTTTTCGGTAATTAGCAATTATTATGCTTAAAATTTGGAAATTTTATAGTCTTCTATTTTATTACTTATTTTCTTAAATTCAAGTTTACGGGGTCATTTTTACTAATATTCTTCTCAACAGTTTATAATTTAGGTTTGATCGAATCTTTTAACCGATCGCCCTAAACTTTGGGTTCTAAATTCAATCCTACGGTCAATTAGCTTAGCTTTGGGGCTTACACTAGCCACCACCACAACTACCATTGTCATAGCCACTCTTGTTGCCCATACCACTACCAACCACCCCCATTGCCTTGCTACTGTTAATCATCGTTGCAGCCACTAACTACTGTTGTCATTATCGCCGCCACCATTACTACCATTGCTATTTTTTACTTTAAAGAAGATGGATTGAGAATCTAGTTATTTTAGTTCTATTATATGTTCGTTCTTATGTTACTTATAAATCCAATTAAATAAAATAATATGTATTATATTTTTATTATATTTTTTAGGAATTTTAATTCTATCATCCCCTCAATTCCCATCACTAAAGTGAATGAGCTAAACAAGTATAAAACCAACTTTTCAATGCTTTATTTATCCTCATTCACTAATGTAAATCCAAAGTTAAAATCATAAATAGACTATAACCACCAAAAACACCAAACACTACCATCTTGTCAAAAACCACTTATAAAGTAGACCCCTTGACTATTTCTAGTACTTTATTGGTGGGTTTAATCAATTGAAGATAGGTTATCTATATCTAACTATAATATTGAAGTGAGAGGTCCACTTTTGGTGTGTTAGATAGTTATACTATTTATATCTTTTAAATAAGTTAATAAACTTACATGAACACTGTTTCTAATAACTATGCACTGCTTTTTTGCATGTCTCACACTCCACCACTTCCATTAACAACCCATCTTTGTTAGTTTTACTAATTACTACATTCATTATATTATATTTACAACTTTTACTATATATTTTCCATATTATTATGATATTTGCACGTGCATAATAGATGTGAGGTCCACTAGTATTCGTAAAATTCCAAAAATGGAAAGCCTAAGAAAAATAGAAATACACAGAAAAAAAAAAATACTCTATTACCTATTGAGCTTTCACATTTTATTTAAATCAAATTGTTTGTTATAATTTAATAGTATCATACTGATCTCCCATCGGAATGGATCGAGACTCAAATCCATCCCCCCTCAAAGTTATATTGAAAAAAAGAAAAAAACCATTGGTAATTCGTGAGGTTTCATCAATCCTTTTTTGGTTTTTATCAATTTCAGCAACATGTAAATTAGAAAAAGAAAATAAATTAAACAAAAGTCAATCTTGTGCGCCACGCTTTCTCGAATTTTGACTTTCATGAAAATTTTCGGTGGGAGTCAAGCAGCCTTCTCATTCCTTCAACTTTTCAACACTTCGCATATAAATACATACGTTTTTTCTTATACATTAATCAATAAACTTCTTGTCTTTTTGCTTATTTTTTCTAAAGTGAAGGAAAAGCAAGAAGTAGAAGGGCCAAATTTACCATCTTTTATTCAAGTAGAAGGGGCCAAATTTACCATCTTTTGTTCATTAAAATGTTGTTGCTTTTTGAGGGTGTCAGGATCTTCATCTGATCTGGGTGTTTTCTGGGTTCACCAGTTTTTGCAGGTATCGTGAATTTTTGAGGTCAGTCAGTCTTCTACTTCTTGCATTTTTTAAGAAATGCTTGTGCTTTATAATTAATTTTGATTTTTTTTCTTTTTTTTTTTTGTGAGGCTTTAATTTCATATAAGCTTTGTGTAATCTGATTTTTTTTTTTAATAAAGCAATATCATATACCATCTGTTTATAAAATGCTTCTTGTATTGATAAAGCCGTGCCATTTTTTTTGTTTATATACCTTTTTACTATAATTTTCGATTAATTATCCTAAATCATATATATATATATATATATATCCAAAACTAACCATTACATATTAATTAACTCTCTCCCTAAGTTAGCCCAGTGAAATTTCCAACTAAATTATCACACCTTATTCCAATGACTATCAACCTACAAAACCCCTTTTGTCTCCTTTTTATTCTCAAATTAACTTTCATTTCAAACGGAAAAAAAAAAAAAAAAAACACTAATGGTTCTTTTAAATCTTCCTTCTATTGGATTGTTTTGTTGATACCAGCTTTGGATTTTTTCATTTCTTAAATAATGTATTCTCTACTCAACCAATAATAATAGTTTTTAGCAGAAGATGCATTAATGTTGTACATATTAAATTTGTTAATCTAGTAACTTTTATATTAAAGGGATTGCATCGGTTTGACATCACACATGTAAAAATATTGTAGCAATATAATATTAAAGACAGAAATTACAATTTTAAATAAGTAGAGTAAAAGTTACATTTAAAATAGGGGAAATTCTATAGTTTCATCTATGTTTTTTACGGAACCGATTTTGTCTATCATCTAACTATTGATTTACTATCAATTTAATTTAAATTATTGAAAATATAATTGATTCAATTGTTGAGATTTAATAAATATTAAATCAAATGTTAGATCAATAACAATACCGGTTCTGTAAAAAAATGATAGGATCATAGAAAAATCTTTAAAATATTATGATGGAAAAGTATAAATGAAGTTATTATATTATTACTATTTTTTTCTTATTTTTATACATTTATAACACAATGCATTTTTTACTAGGTAAATATTATTTGGACGATAGCTGTTTTAGGTTTAAAAGATTTATAACCAACCCTTAAAGTGGAGTTAGCCTTTTAATTATTGTTATTATTAGTAGATTGATATTTTTTTTTCTCTTTTTCTTTCTGGGGTGAACCGATTAGGTTAACCTATCGGTTCGAATAGCTTTACCCTCTTGAACCGCTTGAGTCTTTTGGATCTTATGGTTTGGCCTAACTTCTCATTGATGGAGATGATTTATAGTTTGAAATCGACTTTTGTACGAGTTTATATATTGAATAGATATTACTAAAAAAGAAGAGGTGAGTTAAAATTTAAAACTAATGATAGTTGTATAATATATTAAAACTTAACATTGAATATTAGTGGGAAAAAAAATTAACACTTAATAGACTCTTACCAAAAAATGAAAAAAAAGGTATAACAAAGACTATGTTATTGTAGTTTAACACAAAAGAGGCATTATTGAAAGAGAAAAGGTGATAGAAAATGAATATTTTTGAAAATATACAATACAATATGATGTAATATATATTTTTAATCTATTAAATTGTAAAAATATTTTAAATAATTTGTACTTTTACCAATAAATCTTAAGTATATTGTATTTTTAAAAGATAAACAGTGTATAATGTAAGTTATTACCTACTTGTTAATAAAATAACTTTCAAGTAAAAATAACTTCTGCATGGAAAAAATGTTAAAAATAGCATAGAAGGAGCCTGTTTGTTTGAAGAAACATATCTTTTGAAATTTTTTTTTTTTTTTATTTTCTCATGTTTGATATATTGTAGGGAGCCTTTAAGTAAAAAAATATTTTTTTTCTTTCATAGAGAAAAAATTTTTTCCAATAAAGAGAAAATATTATTCTTTTATAAGAAAATCACTTGCTCTTTTTAAAAAAAATCATTTTTAAAATAATCTTTGCAAGTGTTATTAATCTAGTATTATAATATTTATTTAATTTTTTTATTGCAATTGATCTATAATACATATTTTAAACACTAAAAAAGTTGACATGCATAGTAGAAACTAAAGACTCATTAGAAAAATTATAAAAATCAACTTAAAAGGTTGTAATAATACATATTATAAATCATTATATTATGTGCTTTTACTTTTAAATAAAAAAAGTTAAAAGACAAAAGATATTAAATTTGATAGTTATAAGTAGTCATTAAAGTCTTTTAACTTTAATAATATTGATGTTTGATACTTTTATCTGTAGTATCACTAGCAGATGACGTATTCGTGCTATATGTGTAAATAATTAAATTGAGTGAAAATAATAAAACAAAGGCCTAAGGATATAAAAAGAAAGAAGGAAAAAGAAAAAAAGCAAATAATATTCTTGATAAATGAACAATACACCGTTATTTACATATAATGCAACATGGTAATATATCTATATATTAACTTTCATTTCAAATTTGTGATTTTCTGTTTAGATTCTGTCACTTAGTCAGTATGACGACTGAAGGTGGGAAGAATTTCGCAAGAAGGAACCGTTTGTTGGAAATCGAACGCACTGTACAAAAGTGGTGGAGTGAAAAGGATGTTTTTCGTGCTGATTCCCGCGAAAAGTTACCGGAACTGGGGGAGAAGTTCTTTGGGAACTTTCCCTTTCCATATATGAACGGTTTTTTGCATCTGGGTCATGCATTTTCTCTCTCCAAGCTTGAATTTGCTGCAGCTTATCATAGGTTGAAGGGCGCCAATGTGTTGTTGCCTTTTGCTTTCCATTGCACCGGTATGCCGATCAAGGCATCAGCTGATAAACTCGCTAGGGAGATCCAACAGTTTGGTGATCCTCCAGTGTTTCCTTCTGATGAAGAAGAGGTTGTAGTGTGGGAGCCGGAATCAAAGGGGCAGAACGATCCTGATCCTAGTTTGAGAGAGAAGTTTAAGGGGAAGAAGTCGAAAGCAGCTTCGAAATCTGGTGGGCAAATGTTTCAGTGGGAGATCATGCGTAGCCTTGGTTTATCGGACAGTGACATATCGAAGTTTCAGGATCCTTATAACTGGTTAAGCTTCTTTCCTCCATTGGCTATGGAGGATCTCAAAGCTTTTGGATTGGGGTGTGATTGGAGACGCTCATTCATCACTACTGATATGAATCCATTCTTTGATTCCTTTGTGAAATGGCAGATGCGGAAGTTGAAATCTATGGGAAAAATAGTGAAAGATCTCCGGTACACAATATATTCTCCTCTAGATGGCCAGCCTTGTGCCGGTCATGACAGGGCAAGTGGTGAAGAAGTTCGGCCACAGGATTATACTCTCATTAAGATGGAGGTGGTGGCACCATTTCCCCCTAAAATGGATGCTTTAAGGGGGAAGAAAGTGTTCTTAGCTGCAGCAACTTTAAGACCGGAAACAATGTATGGACAAACAAATGCATGGGTGTTGCCAGATGGGAAATATGGTGCATTTGAGATCAATGAGACCGAAGTCTTCATTATCTCTCACAGAGCGGCTCTCAACCTTGCATACCAGAGATTGTCTAGGATTCCTGAGAAGCCTTCTTGCTTGTTGGAACTGTCTGGTTATGATTTGATTGGTCTTCCCTTAAGGTCACCCCTCTCGACTAATGAGATCATATACGCTCTTCCTATGACGACAATCCTGATGGACAAAGGCACCGGTATTGTGACCAGTGTACCTAGTGATGCCCCTGATGACTGCATTAACTTGCAAGTTTTGAAAGACAAACCAACTCATAGGGAAAAATTTGGTGTGAAGGAGGAGTGGGTGTTGCCCTTTTCAATTGTTCCGATCATCAACATTCCTGAGTTTGGATATAAGGCTGCAGAGAAAGTCTGCAATGATATGAAGATCAAAAGTCCGAATGAGAAAGATAAGCTTGCAGAAGCAAAGCAAAAAACATACTTGAAAGGATTCACTGAAGGAACCATGCTTGTGGGAGAGTACACTGGTATGAAAGTTCAGGAGGCAAAGCCGTTGATAAGGAGCATGCTATTAGAAACAGGCCAGGCTGTTATGTATAGCGAGCCTGAGAAACAGGTAATATCGAGGTCAGGCGATGAATGTGTCGTGGCACTTACAGATCAGTGGTTCATCACCTATGGGGAGACTGAGTGGAAGAAGTTGGCTGAGGATTGCTTGTCAAACATGAATCTATACTCTGACGAGACACGACATGGCTTTGAGCATTCTTTGAGCTGGCTCAACCAATGGGCCTGCTCCCGTTCTTTTGGTTTAGGAACACGGATTCCATGGGATGAGCAATTCCTTGTGGAGTCGTTATCTGATTCTACAATCTACATGGCTTATTACACTGTGGCCCAATTTTTACATTTTGGAGACACGTATAGTTCTAGCACTTCAATTAAACCAGAACATATGACTTATGAGGTCTGGGATTTTATCTTCTGTGGCGGTCCCTACCCTGAATCATCACTTATTTCCTCCTCCATTCTAAAACAGATGAAGCAAGAGTTTGAGTACTGGTATCCTTTTGATCTGAGAGTTTCTGGCAAGGATCTTATTCAGAATCATCTCACATTTTGCATATATAATCACACAGCGGTGATGGCCAAGCGCCACTGGCCTTGTGGGTTTCGGTGCAATGGCCATCTCATGCTGAACTCTGAGAAGATGTCCAAGTCAACGGGGAATTTCAAAACCCTGCGCCAAGCGATTGAAGAATTTTCCGCTGATGCCACGCGCTTTTCTTTGGCTGATGCTGGTGATGGACTTGATGATGCTAATTTTGTCTCGGAGACTGCAAATGCTGCAATTCTGCGCCTCACAAAGGAGCTCGCATGGATGGAGGAGTTTCTAGCTGCTGAGTCTTCTTTGAGAACTGGCCCTCCATGTACCTTTGCAGATTGTGTATTTGTAAATGAAATCAATTTTGCAGTCAAAATGACTGACCAACATTACAAGGATTACATGTTCCGGGAAGCTCTCAAGGTTGGATTTTATGATCTTCAAGCTGCTAGGGATGAGTACAGGCTTTCTTGTGCTGCTGATGGCATGAACTGCGATGTATTGTGGCGGTTTGTGGACGTGCAGACACGTCTCATAGCACCTATTTGTCCTCATTATGCAGAGTATGTCTGGAGGGAGCTTTTGAAGAGAGATGGGTTCGTGGTAAAAGCAGGGTGGCCCAGTGCAAATTCTCCTAATCTGACCCTTAGGAGTGCAAACAAGTACTTGCAAGACTCGATTGTTCTAATAAGGAAGTTGCTTCAGCAGCAGCTTCTAGGTTCAAAAAAAGCTAATAAGAAGGGAGCCCCAGTTACAACATTGACTGAAGAAAAGCTCAATGGATTAATATATGTGAATGAGCAGTTTGACGGGTGGAAAGCAGAATGTTTGAGGATTCTTCAGAGCAAATATAATGGGAACAGTCGCTCTTTTGCACCTGATGCTGAGATAATGGATGCTTTAAGAGGAAGTAGTGTTGGACAGGCAGATGACTTTGAAAAAATCCAGAAGTTATGTATGCCATTCCTGAAATTCAAAAAGGATGAGACCATTTCACTTGGAGCCCAAGCACTGGATCTGAAACTTCCTTTTGGGGAAATTGAGGTTCTCCAGGAGAATTTGGACTTGATTAAAAGGCAGCTTGGTCTTGAAATGGTGGAAGTCTTATCTATTGCAGACCCTGATGCTCGTGCTAAAGCTGGTACTCATGCTTCACTCTTGGACAAGAATCCTCCTTCACCTGGAAATCCAACTGCTGTCTTCATAAAATAGGTAAGGACATATGAAACATCAATTACCATTTTCAGCTTGGTGGTTTTTTTTAATTACTTTAAGGATTTCTTTGTCCATTCATCAGTTTTGACTATTTCTATTGAATTGGCTTTTTCTTCAATTAATCAGGGTAGTTATCATATAATTCATACTGTCTGCATGTGTTGGCAACTTTTTTTGGCTCTTTTCCATTTCTTTTCGGTCCTAAAAAATTGTGATGATCTCAAACTATTCAGGGCAGAGCTGCATGTAAAGTAATACTGCAAAATTTTTGTTGATTCAGAGAGATAATAAGTCTAGCGTGTAATGATCCTTATTTTAGGTGTTTGCTTAACCCACTCAAACACCTGTACTCTTTCAATTTAGGGTACCTGGGAGTAAGATCATTATATCATCCCTGAACCTGCTTTTCACAACCAATAGTATCTCATATCCATTATCCATAGGAATTTGCCTGTATAACATTCAAAGGCCCCTACCGAGCATCAACCTGTGATACAGCTTCATCTGCCACTCACCTTCAAGGCAGATCATGATCTCTCTTATAAAACTTCAAACATGTCATATAAGATAAAGGCAGACCGCGTGTACCTGTTTTAGGTTTACATCGCATATTAGGGAAATTACATACAGACCTTGTACCTAACGCAAATACAAATGTAACTATAATGCAACATGGTAATATATCTATACAGGCTGTAGACTCAAGTCTAAGCCTCTAAAAAGCTAGACTAGTGCTCTCAAAACATCCTAAGTTCCAAGCAAAAGCTTCAGCCAACCTTATTTGCACTTGAGGTCAGTAAACATCAACCTCTCAGCTTTTTATAGAGTAAAGTGACCATAAAAAGATGAAAGAATAAGATAAACTGACAAACATATCACATTTACAGAGATCATATTTAGTCGGCATGCAACGCAATGCAAATGAGGTGCAAATGCAGCTGATGCAATCTCTATTTCTTGTTCATGTTGGTTGACAAACTCTTGTCACATCTTTCATATAGCTTGGAATATTTCAGTGTCATTTCACTTTGACCCTGGCTTAAGCACATGGCCAACTCTTTGGCCTCAACACTTGCTTTATCAAGCTTAACACTTAAGCTTTTACTATTTAATGAGTCAATACTTGTTTTATTAGCCTTTCATTCACTACAAACAAATTTGAGAGACCAATCCCAGTAGGTTGCTCATTACTGAGCTGATTCAAGAATCGTATCACAAATTTATTAAGTTGATTCAAAGATCATACCATAAACTTATCAAGCGATAAACAACAACTCGATTTATTAAGGTAATTTCTAGTTAGCACTCAAAAACCTGCTATTTGTACTTGAAACACTTGTACAAAAGATAATTATGCATATGCTAGATGGTCATGTTTTGCAATGCAACCATACTTTTAATTCAATCCCCAAAGTTATGCAATGCAGCTACAATTTCAATTCAATCGTCAAGCTTACATGAATAAGCAATCATATATTTACACTTCATGCATCAAGCTATATCAATCATCAGTCCCTACCCCAGCTTTATATACTAGTAATAGTAGTATGTTTTTCCAATATAGTGTTTAGAACCTGATCAACAACAATGCATCACAATCACATTAGAAAGTGCGTAAGCCCAACAGTAAGACCTGGATTTCAATCTAAATTCTCTGGCAATGGTCAGAGTAAGTGATTATACAGGGTTAACAGCCAAAAGCATATGGTTTACAAACTTGGCCATAGCGCATCACAATCAGTCAAATCAGGAAAATTACTCACCTGGCTTACACAATCCTTTTACCCCACATACTCAGGTGATCCCTATTGTGTATATATAAATCATTGAGTTAGTATTCTATAGCTAACACATATACAATATAGCTTACCGTTTCGTATCTCCACTTTTAAACCATCAATTTCTAATAGCTACATCTTTCCTGTTCCTTACATGATTCCAGTGTTCCTCATGGCATCATGATTGTTTAATAAAGTAATTTATCGAACTCTTGTCATCATCAAACCATTTAAATGTTACAATAATTGTTTTAAATAATATATGATACCTAAAATGTATTCATATCGATTTAGTGGTGGCAAGAACTTGGTGATATTTGTATGTATACACCTATGCATCTTTTAGCCAGCTTTATTCTCTTTCTATGTGTAAATTTCTCACATTTGCAATAAAAGAAATACACGGAATCAGAAAAATACTCACAATTCACTACAAGTATAAAGTTACACAAGAAAATGAATTTATAATCTCCAAAACATGGAACACGTATATTCGTTTCAAGCAGATATTTCCCACAAACAGAAGGTTCGAAGAGGACCCTTTCTTCTTTTCCTTTTTGATTTTCAGCATTTTATGTTCTTGATTTCCCAGTTGTCCGTGGATGTGGTCAACCAACATGCGTTATTTAGTTCGTTATTATAAATTCTAAAAGATCCCATCGCGACTTACTATGCCTCCCTTGATTGTTTAGTTTAAACTTCATTTGATAGTGTGCCAATTTCTACCATTATTAAGTTGTTATTTATCCTTTACTAAACTTTTTTTTTCCCCAAAAAAAAAAAAAAAAATCCTTTGCTTCACCTAAGTATGAAGTAAAATATTGCATTTTTGGTGCTCCAATAAGCTGTAACAATTAGTGGGTTAGGTGCTTATTTATCATGCTCCAATTGCTTTTAGATACTAGGTGTTAAATTCTCCATATTTCTCATGTAATGTGAAGCCAAACACCTCTCCATGTCAGGTATAATTGCTATTTTAATATGCTTTGTTAAGTTCGTTTTCCAATTTTTCACACTTTAATTTAGGGGTATTTATTAGTATATATGTGTCTGAGTGCATGCATGTGCACGTACGTATATCCCTACATTAAATAATCATGCTTGATGCTATTATATGTGTTCATGCATACTATGTGTATTTTATGAGCATATATCTACATTGGGTACATTTCCATATCATTATCTATTAGCTGCAAAAGTCTTCTCAACTCTTTTAAGTGGTAAGGAATTTAATCAGATAATTGAGGATAGGAGTTGGTTTTATAGCTCAACACATAATTATGATATTATTTCAATTATATAGGTGTCTTTAGCTAAAGTGTGTGTATATATATATATATAGAGAGAGAGAGAGAGAGAGTATCCCAACGGGTAACATCTCTCCTAAATAATTTATATATCTATCTTTCTGATGATCTCAAGAATTACATGGCTATAGATTATAATATATTAACACTATTAGCTAATCTAGGTGTCTTTTATTCAAGATGTTGAATGTAGTCCAAGTTCTAGTCTTTATCCCAGGTTTGCAAGCCAATTACAGGTCAATATATTTTGCTGTTTGCATTTCCTTGTTATTATTAGTTTTAATAGATTTTAATGCAAAATAAAATGTAAGGATATACTGTTACCAGTTTCTATGTGTATACTACTGTATATACTCCTTAGGTGTATTTTTACTTATCAATGTAACTAAAATATGTTAATATATTGGAGCTCGAATTTGAGCTTTAGATAAATATCGGGCTAAAACGACTATTCCAATATGTATAATAAATTTAAAAAATCTTCACTCTTTATCTTCTAGAGCAAACTTTACATGGTCACTTTGACAAACTTTCATGGCTATGGTGTAAAGGTTTTTACTGAAGAAAAGGATGTGGCCCATATCCCTAAATCTAGTATGGGAGACTTGGATATCACATAGGGGGTTAGCTTAATGTTAAGTGGGAAATATTTTAAAGCTTCTAGCAATGATTTAATGGTCTTTGGGGAAATGACCAGTGCATCATAAATGTAAAACTCACATTCAGCATCTGCTCTCACACGCGTACGATGGGTAATCCAGCTCTTGATTAAGGTTAAAATACACCCCTTAAGACATTGAAGTGGATGAACTAATGTACAATTGCATTTTCTGCACATATCAAGTTAAATATAGATGGAATCTCGTCGGCTCCTTAGTAGCAACATTAAAGTTCCTTACAGTCGTCATTTATGGGAGAAGGTTTGACACAGCTCCATCCACCTTCGGAGATGACTCTAAAGCTTCTTAGGGAGTTTGAGGATACATTTGTAGAGTTCTTATGGTCTCCATCAAGAAAGGGGGGGTTCCATCTTATCTTGCTTTGGCAAATTTTTTCACCGGCACAGAAAGAAACAGGATGGATATACATATGTTCATAGTTCTATAAGTTAAAACTTTGAGATTTGTCGTACATATACTTTTTGTCTTGAAATTTAAGTGAATATCAATATGTATTGCATATTTTCTCTCTTTATATCATACTTGTCATATCTTTTGTATTAAATTCTGGTTGAGTTGTGGATTGGATTTTGTGTTCGATTGTCTGCGGTTTTGACTTTGTGTTCGCCGGTGTTTGGGATTGGAGTTTGTCTAAAGGATCGGAGGATTCAATTTTGTTTTAGCTATTTGGGGATAAGAGTTTCCAGTGGCAGGTGATTGAAGAACGTATTTTGGCAAATTTATGTAAATCTTATATGCATCATATGCGTCTTCAGCATGAAAAAATCGCAACAACGTGAACAATATCAGTACACATTTTTTCTTTTATACTGAAGATTGTATGTCCCTTCATTTTTTTATTTTTATTTTTACATTGAGTGTGTATACTTTAATTCCCCTATTTTTTTTTAATATATTTTTGCCCGAGCCTTTTTTCTGCAATTTTTTTTCAAAATGTGCAATTCCCTAGTTGTCCATGGTTCTAATAGGATATCCTAATATCGGGTTTAAAACCGAAACTGAACTTATTATGAGACATCAAACAAACATGAATTATATGTAAAATATATATAGATTTTTTTTTTTTTGGAAAAAGATATACATATAGATATCAAACACAGCTTGAGCTTTTGATTGTTAAAAAGTCGGCTCTCCGATCAATTTGGGTCCCCTATTAGCCCGACTGACCTTTGCTCGGGCCCCTCCCCTCGAAAAGCACACTACCTAATCTTCCATTTGATAATTCTTTCCTATATTCACTAACCATTTGATTTATGAAAATATACATTTCAAAGTTCATATTAAATATTTACTATACATGAAACGTGACTCATGGTAGGATAAAGCACCGAATCGAGACAATTTTATCGAAAACGAACCAAAAGCATAGACCTAACCTATGTGTTATATATAAGAATACAGATATTCTTGATCAAGGTCATATGGCTGGTGGTTGAAACGAGAAATTTATGTATTTAGCATTAAAATTAATAGATGTTATATAATTATAAATGGTGATATTACTATGTTTATATATATCGTATTTTGAAGATACAATATTATGCTGATATCATATTTTTAAGATATGATTTATGAACGGTATTAATTTCAGTTAAATCGTATTCTCTAAATATGAATCTGTGTAATTATTATTATCGTATTTTCAAGATACAATTAAGTTTTGGTAATTACATAATTAATTTTTTTAATTCGTATTTTTGTAATATTTTTAAAGGATTGATAGATATTTGTTACATGATTGATTTTTATCTTATTGGTTCCGTATATGTTTCTTTTATGGCGGTGAAATTGGAGAAGACAATCGGAAATTGCCATATACATAGATGAACTATTATTCCTATGGAAGATGCAAATGTCCAAAATAGAGAACTTGCCATTCGTAACATGAACTGGACATATACATTGCAACCATTTGTCGTTCATCAGCTTGTCGACCTAGGATGACATACCATACAGTAAGCCCTAAAATTGGATTTTTTTTTTCTTTTT
Source organism: Lumnitzera littorea (assembly GCA_024138015.1). Classification (NCBI taxonomy): domain Eukaryota; kingdom Viridiplantae; phylum Streptophyta; class Magnoliopsida; order Myrtales; family Combretaceae; genus Lumnitzera; species Lumnitzera littorea. The sequence goes on along the minus strand of JAMXBB010000009.1, from coordinate 16,131,075 downwards.
TCCTTTTAATCATTCTAGGGACGATTTGACCAACTTATTGTTTGCCACTTCATAAAAAAAAAATGATTAAGTAAAAATTTTATTGGATATGATATTTAATAATTTTAAACTTAAGGTATTAAAATTTGATAAGTGAAAGTTTGATTATAATATTTAATAAACCTAATTTTAAGTATAAAATTTGAAAAAAAAAATAGAGTTTAGATATTGATTTTAGCATTGTTCTAATTTACCTATACCGTGCAAAATTTAATGATTATTTTGCACATGAAACAAATGTGGGCAACTCATTTTGTCCCCTTTATGTTAGAACCAACTTATCTACCAATATAATTGCTTTGGTTCTTGAAACCGACTTCGCATGAGAAAAGAACAGACACCTAAGCAAACAAGCCCGTTTATAAAATCACAAGTCAAGGCACACGAAGCCGCAAGTTGAACGGAGGTTGAATTGATACCCTTCAGATTGAATGGACGTACCAACTCACTAGACAGGAATATTTGTCATAATTAAAATCTTTATGATTATAAAATATGATTATTGTTATGTTGAGAGGTTGTAAATATTAAGATTTATAGTGATGATGGTTCGTACGTACAGACAATGCTTGGAAAATAAGAAAACGACCCTTTTCTCAAAAATTGAAACGGTATTCCTCATTTTCCATAAATTTTTTTTGTGATAATCAACTATTATTACTATGATTATAAAATATGATTATAGTTATCTGGAGGCTAGGACATAGTTTGAGAGTAAGGGAGAGACACAAATAACTAATGCGAAATCTAAACTTCCATTCATAATTTTGAAACAATTTACATGGTGGTACATTAATTAAAGTAAAACCGAAGGTTATCAATGTTTCATGTGCGCGGAATGAGCTCCCTATCTAGTCTTTCTAATTTGTATGCTTTATTGCCTAAGTTTTCTTTAACTCTGATCGGATCTTATGGTGGTGTTAGTGGGTGGTGTGTAGCTTGCCTTGTCCTTCTCATAAACCTGTGGCTTGTAGCTTCTGGCAAATTAAGTCGTCGATCTTGAACTCTTTGTATTCGATATTTCAATCGTAGTATCTAGTTGTTCAGTGTTGATAGGCAGTTACCTAATTTGTAGCAAGGTTTTTGATTTCTTTAGTAGTGTCGATATTGGCCTATAATAGGGACTCATTAAGGATGTCATTGAAGTTTTGAGTCTGGATGTTGGGAAGCTCGAGCTCGATGGGGAGGACTGCCTCTGATGCAAACATTATGAGAAAAGGGGTTTCGCCTATGGAGGTGTGATGAATAGTTTTTTACCCCTACAAAATGTTGGGCAGCTTGTATACTTAAGCGCCCGGGCTCGATCCACTATCTTCTTCAGGCTTTTAAGAATGACTTGATTGGCCGCTTTGACCTAACTATCTAATTGAGGGTGGGCGACAGATGTGAAGTGTAGTGTGATGTGGTGCTTGGTGGAATTCTTTAAACTTAAGGTTATCAAACTGCCACCCATTGTCGATAGTGAGGGCATATGGGCCCCTAAATCAAGAGAGAATGTTGTTTTGAACAAAGGACTCAACATTCCTTTCAGTAATCTTTGCCACGACTTCAGCCTCAACCTACTTGATGAAGTAGTTGACGACAATGATGATGAATTGCTGACTTCCCAAGGCCTTAGGGAAGGTGTTGAGGATGTCAATGCCCCATTGGGCGAACGACTATGGACTGGTCAGGGTTTAAAGACTATTGTTAGGGGCATGACTAATGACGACATGCTTCTGCTACTGAAGGTACTTATGGACTACGACCTTGGCATCTTATCTTATGGTAGGCTAATAGTATCTAAGACATAGAGCCAGGATGTAAAGGGCTTAGGATTGAATGTAGTTGCTGTGCACTCCAACATGTAGCTCTTTTATGACATGTAGGCCTTTGTCTTCTCAAAGGTATCTGAGTAGGGGAAGGCCGACCTGCTTATGGTATAGGACATTGTTGACCAACGTATAGTTAGTGGTATGCCATCTCAACTTTTTTGCCTCTCTTTTATCTTCTGGAAGCATGCCCCACTCTAGGCAACTCCGGATGGGATCAATCTAGCTTGACTCTAATGTTGACGTCGTGATTTCTAAGACTTATGCCAAGCCTGGAGTTACGTTCTTATCTAGTAAAACTCGATAAAGATCTTCTTATCCTTCACCTTGGGCTTCTATATCTTAATAGAGGCGTGCTTAGATAGCTAATTTGCTGTTGAGTGTTCGAGTTGGGAGATCTTCGTAATGGTCCATGAAGGGAACTCAACTAGAAGGCTCTTCACCTTCTCCAAGTATCTTGCCATAGTGTCGTCCCTAGTCTTGTATTCACCTCTGACTTGTTGGACAATTAACATAGAGTTTGAGAACACTTGTATATGTTCGGCACCGATCTCTTTAGTCAATTTGAGAACTGCTATCATGACCTCATATTTGGATTTGTTGTTGCTGGTGTCGAACCCAAATTTGAGGGCGTAGCAGACTACAATCTTTTACTGTTCGGTCAGAATGAGACTTGCACCTCTAACCCTCAAAGTAGATGATCTATTAATATGGAGAGTCTATATTAGTTTGTTGTTGCCTAGTGGTGCTTCATCCTCTCTTATATATTTAACCATGAAGTCGGTTAGCATTTGTGCCTTATAAGCCGTTCGTGGCTTATATTAGATGTCATACACGCTTAGCTTTATTGCATACTTCACCATCTGTACAGACATATCTGGCTTCTATAACATCATGTACAATAGTTGGTCTATAAGCATAATTATCCGTTACGCATGGAAGTAGGGCCTTAACCAATGTGCTAAGATGACGATAGCCAGGGAAAACTTCTCTATTCAGGTGTACCTAACCTTAAGCCCTTAGAGTATATGGCCGATGTAGTATACGGGTCTGTGCTTTGTCCCCTCTACTCTAACCAGTACAGATGAGAGTGCCTAGTTACTTACGGTTAGGTATTAGATATAGGTCTTTCCTTGGAGTAGGCTTAGAGAGGATAGGAGGTTGTGTAAGAAAATCTTGTAGTTACTTAAAGGTTGTCCTGCACTTTTGAAAAACTTAATGCATCTATCCATGCTCTTAGAGATGAACTTACTCAGCTTGGCCACCATATCGGTGAGCTTCTATAAGTTTCAGACCGAGGTAAGGGACTTCATATCCTTACTGGCATGTATCTTTTAGAGTTGGCCTCGATACCCCTTTGGGTGACTAAGAAGCCAAGAAATTTACTTGAGCCAACCTTAAACATATACTTTTGGGGATTCAGTTTCATGTCATATCTCCTCATCTGGTCGAAAGCTTCCTAAAGGTTCTTGATATGATTGCTTGGCTTCTTACTCTTGACAATCTTGTTGTTAATGTACACCTTAATGTTACGCCTAATCTAGGGCTTGAACAACTTAGTCACCATACGTTGGTATGTTGCCCTATCATTTTTTAAGCCAAAAGGCATGACTCTATAGTAGCATGTGCCAAAGCCGATGACAAAGGAGGTATGAAATTCGTCTTTTAGGTCCATCTTTATTTAGTTGTAACTTGAGAAGGTGTCTATAAAGTTTAGCAGAGCATGACCCGAAGTAGAGTCAACTAACTGGTTGATCCTAAGTAGAGAGAAGTAGTCTTTTGGGCAAGCTTTGTTGAGGTTAATATAATCGATACACATTTGTTACTTCCTAGAATTCTTCTTTTGCTAGTTAAGTTGGGTACTTCTCCTCCCTCACTCAACTAGCCTTCAATAGCTTCTACACTTATTCCTCAATTATGGTCTACCTTTTTAGAGCAAAGTGTCTCTTCTTCTTCTTAATAGGCTGCGCAGTAGAGTCTATATTGAGGTTGTGGGTTGCTAGGTCGGGTGAGATCTTGAGCATGTCAGATGCCTACTAGGCAAACTTATTTGAATTAGCTCATATGAGGGCAATTGTCTAGTCCTTCACCTTAAAAGGAGTCTTAATCCAAACCTTAGTGGTCTGATCAGGAGATAAACCAATTTGAACTTCTTAAGTTTTTTCTCCTAGCTTTCCTCTCTTAGTTGGCTTGTCTTACAGGTTAGTCTCCAAAGCGAAGACTTCGTTGGCTCTGGCAACCCTAACATAGAGCTCTCGGGAGAGGTTCTAATCACATCTGCATATTCTCACCCCAGTCAAGGTCGGGAATTTGGCCTTCATGTGAAGGGATGACGTGATGAGCTTAAATGCATTCAAACTTGGTTGTTTGAAGAAAGCATTATAGGGTGATGGGTAGTTGATCATGACGAACTCCACTAGTCGTTGTGTAACATTTTCTTCATTGCTAAATTCCATGTTGAGAATAATGATTCCCTTTGCTAGGTCAATACTCTTATGGAAGCCCACGAGATTATAATGGTATGGCTTTATCTTGATGGGCAGCTTGGTCCTGATCCTTTCGTATATGTGTAGAAAGAGAATGTCAGTGGAGTTGCCGGTGTCTACCATAATCTTAAGGACCTTGAAGTTTGTGATCTTTGCCCCTATAACTAGGGCATTTTGATGGAGGGTGTCTACCCCCTCCAAATCTTTATTTGAGAAGGAGATCAAAATGTCCAACTTTTGTCTCTTTTCTCTTACTGCCAATACCTTGGATGGGGCATTAGCTGAGCCATTGGTGTTTGGTCGGCTTGTAGGGTGGAACCCCCCCAACTATGATGTGTATAATGCTGTTAGAGGCTCAGTTGTTGCGATGGTCATTATTTTGCTTTGCTCGGACACCTTTGGTTTGTTGCCTCCTAGGTACCTTGTCCCCGTCGTCATCGAAACAATCATCATTCCTTTACTAGGCTACATATTCACTAAAGAAGCCCCATTGAATAACATATTCGATTACATTCTTCTGCTGGCAGCATTCATCAGTGGTGTGGTCATGATCACCATGGAACTGGTAGTATTTATCTGAGTTGTGACAATTATGATTCCCTTTCATCTTAAGGGGTTGTTGTAGCAGGATTTGTGCTTCACCTCAAAATAGACCTAGATAACGAGTCAATTTAGAAAGGTATGCAACATGTAGATAAGAGGGAGAAGTGGATCTCACTTAGCTTAGTGCTTCTTACTGCTTGAGCCTTCCCCCTTTAGTTTGCTTGGCGCCTTACCATCGAGGCGATCCTTAACGAATAATCTTTCTTTTGTCCTTTCTTTTGCTCGACCTCTTTTGTTTTACGTTGCGCTTAGTGCAAATATTATCCTCTTGGTTCATGCATTTCTAGGCTTTATTCTAGAAATCAGCTGAGGTCTTTGGTTTGCTCTTCACAAATGATTGGAAGAAGTCTCCCTAAGGTTAGATATCGAGTTGAACGGCATATACAGCTACTCCTTCATCTAGCTAAGGGATCTAACCATGACATTAGTGAACTAAGCCACAAAATTACATAGAGTTTTGCCTTTACTTTGCTTGATCAGGTATAAGGACAATGTATCTTTAGATGGGGGTTTGTTAGCCCTAAAGTGAAGGCTAAACCTCTACGTTAACTCGTTAAAGGAGCCAATGGAGTTCTCGGGCGAGTGGTTGAACCATATTTGGGTTGCTTTCCTTAGAGTGCCCGAGAAAGCTTTGCATATTATGGTATCCCTATGATCATGAAGGTTCATGAGGATGTGGAAATGGAGGAGGTGATCATCAAGGTTACCAGTGTTGTTGTATTAGTCCAAGGTTGGAAGGCTGCTATTAGGGGGCAACACTTTGTTTTGAACACCTTTGGTGAAGGGGATTTTATTGTTAGTGACCAGCTTGGCATCACCGACTACCTTACTCCCTTGTTGCTTAGAGAGCCTTCTTACCATCGCGCAAAGCTCATTGAGGTTGGCATCATCTGTCAAATGAGCTTGGTGCACTGTAGAGTGTACTGGTACCCTTAGGAGTCAATCACCTGCTCGTTTCCAGCCAAGGATTAGTCTCGAGTGGTTACAGACTTTGCTGGCTGTTGTTACATTGGAGGATCAAGTTATTGATCCCTACTATTCTGTTGGTGGTGGTGGTGGTTGTTCTGCCTAGTGCGAGCATCAGAAGCTTTGGAGGGAGGTAGGGGGGTAGGGGGGCAGGTAAGTTTATGTGCGGTGTCTCTTAGCTTCCTTGAGGTAAGCGCGAAACAGCTTGTTTTAGGCAACAACCTCCTTAATCAGGTACTCCTCCAACATTTCCCTTAAGAGAGGCTGGTCTATAATAGGTTGGTTATTCACCAATTGGTGGTTCTCAAAATCATTAACACGAGACATAATAGTCAAGGTAGTATTGGAGAGAGTGTTTAGTGTGTTTGGTTTGTTTAGGTAAAAACTCAAATCAATTTCCTACAGATAGTACCAAATGTTGTCTTGAGATCCTTGCTGGTATAGATTAGATTTTGCATAAGTATAAAAGCCTATAAAAGAAAGTATAGTGAGGGGGTGTTATTTGATGTGACCACTCCGATACTGTAGACATTTGATTTTTGCTCCCTAATAGTTATAATTTTAGCTTTTTTTTTTTTAAATAGGGTCTTAACTTAAAAAAGAAAAATATAATAATAATTGAAAATGATGAAAAAAAAATGAGAAAAGAAAAAATTATAAAAATTTTAGATTTATTTTAGGCTTAATAGTTTTAGTTTTTAGCTTGGTTTAAATAGTTATTTTACAAAGTTATGTGTTTTAAGTACAATTTAACTATATTAAAAAATAAGGCATAAACCAACGGCCTAATAAATAAGTATTGGAGTATTTGATATGGAGTTAATTTGAGGTCATAGGTTCGAGTCTCGTTAGGCACTTATGTGCTTTCATTTTTCTATCCTTTTTATTTTTACAAAAATCGAGTTAAGTGTGCGGGATTACATTTAATCAAAACTTTTTCGTTCGAATTTGAATCATTATAAAAGATATGAATCTAGTTTGATTTTTATTAAATTGGATTTGAATTAATATAAATGATTTAGATTTAATTTAATTTTTATCAAATCAGATTGAAATTAATATAATAGATACGATTTGGTTTAGTTTTTATAAATAAGGATTGCATGGAATAAAGTAACAATTTTCATTTAGACAGACATGCTCCAGGAAAGAAAGGAAAAAAACCAACTTCATAATTTATCTGCCTTAGTTTTAAATTCATGCAATTCCAGTCACCAACTCGCCGACGAACAATCTTATTCTTCCATTCATCTACGCATGCAACAGTTCCCACCGACAGCCTATTACATGACAGCAAAATTCCCTTGCACAAGTAAACAGTGACTTACACACCGACGACAAATTCGTGACGATCCCCTCTTGTAGTAGCTAGATGCGTGTTGCACCTAACCTCCATCCACACTCCATGACTAGACACTCTTCACAGGTCAACAATGGCAGTTCGAACATCCCCCTTGCACGCCTAAGGACATACATAGCACTCATTCACTGAGATCACTTTCTAACATACGCTACACTTCACCAAAACTCTCCATCCAACAACAAACACTGGACACACCGTAAGCACATCTGCATATTAAAGCTCACATCCTCATCTTAAGAATAGAAGCACAACTTGCGCTTTACCGTTTACAGTTATGCTACACAAATACACTCACTTCACTACCTAGATCTAACGTACACGACTATACTACAGTAGTTGCGATACACACAACGTCCACCATGATTCACCATCCATACACTTCGCAATCCTCGTCAACTCTAGTCCGACCATCCTCTTCACGCATTCCAGACTACAGGTTGCACTTCATAATTGCATCCTAATGCACACCACACATCCAACTTCACTACACGAGTACAATCTGTGGCTTAGTCTCATGACTATCCCTCATAACATAGCCGAACATATATATGCAGCCATACAGTTGTCCAATCAGCGATGGCAACGCACAGTCCAAATATTCTAGGCCTACTATATGCCTTAGCCTTAACAACTAGCCTTTGCTAGTTGTTACGCCCCGAAGCGGCAGAGTCGTAACAGCCCCCGCCGTGTAAACCATCCTAAGATAGAAGTTGGCCTTACAACCGCTATCTTAGACCTGATTTACACAAGGCGTCCACGACTAACCCGCTTTGAAGGAAACAGTTTGTAATTTAAACAAATCATTTATAATTCAGCTATTGTAATTAAGGTTTACAATATTTCTCCGTAATAGATTTCCTAGTTGTTACATTATTCAAAATGAAAAGTAATTCTAAAATAAATAAAAAAAACTTAAACCTTAAAATATGTGTTTATTCTTCACATGTTTTTCCTCACTCCCCAGGATCCAGCAGTTGCTAGCTTCATAGTAGTTGTTGCCGCTTCTTAGCCAGCACCTGCACGATGTCTATAGGAATGTAAGCAACCACAGCTCAGTAAGTTAGGACGAAGGACTTAAAACTATACCATACACACAACAAGGTTTTTAATCACTTATTAGGTGCAATGCATGTGCAAGCAAATGCCATCGCACGACGTTGTCCGGCCCGTCGTGAGATTAGAGAAATTGCGCCCGCTCTAATCCGGGTTGAGGAGTTGCCGTTAATGCAACAGCTCACGACCAAACCCAAGCTTGTGTAATGGAGACCTTGCTCCTCCCGCGACTACCTTCGAACCACTGTCTTCACCCCCGCCGCGACCTCCTCTCCTGTCACTTAGTTCAACTGAGGATGAAGAAGGGACCATTTTGCAATCCTGTGCTATCCCTTTCGAAGGGGTCGGTATTTGGCCGAAGAGTCCTAAGTTCCCCTAACGGGTTGCCATGCATGTCCAATTATGATTACTGGTCGGATATTTAATTAAGTCCAATTTAGGGTGATCAATCATTACATACAAGTCATACAATATTTGCCAGAGCAACAAACAGAATCATAGCATCACCCATAATCAAGTACATGCACACATTTAAGCTATCTAACAAGCACAACCAAGCATAATCTTAAGCCTCCAAAGTACAGCATCGTATTAATCCCAACTTACCTCGACTCCTCGCTCACTCACTCGAGGTCCGATTTGTTCAGGCCATCGCCGATCATCCCTATAACACAAACGTGGTTTCAGCTTTTCATATAACTATTATAGGTTCGTTTTATCCTATAATGCTTATTGTTAGGTTTTGTTTAAGGTTTAATATGCCTAATTATCTAGGTATTAAGTCTTTTACAATTATTCTAAGTTTGGGGTTAGGTTCAGGTTCGGTTTTCGCATCGATTTCTAGGTAATGCTTTAGATTCCAACCCTAGAAATCCATTTCAATCCATAATGTGAAATTAATCACATTACTTCCCGATCTCCTAAAGACCATCATTACCCTTAGTCAGTGTTTATTTTACTTGGTACACTTAAATCCATATTAGTGTACCGAATTCACTCCTAATGTGATAAATTTTTATATTTTTCATATAATTCCATAAATTCAAGTTTCCTATCAGATTTATTGTGCATTTTTATTATTCTCAAAATATCAATTTTTATTATAATATTTTCTATTTATTATATTTCTAAAAATCACATATTATATATTGTTACCTTTTATGTACTTAATACACTTCTAATATTTATATCACCCTAATTACCATCTCTAACATCAATTATATGTCTAAATTCATCTTAAATCAGATTTTACTCCTAATTACCCTGATTTACAAAATTATCTTAAAATGTAATATTTTTCCATATTACTTATTTACTACATAATTAACGTAATAATTACATCTAACACTCTAATTGGTACAAGTATCATATTCCATCAGATTTTAACATCCTAAAACATCTACTTATTCACTAAGTCAGTAATTAATCTTTTAATCACCTAATTAACTCCAAATTACTCATTTTATGCCTCATTTTAGGGCCTAAAAATTTTAAAAATTAATTTTTGAAAACGGGCTTCATAGTACTGTTCTATATCATCTAAGTAATCTACAGAAAAATTTTGGGCTTGAAACTACACTCCTAAGGTCATTTATTTCTAAATCGAAATGTGCTCGGTTTTGCACGATTTCTTAAGGGCCATATATTACAGGACATAATTTTATCAAAATAATATTTTTCCTACAAACTACATACAAAAATATCCCAGAATAACAAAATTCATAATTTTCTAATTATATTTACTATCTTTACAAAATTATACAAGATTCGGGCTGGAAATCGGACTCACCATTTTGGGTGGCTCCGACCACCGCGAGCCGCCGTGGCCTTTTCGGCCGGCTTGGGCGCTGCCACCACCGTGTGGTGGTGGTGGCCGTCCACTCCCAACTCCTCGTCTAGTGTGGGTTCCCTTTAAAATCCTTAACTGCACAGTTTTTCTTTTTTTTTTTTATTTTCTAGATTTTCTCTCGAATTTTCAACTCTCTCTAATTTTCTCTGATTTGTATCTGTCCAAATGAGCTCTGTAATTTTTCCTGCTATTTATAGAGCTTTGTGGAATTTATTATGCATTAAATGGGATAAGATAATTGCTTTATCCCTTGATTTTTGGCTTTTATGTTGGCTTATTCTAATTGGCCGAATTTTTTCTTATTTTTCCCAACTGCCACGACCCAATTTTGGATGATTCATGATTTTTCCTGATTTTTCTTGATTTTTCCTTAATTAATTATGAATTTTCTTTAAGCATTTAGTATTATTTTAGCACATTTCGTGTATTTTAAGTAATTACGCGTATTTATACTTACATGTAAATTCATATATAGTACAAATAAATATTCTTAAATACTATTTAGGTCATTCTATTATTTTTAGTATACATATAATCTATCTCTAGTAATTTATTAGTTAGTAGATTATACTTTTTGCCTTTTCGGTAATTAGCAATTATTATGCTTAAAATTTGAAAATTTTATAGTCTCTTATTTTATTACTTATTTTCTTAAATTTAAGTTTACGAGGTCATTTTTACTAATATTCTTCTCAATAGTTTATAATTTGGGTTTGATCGGATCTTTTACCCGATCGCCCTAAACCTTGGGTTCTAAGTTCAATCCTACGGTTACTTGGCTGAACTTTGGGGCTTACACTAGTGCCCAAGATCAGACCAAAGTTCACTCCTTCATCGTAAAGTAGCAACAACAGGTTCGATTCTTGCTTTGGTTTCGATTATTTTTATTATCATTTATTTATATTTATTTGGTTATCTTGATTTCTTCGAGTAATTGTTTCAAAGTATAAAGTGAAAAAATACATGCAGCTTAAGATTTTGTTTAGTATTAGTTTTTTTAGGATTTCTCACTTAGAAAGTCAATTTTTTAGAAGTAAAAATTAATAAAAAATCAATAAGATTTGTAAGATGTTTTAGAGAGTCTTTTGATCACTTACGAGTTAAGACCTCTTTTAGTTTTTTAAATAAATCGAATCAATTAAAACGTAAATTCGATCGATTTTTTTCAAAATTAAAATTAATCAACATATTAAAATTTTTGGAAAGAATTACGATTGTTTGATCTCGACTAGTAAGTATGTAGATACCTTCGAGACGACAATAAAATTTGTAAAAACTTAGGTTTTTTTTTTTAAATTTTTTTTTTCTATTTTCTTAAAGATATTGAAAAAAGGATATTATAGAAGAACAATCCTAATTTTGATAATGATACCCATTAGGGTTTAATAGGTTAGCTCCCGAATTCGAAACCCTTTGGTTCTTCATTTAAATTGAAATAAAAAATCGGCAGATAAATAAATTGTAGTCAATTTACCCAATTGATTACAGTTTCTTTTCTTTTTTCGACTTCGGTCAGGTGGTGACTTCAAAAGTTTTTTTAATAAAAAACCAGAATTTCCCAATTTCTCTAGTCGATGATTAATACTAAATGGGTTAGGGTTTAGTATTAATCAGAAAATGAGAAATCGAATTAAAAAAATAAAAAATAAAAAATTCGGGCTTAATAGATGCTTAAGTCAGTCAAGTGTTTAAAGAATAGAAGTACTTAAGAGCAATAAGTAGGTTTAAATGCGTAAAGTATTAAGTACTTTATTGTTGGGTGATATTTTTGTATTTATAGAAGACTAGTGCTGGCAATTAGAGAGGAGTTAGTGAGTAGATCCATTTCTGCAAGCATTAGAGAGTGGGATTGATGGAAATCAAGTAATCGAACCTTTAACCCGCAGCTAAGCCCGAGGACTAAAAGGGTTGGCACAACGAATCCTTTTGTTCTAACCAACCCCTGTCAAGGTCGAGTACTTCCTTGCCAAGTCACTTGTCATGTGCTGTATGACCGCCCATTTTTCCTGTAGTATGTCGAGTTGATGATTACTCTTTAGTGTCAAGTTGACCAATTACTTGGCACCTTCCTTAGCGAAAAGCCGAGAGAGAGAGAGAGTCTAGATTAACTAAGCCATCCCTACTCAGACAAGCCCATCTGTTTGTACTTTTTGTCCGCATCTTCTAACAACCTTACCAATGTAGTATCACCATGTATACAGTATCATGTGCAGAATCCATTGCGCTAATTATTGTTTTTCTTGTACATTCATTTTTACTCTTTTATATCTTGTACATTACTTCTTTAGGAAATACCCTTTTTGTTTTTTCCTTTTTAGATAAGTTGCCTTAACTTATGAGTATAAATACCCTTGTACTTGTAATTGTGAGAACATTGGGTTATTCTTAATATACATTCTTTGAGTACTTTTTTTTCCTTGCATAAACATTGTTTACTTACTCTCGGCATCGCTCTTATCCTTTCCCTTAAGTAAGGTTAGGTGGCGAATAACCTTACCGGATCAATTCGTGCGTCATATCGAATTGAGTCGTGAGTCTTTAGAAATTCCATTGGTGCATCATATCCTCTAGAGCTGTTTGTGGGTTTTGCTTACTGTTTCATTCTTCCTTTTTATCCTTTCACACTTTTCCTCATTAATCCTTTTCAAGCTTTTTACAAGCTTGAACCCATTTAGCGATTGGCTTTATTTTTTCTTAGTTACGGTTTGTATCATCTTGGTATCAAAATGAAGGTTTTGTGTGAATTGTAGTAGTTTTTTTTGAAGTCTTGTTATTCTATGTTTTACGTATATGAAACAGAGCACGTTATTGTATTCAATTGACTGTTGTGTTGTTAATTGTTAATTTCTTGAAGTGTTGTTTGAGCTTTGAATCTGTGAGGAAAAATGACGGACTCAAGTATGAATGTTGGTACTGGTGATGATAATGGAATTGTCTACCATGAATGACAATCTCAAGGAACTCTCAGAAGTACTGACCAGAGACTTGATGAGGTAGCTAACCCCTTAGTAGATTTGACTTAAGCTGTTCATGTGTTGTCTTGCCTACCTATTGAGGCCACACAAAACACTCCACAAGCTGCTCAACCTGTTAGAGGTTAGAACCTAGCTTATCCCGTTTAAGGTGGAAGAGTTGGTAGACGAATAAGGTGAAGGATAGACTTGAGAGAGCTTGATGAAGAGGAAGAGGAGTATTTTAAAGAGAAGTGTGCAAGAATCCCCAAAGCATCCGATCATATGAAGTTTCGAATTCCGAGTTTCAATGGATTTGGGAATGTTGATGAGTATCTAGATTGGGAAGAAAAGGTAGAGCGTATGTTTGATTATTATTAGTACGACGATTATGACGAGGTGAGAACTATTGCTGTTGAGTTCTCCAGATATGCCGCCATGTAGTGGAAGAATTTTCAGGTCATGAGAAGATAAGAGGAGTACCAAGAGATTAACACTTAGCCTAAGATAAAGAAAGTGCTCAGAAATACGTTTGTGCTGGAAACCTTTCTCTAAGATACTTTTACTCGGCTTCAGGAGTTGAGATAGGGAGGTTGAACAGTTGACAAGTATGTTCAAGAATTTCAAATGCTCATGATGCGTTGCGAAGTAGAGGAACCACTAGCTCGAACAATCTCAAGGTTTGTTACCGGGTTGAGAGGAGACATTCAAGGCATTCGAGACATTATGGAGCTCCAACAATTTGACACTATGAATGAGGCTACTAGGATTGCCCAACGAGTAGAGAGGTAAAAAAGGAGTCGAGTATCGGTAAGGATGCCGACTAGCTAACTAGTATAGGCAAGTCATGGAGCTTAGTTGAGTACAGAGCCGAGTAGAAAGGTTGATGTAAGAATTGAGCAGAAAAATCGACCTGATGGTGAAGTACTGACCTAAACTTATGAGAAGGAGCAAGGGTATGGTAGGAAGACAAGCCAGATTAAGTGCTTCAAGTGCTAGGGGTTCGAATACATGGCTGCTTAGTGCCTGAATCGACGGATGATGGTCATCAAGGGAAACATCCTAAAGCTAGAAGTGGAGAGTACGGATGAGAAACTCGAGGAGGAGGAGGTTCCTACCGAGAAAGAAAGAGTTGATTAAGGATGACGCGTTTCTTGAGGACTTAGATTAGTTACTTATAGTTGTTCGATGCACTATGAGCATGGAACCCTTGCGAGAGGAGGAGAAGAGAAAGAATTTGTTTCATACCACTTGCAAGGTGAATGATCAGATGTGCGCTCTTATCTTGGATAGTGGAAGCTGTACCAATGTGGCATCAGCTGATCTTGTTTCAAAATTGAAGTTGCCGACTATTGTACATCTGAGGCCATACAAGTTGCACTAGTTAGGTGAAAAGGGAGTATTACATGTCACTCGGTAAATATTACTGCCGATCATTATTGGGAACTACTCTGACCAGATTCTCTACGACGTCCTATCCATGTGTGCTTCCCATGTATTGCTAAGTAAGCCGTGGTTATTTGATAGGAGGTTCGTCTATGATGGCTACAGGAATACATACATGTTCGAGAAGAATGACTGGGAGATTACACTAAACTTGATGTTCCCAAGAGAAGTCAATAAGTTGCAAATGAAACTTGCTTGCAGATCGAAGAAGGTTCTGATGATGAGTAGAGCTAAGCTTTGAGAGGCCATCAATGCTAATGAGATGACCCTCTTGTTGGTTAGGCAATTGTTAGAAATGGGGAAGTAGGGTGATAACTTTGATTTTAAACATATTTCATATGATGATTTTATAGTATTTCCCTTACATTTTTGGTTTTCTTTAAAGAAATTGATACTTAATTGAGTAAAATTTTTATTTCAAGGTTTGAACGCGTTCTAAGATCGAAAACGAAGAAAAGGAATCAAGTTTCACTCAAATCAGAGTTTAAATGAAGAAGTTATGAAGTTTTGAAGTTATACAGTCTGGGACATGGCCATGTCCCCAAGCTGTGTCCATACAGAAAAATTTGCCAGGGTCAGAAAGTTGCACGACTTGGGGACACGGCCATATCCCAGGCCGTGTCTGGTGATGAAAACAAAATCTTTATAATACATATATAAAAGGACATATGAGGGTTTCAAGACATATGAGACATTAGAGAAAACGAACGAGACACGAGAGAAGAGACGAGACTTGAGGAGAAGGAGAAGAAAAAGGCAAAAGTAACACCAACTTCAAGATTAGAGAGATTGTTTATCAATCAAAGGGGTTTTTCATGTTTTATTTTATATTTTTGATGGAACTCGTTTTTAGATTCATTATGATAGCTTAGAATTCGTGTATTTAGGATTATGGAATCTAGGGTTTCATGTGACTCTTGGGTTGATTTATAAATTTCAATAAAGTTTCTATCTTTTCTTGATTCAATTATGTTGTTTAATTGTTGATTGATAATTCTAGAATGTCAATATATGATATTATGCATGATGATTGAGAAATTACATGTATAATAAGATCTTAGCATAATTGGAGAGAATTACGTATATTCTTAAAGATAAGATAATGATTATTCCGGAAAGTTAATTATTTGTGTAGGAATTCATTATACATTAATGCAATTCTAAGTTATATTACTAAGTGAAGAGATTCCGGCAAATAATTTAGGATTAGGGTTAATATGCTTAAGAAAGGTATTAGCTTTAATTGTGAATCCCTCCAGTCAAGAATAATAGAAACTGAATTGAAGATATTTTAAGCGATCACATGTTAAACACTAGGGAAAATAATTCCTAAATACGTTATTGCATACTTGAAGTCGTTCTTAGTTTTATTGCTTTCTAAATTGCTTAATCAAGTCTCATAATTAGTTTAGTTTGTTAATTTTAGTATTTTTAATTTATTCAACTCATCACAATTTTCCAGTTAGATAGTAGAGCTAAGGTTAATATTAGTACTCAAAATCTCTGAGAGATCGACTCGAACTCACATCCGCTATATTAAAATTGATAGGTGCACTTGCCTGATATCACGGGGTGAGCTACCCTAAGAGATCAAGGAGTTGTTAGATGAATATGCTAACCTATTTCCAAAGCAGTTACTTGAGGAGTTGCCCTTAACTCAAGGCATAGACTATTGCATTGACTTAATACCCGGCACTGCACTACCGAATAAGCCAACTTATTGAATGAATCCCGAGCAGGCTTCTGAATTCTAACATCAAGTTAATGAGTTGCTAGAGAAAGATTATGTAAGAGAGAGTCTTAAACCTTATGCTGTGCCTGTACTTCTACTGCCGAAGAAGGATGGAACTTGGCGAATGTATGTAGATAGCCGAGCCGTGAATAAAATCATGATCAAATATAGGTATTCAATCCCAAGGCTAGAAGACATGTTGGATGAACTAAGTGGAGCTAAGATTTTCAGCAAGATTGATCTTAAATCTGGTTATTATCAAATTCGCATGAGACCAGGCGACGAGTAGAAGACTGCATCTAAGACTTAACATGGACTTTATAAATTGATGGTCATGCCCCTTGGATTTTTTTATGCCCTGTGTACTTTCACGAGACTTATGAATCATGTGTTGAGACATCTCATAGGGAAGTGTATCGTGATGTACTTTAACAACATTCTTATCTACAATGCTGACATGCCAAGTCACTGTGAGCATCTTAGAGCAGTTTTGGATAACCTCCATGCCGAAAGACTATTCGATAATCTAAAGAAATGTTACTTTTGTTAGGAGGAAGTGATATTCTTAGGCTATGTAGTTAATGGAGGAGGCTTACGAGTCGATGATGAAAAGATCCGAGCAATTGTCGAGTGACCAACTCTTACTACTTCTCTCAACGTGAGAAGTTTCCATGGATTGGCTTCGTTTTATAGAAGGTTTATCAAGAATTTCAGCATTATCACCGTACCACTTACCAAGTTAACAAAGAAGAACACTGACTTTCGATGGGGAGAAAAGGAGGAGAGGAGTTTTGCCGAGATAAAAGTAAGATTGACCTTTGCCCTGGTGCTAGTATTACCTGACTTCAATAAAATTTTTGAGCTGAAATGCAATGCGTCAAGCATTGGGATAGGCATTGTCCTAATGCAGGAAGGCTGACCAATTGCCTTTCACAGTGAGAAACTTCGAGGACGTCAATTGAATTATTCTGTGCATGACAAGGAACTTTTGGCATTGATCCGAGTAATGTAAGCATGGCAATATTATTTACTGGTAAGAGAATTTATCATATATACTAACCATGAATCACTGAGGTACTTTAGGAGTTAGACCAAGTTATTGAAGTGACAGGTGAGATGGGTTGAAATTCTTGAAGGATTCAATTTTGTGATAAAGTACAAGCAAGGAAAGGGCAACGTAGTTGTAGATGCTCCTTTGAGGAGATATGCACTTTTATTATAATTGCAGATTAGGCTGTTTGGATTTGTAAATATCAAAGAATAGTATTTCGAGGATCCGCACTTTGGACCCATAATTTCGTGGTGCATCGACGGGAGGACAATGGACAAATATCATGTAGAGGATGGCTACTTGTTACGAGGTAGGAAATTGTACGTACCGATTTGTTCACTAAGAGAGCTACTAGTTAGGGAAGCCCACAGTGGAGGTCTCTCCAAACATTTTAAGGAAAGGAAAACTTGTGAACTGATAAATGGTCGATTTTTTTGGTCGAGAATGAGGAAGGATGTGCACCAAGTTGTCAAAGCTGTGCCATATGTAAGAAGGCTAAGTGCCAAGCCGAACAAAGGAAAGCAATGCCCCTACTTGCCCCAATGAGGCTGTGGACTAAACTGAGCATAGACTTTGTCCTTAGACTGCTGTGAATTGCCCGAAACAAAGATTCTATAATGGTCGTTGTGAATAGGTTTAGTAAGATGGCACACTTCATGCCCTGCTAAAAAACTAACGACTCTTTGGTTATTACTTCTCTTTTCTTACAAGAGATTGTGTAAATACACGGCGTGCCAAGAAGTGTAGTTTTTGACAAAGCTTGGAAGTTGTTGCGCTATTTCTAGAGAACCTTGTGGCATCGGTTGTGAACCAAATTACTCTTTAGTACCTCATGTTACCCCAAACTGATGACCAAACAAAAGTGGTTAATCGTACTTTGGGGTCACTGCTCTGAGCTGTAGTAGGCAAAAACTTGGCTAATTGGGACCTCTGCCTGCCTGTGGTCGAGTTCACCTATAATCGAATAGTACATGACATCACTAAGCAGTCTCCCTTCCAGGTGGTCTATGGATTCAATCCTGAGTTGCCCCTCGATTATGCTTTTGTACCAATACTTACGTAAGAGGACCTTAACGCAACGGCCAAAGCACAATCCTTTTAGCATATCTATGACAGGATCATTCGGCACATCGACTAGGTTACTAGAAGAATGTAAGAAAAAACTAAGGGTAGGTCGGCTAAACAATCTCAACCGGAGACTTAGTATAACTGCACCTCAACAGGGAACAGTTCCAGAATAAGAGGAGGAACAAATTATCTACGAGAACGGAAGGACCTTTTAGAATCCTTTAGAAAATTAATGATAATGCCTATAAGTTGGAATTACCCGAGGACTATGGGGTTTCTGACGCCTTCAACATTGTCGACTTCAGTCCATATCACTTTGACAGAGAATCGAGCGAACACCATTCAGATTTGATCCTAAATCCAAAATAACCCAGAGGGAACGATAGGAATTAGCTTACTAGATCTTTGACTTGTAGCCTAGCTCGAGGATTAGAGGGGCTAGTATGATGAATCCTTATGTTCCAACCAACTCTTGTCGAGGTCGAGTATTTCCTTGCCGAATCACCCTTCATGCTGTGTCGTATGACCGCTCATTTTTCTGTAGTATGCCAATTTGATGATTACTCTTTAGCGTTGAGCCGACCAATTACTTGGCATCTTCCTTATCGAGAAGCCAAGAGAGAGAGTCTGGACAAACTAAGCTATCCTTGCTCGAACAAGCCTATCTGTTCGTATTTTTTGTCTACATCTTCTAATGACCTTACCAATGTAGTATTACTATGTGTACAGTATCACTACGTGTACAGTATCATGTGTAGAATCAGTTGCACCAATGATTGTTTTTTTTTGTATATTCATTTTTACCCTTTTATATTTTGTATATTACTTCCTTAGGAAATATAGTTTTTGTCTTTTCCTTTTTAGGCAAGTTATTATAACTTATGGGTATAAATACCCTTGTACTTATAACTATGAGAACATCAGATCATTCTTAATATATACTATTTGAGTATTTTTTCTTTCTTGCGTAAATACTGTTTGTTTACTCTTAGCATCACTCTTATCTTTTTTTTTAAGTAAGATTAGATGTCGAGTAACCTTACTAGACTAATTCATGCATTATATCGAATTGGGCCATGAGTTTTCGGAAGTTTTATTGGTGCGTCATATCCTCTAGAATTGTTCATAGGTTTTGCTTGCTGTTTCTTTCTTCCTTTTTTCCTTTTCGCACTTTTTCCCATTAATCCTTTTTGAACTTTCTGTAAGTTTGGATCTATCCAGCGACTAGCTTTATTTGTTTTTGGTCACAGTTTATATCAGATATCATGGCGTCCAATGCATTCTGTATATGTAAGAGGTGGTTGTTTAATTTAATTTTTTAGCTTTTTCTAAAGTTTTCTAATCATTAAAGGCTTCTTATAGTTGGAGGGGCTGTGTTCATGGGACTTAGGTTGAGGGCGACTTACTATTGGTTGTAAGCCTTATTAGATCAAGACAATCTTGAGGAGCCTATGTTTGAAAAATCCTATCAACATATAGTATTAACTTGTGATTATTATTATGATATAAGAATATTAATAAATAACAATTCAAGAGAATTTAGCTATTTTTATAACGAATGAATTATACGTTATTAGTTATTCTAAAAAAGAAAATAAAAAAAGTAAAAGTAAAAATGAAAATGCCATTTAAGTAATATAGTGATGGATGCATACTAGAAAAAAAAGTAAAATGATTATCACAAGAATTAAACTCAAAACCTCTTATTTTGTATAAAACCCACTTACCCACAAAGATATATATATCATTTTAGTTATATTCTTAAATTATACATATAACATTTATAATTTCTCATTTCTATTAAATTTTGTAATTAATTTTTTTTGAGTATGGTAAATTGGAGCTCCCTTCCATTCCCCCCTTAATCCGTCCGTACTAGTAATATAAACATCGGTTTTTCCGTCGATTAGACCACATTCGAGATTACACTCATCGAAGAAGATAATCACAACTTTTAAATACATATCGTAATTGGTGCACGAGTCAATATATAAAGTAGTAACTATCATTTTCTTGGTATAAAATAGACCGTCACGTTACGACAACTTATATCAACATTCTTTAACACGAAAAAGCGATCCGGTGAGTCGCACTTATTTTGCAGCGCTAGTTGATTGCATTGACTTGTTGGTCCAATGGCTTTTATAGTTTTATTGTTGGGTGATTAGTTCAAAAGATGCGTGGACTTGCCAGTACAAACAACGAGTCCCGTATACTTGTGATTTATTTTTTATTGATTTATTTATTTTTTGGGATAATATACATTCTAAAAACTGAGGTGCGCGTAGATTATAAACTCATGAAAATTAGTGTGGAAAAATAAAAAAAATCCTTGAAAATTAAATTTATTTTTTTATAATTTTGAAAATATACAATTACCTTTGAATTGTTACTGTAACTCCAAATAAAGTTATTAGTAAAAAAATCATAATTAGCAAAGATTTTTAGGACTTTAGCAATGATGTGATAGAATATAATATATTTTCAAAAGTTTTATGAAAGCCAAAACACAATTTAAGAATGTATGCAGTCTTTTCATGGGATATATTTGTGATTTATTAATTTCTTCACCTTTTTCTTTTTCATTTTCAGATTTTTTTCTTAAGTTATATTTATCTATACATATTTTTAAAATATTTTTTTTGCCATATACGTATTTTTCTAGAATCTATTTTAAGTTATCTTTATTTTACACATGTATTATCTATCTTATTTTTTTTATTTACTTGATTTATTTGTATATATATTTAGATTTTCTATATATATCTAATTTGTATGTTTTAAGTTTTATTCTTTTATTTTTTGTTCTTGTTTTTCTTTTATTTTTATCTGTAAATCAGTTATATTTTATTTTGACGATAAT
This sequence comes from Lumnitzera littorea, assembly GCA_024138015.1. Taxonomy (NCBI): domain Eukaryota; kingdom Viridiplantae; phylum Streptophyta; class Magnoliopsida; order Myrtales; family Combretaceae; genus Lumnitzera; species Lumnitzera littorea. The sequence goes on along the minus strand of JAMXBB010000009.1, from coordinate 16,109,794 downwards.
TGGAAATGGGAAAAGCTAATAACAGCATATCTAATAGGATCAGTGATGTGATCCATGGACTCCATTTAATTTTAGCAGCTGTAACTGATTTTGTAGTGAATTAAATTCTATACACAAATTAATTATGCGATTCGGTTAGGTTGCGGCTACAAGTAGCATCTCAAGAAGAAAATAACTAACAATAAGGAGAGGCAATAGACCAGGTATATTACATTATACATATTCATAATTTCATCCGTTTTAATTTGTCCCTTTTTTTTGACACTTCATATATTCATATTTTATAATTGTAGTTTTTGATATATGTCTGTCTTTAATTGATGCATAATAATCAATTTAATAAAACAGTATAACAAAATAATATTTATTTAAATGATATAATAAAAATATTATAAAAAATACAAAAATTAAAATAAAAAAAAAAGAAAAAGTTGGAAAATGACATCTCTTTAGCCATTCTTCGGTCATCCCAAGGATAGGGGACGGTTGGCTAAGGCCTGTATTTCTCATGATTTACTAACAACTATTGTAGGTAGATTGTGCAATTAGATGGTAATTCACCATCTTAAAAAGTAAAAATTAAAAGGAAAAAAAAGAAAAAAAACAGATTCACAATCGTTCAAAAAATTAGAAAAGAAAAATAGCGAGGGAATATCGATGGGTTGTCAAGCTCAAATTTAGGCAAAGATTTAATTAGCACGAGGAGAAATAAATAATGATGTGTCTCAGAGAAACCAAGTCGAAATTTGAAGGGATAAAAAAAAATAACATAATTTTTCCTTTTTTTTTTTTTTCCAACTAACTTAATTTTTCTTTTTTAAAATCAAAATTATAACCCTTTTTAACTGACTTTCCCTCAAATTGTGTGCCCATCGGTGTCTTTATAATTTACACACAGTTATGGGGGAATAATATTTTTATATTATCACGTTATATAAATAAATGTACATAATATTATATTTAATTAACAAAATATTATATAGCATAGTTATATATATATATTAGAATATCAAATATAACAACATTATAACATTATAATATCTATGTCATATTTTTTGTTTTTTTCTCGTATACATAGATATATCAGACTGGTGTAACATTGTGGTAAAAAGTTGTTCACTAATGAAATGGACCAGCTGTATTAGGGAAAAGAAAAAAAAAAAAAAATAGAGAGAGATTGCTTGCCATAGATAAAAAAACTTTCACAAAGTCCAGATTTAACAAAGACGAGGAAACGAGAATCTCGCGGGCAATGCTAACGTTGAAATTTGAAGGAAAAAATAAATGTAAAACAGGAGAGAGCAACATAAATGTTTTCCTCGAAATAAAATTCTATGCCCATTCACTCTCTCTCTCTCTCTCTCTAAACCAGTTCCAGACAGTCACAAACAGGTCATTTCATTGAACCCACTTCCATAGTTCCTCTTCCCTCCTTCCCACGGTTGGGAAAGCCAAGAACATAACAAACATCTATCTCTTAGACCCGTTTAAAAAAGTTTCGATTTGAAGTAATGAAATAACGATGTCCCCTTTATGCCAAAACAGATTCTGTGGACTCCCCATCCAAATCCCATGTCTCAACGATCCAGGTATCCATATCAAGAACCTGTCTTTACATGTTGCACTTCATGTTATGTCCATATCGTGCATGGAGACACATAAAGTTATCATCTTTTTTGACCTTCGTCGATTTTTGTTTTACTGGGTAACCTGCAATTTCTGTTGGGTGTCATCATTTCTCCATGAAAATGCATAAACCTTAGATTTTTAGATGCTTAGTATTGTTGTTAGAAGGTAATGTCTTTTTGTTTTTTTGTTTTGGGTTTATTTTTCAGCTACAAGATCAGCATTGTGTATGAGAGTGGCACTTGTGGTGTTGCATTTTGTATATGTCGGTGTTCTCTTTCTGTTTGACAAAGATCTGATTGTGAAAACGAAGATAGAGCCATGGTATGTACATATCTGTCGTCTTGACATAATTGAGCGTGTTTTTACTTTCTGGCATTTGTAAGGTGGATGGTCGGTTAATAAATGCTGTTTGGATATCAGAATTATCTTGTTTGCTGGTAGCTGGGCTTTTTCGTTAAATGGGTACTATACTTGCTAATGGGGTGACGTGGTGGTGCTTTAGCAGAATCGAGTAAATGGAACTTTGGTCTGTGTGGATCAGTATTTTAGTATGTTATCATAAGTTTGATTTTCCTTTTCCTAGCGGCAGAGTTATTGTGTAATAGATAAAGAAACCACACAGAAACCATCTTCTTAAGTTTTTTTGCAAGTTGGTTGTAGATCTAAGTTCAACATAGTGTTAGAGCAGGTGGTATCTTTGAATATATTGCTGCGTCGTTTGATTAATCAATTCACTCAATGGTTTCAATTATAAGTCCCAGCCCACAATTAAGGGCAGTTGAATAATAAGTATAAAACACTACTAATTCTCTATTAATTTAAACATTTACATAAAATTATTGCAGATCTAAATTTAGGAGGAGGGATATGAATATATGTAGACCAGTCACCTTTGGCTACCTGAATCACCTTGTGACACCTATGCACTGGTTAAATTCATCTTACATTTTTTGGGTGGTCCAATTGGTGGCCTTGAATTTGTTTCTTTTGTTTACTAGAAAGGAAAAATCGTCAAAATTTTATCAGGAAATCATAGAATTGGTGTAGTCAGTTGTCATGTGCTAGTACAGATCGGGTATTCAAGTCCACGATGCACAGTGAAGGTTGGCAGTTCTGCTAATTTGAATTTTTCATCAACTAAGAGTTTTCTTAACATGTTTTGCTAGGGTAAGAGTTTGTACCAAATTATGTGATAGACAATCATTTTTAATTAAGTGTGAAAGAAGATAGAATACTTAAGCTTCTTTTTCAGCAAGCAGTTGATCGATTTTTCCTGTCAGCCAAGGCTGGTGAAGAATGTGGAGATGAATCCAGTGTTATAGTATATTTTCTTTAACCTAGCTCTGAAGTTTTTAGGTAATGACTTAGCTCTGGAGTTGCTACAGCATATTATTGCTAGTAAAGCTGAATTGCTATTTATGTGGATGGTGGACTTTGGGTGCCACTTCTTAAGGCAAAAGGAGTTTCTCATCCTTGCTTGACGTTTATTGGTCCATCTTTATCAAACTAACAAAGTCATATCAACTGTGCAGCTGTAGTTAGTTTATCAAGTGTATCTTGATGAAATCACGAGCTGATAGCTATGTTCTAATAATGTGTGCCATTAGTTAATTGGACCCTCTTTCTGCTCCAATGTCTAATTTCTCTTTCATATTTTTTAGGTATACGGCCTTATATCTCTTACTCTTTTTTGTCACATTAATTCAGTACTTTCTTGCGGCTTGTTCATCTCCAGGGTAAGTCTCAAGACGTTACGGTGCCTTATGGCAACTTTTTTGGTTGTGTTGTTTCCCTGGTGACAATTTTTTTATGTTCATGTGCTTCTAGATATGTCTGGGATGCAGTGAGAGCTTTTAGGGAAGAAAATGCCAAGTTTTTGAACTGCTCTGAAGTAAGCGACTCTATTTTGCTTATAATTTCATATTTTGCTTATATCTTATACCTTTTGGTTTTGTACCATGTTCAAGCAAAGACAACATGCTTCAAAAAATAATGGGAATTTTGTTATAACTGTGGGTCACAATGAGTCTTCAAAGAGTTTACTTGGATCTGAACCGACATCTTGGTTGAAGATGGTGATGGACTTGTACCCCCCTAGGACAAATCCTAGGTATGCTTAAGTTACATTTTGTTTTATGTTGTTCCCCATTGCCTATGTTTTGTTTATATTACTCCATCTCTTCTATATCCTCTTATATTGATATGTTCCACGTGTGGCTCTGAACTCACAGAATTATATTTTTGTCTTATTTTACAAACCATAAGTACAAAAATATTGTCTTTTTGCAAAATCAATTGGCAAAAAAATAAATATCAAGAAGTTACTTGCCTTAAACTAATGAGTAAAAGAGAAAAAATCAAAACAGTGCACAAGGAGAAAACGAACCACGAAGTTCAGTGGTTTTTGAAGGAATTGTAAGATCTCTCAAGCTAAAGCATCTATGATGAATTCGCCTTGATGAATGCGTTCAATTAGTGATGTCAAATCTGGACATCGATATCTTTTCAGGGGTCCAGGTTCATCTATGCAAAATGAATAGGAAAAACTGATTTAAAAATGTCCATGCAGCTCAAGAGTGTTTTTCTTGTATGTGAGTTTAGAGACAAAGACCTGAACTTCTAATCTTTCCTCATTCTTGCAGATCTATTGTTTGCTCCTATTGCAGCATTGAGCAGGTAACTGACTTTCCAGAATATATTCCCTTTTGATTTGATTGACTTATGGTATTCTATGTGCTATATACTGCAGTTCATATGGGTGCTCCATTAAGATTTGTTTGTCAGTAAAAGCAGGCAGAACTATTTGAGAACAACATTTTTAACTAGATGGTAGAAGTTTGATCTTTCTTGAGACATGGTTTACTGTTTTCTCATAATACTTTCTTGTTTCCTAATTGCCATAGAGAAAAAAAGGTACTTCTTGGTGTTGTATAATAAAATGATTTTTTTTTTTTTGAAGAAAGAGTATAGAAAAGCTAGTGAAGGGCTTAGTGGTATTTCTTGAATAAGATGTTGTAGCACTGTTGTTTCATCAAAAGAAAAAAAAGATGGTTCTCTTGCTTGTACCCTATAATATATTCAGCACTTGTCCATTCTAAAAACTGGGTTTCTTAATATTCTTCTCTGCTAATGAAGCTTGTCTAATCTGCATGGTCAACAAAACATAAAATGATCAATCAAATTTCTTTATACTCTCCCCATCAAAATGGCACTGTTGCTTCCTTACTGCTATGATTTTTATCTAGTTTTATGAACTTCCTGGGGTTCTTATCATGCCCTGCCGTACTTTAAAGTAAACCTTAGCAATTGAACTACCCAAAAAGATTTTAGCAATGGAAATGCGTGTAGTGTGAATTTTGTTCAAACTATATCTTCGTATGCATATTTGTGGCAGTTCAAAGAGCACTCATTTTCCTGCTGGAGTAATCATAAATGACTATGTTTATGCGACTATGTCCTTGACCATCTGTGGTGAAAACTCTGGATCACTAACTTTGCATTTTGACCTATTCACAGCCTCCTCGCGCAAAGCATTGCTATGATTGTAATCGATGTGTGCTTCAGTTTGATCACCACTGCTCTTGGCTAGGATCATGTGTTGGGCAGGGAAATCATTGTAGATTTTGGTATGTTAATTTATATTTATCTATGCAAGCTTGTTTTTGATTTTCTGCTGTATTTGCAAAAAGCTCAGTGAAACTGCTTTTATCTTTCGTCAAGGACTGGCATCTGCCTAGAATGGCACATGCTGGATACTTTAGTTACTTTCTATTATTTGCTATCCTTTCTTCTTCTTCTTCTTATTTTATATACCTACATTAATGGTTCCAGGTTAGGATTGTTGCAGAAAATACGTGTGCATATGATGAATGACTTTTCGTGTTTCTTATCTTGTTGCATTTTGCTTCAAGTTGTTGGTCTAAGGATTTTTAAACTGTTTACCCAGAAAAAAGGATATTTAAAGTTATGCAAGAGCTACTTCTTTTGTATTTGTCCAAAAATTATATAGATGCGATGCTATTATGTAGATAGATATCTCAGCTTCTCCTCCTCTCCTCTGATCTATTTGTGTATTATTGGCCACCCTTTGGCATTTACTCTTGTATTTGTCCTTTTAGTTGAAGTCCTTTGAACTGCTAGCAGTTGCGATTTCTTATTACATTTCTGTATCCCATCTTTAAAAGCCTTCTGCTTAGTGCTAAATAATTTTCAACCTCAGAATACTCTGGCTTACTAGTCAAATGAAAAACTGCATTTACTGTTAGATCTATAAATAGATATGAGTATTATTTTCCTGTGAAACTATTTTACTCGCTCATCTGATGGCAATAAATGATTGTTTCATTCCCCTCCACCTAACTATAAAGATTGAAGTTATGATTATTCTATGGTGTGGTTTTGGTACTCTATATTTTTCTGATGAAGAAATGTGTCTTATTTCTCTGTTTAAAGCAAGCTAATTTGCATTTATGAAAGTCAATGGACCTTTTTATGCATCAGTTCATCACTTTCTACACTTTGTTTGAAGTCATGAGAAAGTCATGCATATTAAACCTTGCGATATTGCTTTCTTTAATTTTTAATCTATGTTATCTATGACTTTGCTTAAAAAAATGTCAAAATTACCAGCTGAACTTTACTTATCTTTTCAATTTTATAATTGAAGTTTAAAGTTGTTAAATATCATATACGATTAAACTTTTACTTGTCAAATTTTACACCTAAAGTTTGAGGTTTCTAAATGTTATGCTTGATTTAACTTTTGTTTATCAAATTCACTAATGCAATCATCTTTGAAAAGATGATGTGGTAGATAATAAGTAAATTTGATAAGTAAAAGTTCAATTGAGTATGGCTTCTAGCAACTTTTTTTAAAATTGAAAAAAATACTTGAAGATTGGGCAGTGATTTTGACATTGTTCCTCATTTAAAATATTTCTATGAAACATGTTTTATCTTGTTAGATCATCTATGTTTTTTCAATTGTAATTGCCTGTATTTGGTTGTTGATGTTTTTCCTATAGCCGTTTAACATTGGATCTTTTCTCTGTCTCGTGCCTCAAGTTTTTTTCTCCATAATTTTTAGTCTCTGTAACTTATCGCCACATCTCTATTCAGGTGGTACATCTTGGAAGAGGCAGCGCTGTGCCTCTGGACTAGCATCTTGTACATCACATACTTGAAGAATAAAATATTAAATGCTTGGTATGTTACTTTTTGAAGATCTGTCATGTCATAATACATTTTTATCAAACTGTGTTGAACTTGAATCTGAACATGGTTTGTGTTAATGAACACAGCCAACATGTGAAAAACTTAGGCACGCATGTATTTTCTGTTCATACTAATACAATCTGTCTTCCATTGTGGCTGGCACATTAACTAAGACAGATCATGTAAGCCCAACCTGTGGGACCTCTTTTTGACCTAGAATCCTCTTTCTTTGGCTTATTAGAATTTTGTTGAAGGGGGAGTTGACCAACAATGTGGAGAGTTGACTCATGACCTCCACTCGGATATTCTATAAGAAATGAATCATTATTGACTCATCTTAAAGTTTACTCTATATGTTTATTTTTATGTGGATTATTAATTTATGGTGGTATTTCTAGAATAATTTTTAATGAAGGTTTTGACAGGTGGAAGGATGCAATCATGATACCAATGTTAATTTTTCTGCTGATCTCCACAATTTTTCTGGTGCTCTTGCTATTTTTTCACAGGTACAGATTTTCATTTGTCCTGGCAGTAAATTTTAAGCTCCATCACTTAATTCCTCTTTTCTTATGTGGTTTTTATCAGAGCAGTTGCTGGTATGCAGGATCTTTATCATATAATTCTCAGACACATATTCAAGATTGTTTGCTATTTAGCAAATATCCTGCACTAGCTTTATTAAAGCATTGTCCATTATCAGACTGAAAATTCCATCCTGCCCCTTATACGGTCTTACTCCTACATGGAAAAAAAAAAAAAAAGTTTGCCAAACATTTTATTTCAATAAATGAAAATCATGTGACACATGTATTTATGTCACTCATATTTAATTGTGTCCTCATCTAATATTGGGAACAAGCTATCAATTCCAGCTCCCGGTAATTATACTGAGGCTCAGAAGGTAGCTCCATTTTTGTGTGCATAGGACTAGTGAAAGATGCTTGCATTGACTTGTATTGGCTCCTGTTGCGATTGATGCTGTGAATAGATGTATTTATATGCTTGGAAGAATTAATCCTCAGTTCCTTTAGTGATCATTGGGTATACTAAGTCTTGCATGATTGTCAATGCAGCTATCTTATTTCCACGAATCAGACCACCTATGAGCTCGTAAGGCGTAAACGTATACCATATTTCAGGTTGGTCTTCTACCATCATTTGCAGACATGCACTATGCAGGCATATTTTTAGACAGAATACTTAAGCACCACTTATTCAGTAAGAGGGGCTTGCTTTGGGCTGGAATCTTATCCCCATCGGATGAGCAAATGTCCAATGTTATTCTCTTGTTCAATGGGTTTCATGTGGTCAAACAAGGTTCCATCTGTGATTGGTTTCATGGATTCTGTGCACCGAGTAATCAATGTTGTTGGCCTTCTAAAACAACATAAAGATGACATATAGCTTCACATGTTTCTTGCTGAGCGTTATATGGTGTTATGCCAAATGGGGAAAAGAAGTTCTAAATCATAGGAAGAAATAGTATTTTTGATGATGGGTCTGAGCCTAGCAGCTTTATAAAGAGGGTTCACTAGACAAGATATGAATGAAATGAACTAAGAGGGTACAAGCTTAAATGACTTTTAGATAATAAGATGATGAACCGTGGTGCTAATTTCATTTGTTGAACTCTTTCTTTTTTGTATATCTGCAGGGAAATTCCTGCAAGAATCTTTCCTTTTAGTCAAGGCATCCTGCGTAACCTATACAACTTCTGTTGTAGCTGTACACGGAGCAGCATATATGATTTGGATAGGCTTCCCACAGCAGCAGAAATTGAAGAAAGATCAAAAGCATCAACCTCTTTCTGCTGCTGTGGAAATTAGGCCTAATCTACATTGTGTACTTTATTAGAGGTATAGTTTTGATCTTCAGGCTCATTTACATGGATTATTATTATTATTTTCTTTTTAAGTTGAGTAGTTCCATTAAGCTTTTTCATCCTGAGAATGTAAGTTTTGACAGGATTGACAAATTTTTATGATATTGTTCAGATAACTCATGTTAACAGATTAAAGTTCTTACTGTCTGGTTCTTAGGTTTCTTGATCATTGTGCTACACGAAGCAGGAATATGCTAATGTCACTGGTAACGCCATCCTCTTAATCAAACTAGCTAAACTCCCTAAAAGCAGTATTGCCACAGCCATGAAGAAACAGCCATATTCAAGCACTGAATGGAGATCAATCCAAGCCATCAGTGGCATCCGTTTGTTGATTGTTGCCTTGTACTTGGCCTCCATGAAGGTGAACATTGGCGTATATCATCCATATATTTGGAATGAACAACCGGCATTTCACTATGATATTTGAACTCATTAGCCCCAAGAGGGAGTTGTGATATGTCTTGGTAGTGGAATGTAGATGGTCTTTAGCTAACCATTTTTTGGTATCTGTAGCAAGGATAGAACTATTTTCTATTTGACAGGAAAATGTGCAGATCAGTTTGGTCAAGACCTGTGATACGTTCTTATCATATGACCATAAACTCAATAGTCTCCAACTTCGGGACAAATAGACACTCGGCTGTGAGTTTATATGCAACCTTCACTTCCTTCCACATTGGGGCATGGGATGGATGCTTCTCACTTGATGCGTGCTTGCATGCACAATCAGTAATTAGCTTGCCATTAATTTTGATGCAAGCCGTTAATTCTCCCCCTTGGTTATAAGGGTCTTAGTTTATTAAAGATAGTTTAACTCTTGTATATAAGATTTGTAAGAACATATTATAGGATATTCAAAAACCTAAAATCGGTAGTAGGAAATGATACGGACTCTCTCAAGCAGCCCAATGGTTAAGAGGTTATATACTATAGGGGGTACTAGCATGTCATGTGTTTTAGTTAGTGGTAGATGAGTACTACTAGTATTAAGATTTGTTACACTACTCATTAAGACATGTGGTTAAAGGTGTAGTTGGTTAAATGGGTTAATTTCACTTTATTTATTTTGGCTTGTAGGTTAAATGGGTTAGATTCATTTGATTTGTTTTTAAATGAAACAAAAAACTTTAGACCTATTTTGTTTAAAAAGTAGGCTAATAGGTTGGTTTGTGGGCTAAAAATGTAAACATGTTAAATAGGTTGATCCAACTCGATTCACTTTGGTTTATTAGTTATATAGGCTTTTTAAAAAGGTTAAAAAACTTCAATGAAAATTCATTTAAAAAGTGGATTAGATGAGTTGATATATAAGTTAAAATTCACTTATACACTTATATATATGGTGTGTTAATATTATTGAAGATTTTTTTATTATATGAGAATTTGGAAACTTTCTCGATGGTTAAATTTATAAAGATTATATCCTTTATTGAAAAACAAATTGAAAATTTTAGAAAGAAAATGCATGTAATCACATTTATAGATTGCATTAAAACCTATGAAATCATGTAAGGTTATGGTTTCAAGGGCCTAACAAATTTCAATGACAAGTGGTAATTGAGAAGTTGTATGTAGAGATAAAAGTAGATAAAGGTTCTCAGTAGACATATAACTATACTAGATTTGTGTAAGTATTGGTTTTAAATCGTGAATCAGGTTAACTTTTGGGAGGTTAGTTCAAGAGGGCCAAACCTCTTGAACTGACAATTTATGAATTATCAAGTTAGCCTGTTAGTTGGTTTACTATTGAATTGGTAGGTTAGTTTAGTTGGTTTATTTCTTAAAAAAGAGAGAGAGAATAGAGGTTATTAAGTTCGAAAAAAAAAAAAATTGAATGATATTCATCAAGTTATGGTATGTCAAAATTATATTTTTTGTAATAGTAAAAGATAATTTTTTAAAAATAATATCATCAAACTAATGATGAATAACTAATAATAAATTAATTATGTATTAATGATAAATCGAAAATTCTATTTAAGTTAATGTAAGTCTTTTTTATAAAACTTGTCAAATATTAAGTATTTGAATATAGGGAAAAGATAAAATTTAAAGACAAAAAAAAAGAAAAGATGAAATTACATTAAGTTAAAAATTAATTAAAAAAAATGAAAAATTATTAATAAAATAGTACATTTAAAAAAAAAAGAAAAGAGGTCACATTATTAAAATTTATTAATATATTAAAAAAAAGAAATTAATAAAAAATTAAATATTATTTAAAAAAAAAAAGCTTGATTCAAGAGTCAAACTAGTCTTTAAACCACTGAGTTGACTGAACTAGCCTGGAATCATCCCATTTACGGACCGATCATGGTTTGACTGTAGTCGAGCTTCTGAACCGACAGATCCAGGCTGATTCAAGGCCGAATTGGCCCGATGGGCAGCTCTACATATGACGATCCTTCGTTTCAAGGAAGGAAGAAAACCACTGAACGAAGAGGCGAGATTAGAACATATGCCATGCAAAATTTTTCACCAGTGTTGCAACCAATGATTAGAAGGTAGTGGCTTACAGCTTAGGACTTTCATGCATTGTGAACCGAAGGCCCAGCTGAATAATTCCATGATAAAGACACAAGATTTAGTTCTACGTCGATGCCCATCTCTCACAACCTTAATTCGGGTTTTTCCCTAAGATAATGCTTAGGACTGGTGGCTACATATATAATATACTTTGCACCGGCTTGTTACATAAAAAGATATTTTGGACGTCCTGTTTAATTTTTAATTAGTGCCGTTCAGGTTTTTCCCATCTCTCACAACCTTAATTCAGGTTTTTCCCTAAGATAATGCTTAGGACTGGTGGCTACATATATAATATACTTTGCACCGGTTTGTTACATAAAAAGATATTTTGGACGTCCTGTTTAATTTTTAATTAGTGCCGTTTTACCATTTGTAGAAACAAATTCATTAGGGTGAGATGTGTGCAATGTCCAGTCTTGAGTAAGATTCAATTAAAATTGAATACTCCGCTCGTCACGTTAATTAGGATAATCATCATTAGTGGTCACAAATGCTCTCACATATCAAAATTTTTATTTATTTTTAAAGACCATGTTATACACGTTTCTTATGTTTGTGATAGTTGCATATTAGGATCATGATCGAGAGTCCTCTTAAAACAAGATATATTGGACTATAAAAACGAAAAATTGAAAGAAATTTATTTTGTATCAAAGATTGGTTCATGCACCCATACGCTTGCTTTCTTTCTTTCTTTCTTTTTTTTTTTTTTCCCCTCTCTCTCTCTTTTAAAATTTTGTAAAGAAAGAAAATAAGTTACTCTAAAACTTATTTTAGGAAATGTGGCATAAAGAATTTTGCGAAACCCAAATTCTCTTTGGATTCGTAATACAAAAGTATATATTTCCAAGGAGAAAAATTTTTAGGTCAGTAGTTAGTGTTTATCCAAAAAAAAAAAAAAAAAAAAGAAAAGAAAAGTCACTAGTTAGTGGTAGATCCTCGTGATGTTGGGGTAATGTATACTATAAAACCTTGATTGCAGAAAGTTTCTTGTAGTAAATAGAAAATTGAGATTAAGTCAAGATAAATTATGACAGAGCCGTCGATGTAATTTTACAAAAAAAAAAAAAAATTTGCAGTGTTTGGCCTTATGAACAAGGAAGCAAAGTATATAGCAATTGTATCACGGAAGTAGAAATACTTTGTATGAAGATGTGTAATAATTAAGTATCAATAAAATAGATGACGTAAAAATATGGAATCATTATCATTAATATGAGTATAAATATAAATAGTTTTTATTCGTTATTTTGTCAAAATTTATTATATATTAGTATTAATGAAATTTTTTTTTTCTTGCAAGGAGTAGAAATGCTATTGTTTTGGATGTGGAATAGATGGTAGAAGCTCTAGCAATAAGAGAAACCGTTTGTATTATTTCATAGTTGGATTATTATATTCCCAATTTAGCAAGGATAAATTCCTTACATGCTACCAAACTTTGTGGCAACTTATTTTTCAGCACACAGGACATTTATGAAATACCTAGGCAAATGACCTCTGGTTGTAACAATCAAGGTTGTTACCATATCCAACACCTAAGATATCACAATATCTCTTGTAAAATCCAATTCGGTCTTCGACTTTCGCGTTCGATCCTTTACCACACTCTACTCCTCCATTAATTATGTTGGTGATGACACCGTATCCGGGCACTCGGTTTGCTGCTTTGTCGGCGCTTGATGGCTGCCACCGCCCGGTGATAACGTCATGGCATGACGGTTTCGGTGATTGTGGTGTCATCCTGAACCATAGGGCAGTCTTGAATGAAATAGTTGGGTCATTAGCAACAGCATCTGGGTTGTTTAAGAGATCCTAGTTAACAGCCTTCCCAGCTGGGCCGTAGTTGTAGTTGCTGCCAAGTCAATTGATAAAATGAATTCAATTCTCATACCTCAGGTCTCAAGAGGCAAAAAAAAAAAAAAGAAAAAAGATTTATTAGAAGCAATATGTATTTTTTAATAATTAATATATCTCGAACTTCATAATATATTTGAATAATTTGAATGGATTATGAATTAATTTTTGCACCAAGAATAATGATTAGAATAGATATTTGCTATTGATCACTTTTTGTAAGAAAAAAAATAGTAAATATAATTATTTACATTTTGCTTCGGGATGTGGCGAAATTAGTAAAATCTTACTCCAATTCATGAAGTAATTATAAATACTCAACATATAACTCTTATCGTGAAATTAATAATAAAAATAAATCAGATAGAATAAAACTGGTTCTAGATAAGTTTTAAGTTCCAAACATCATAAATTGAATTAAAACAAACTGAATGAGTTTTAATTTATATTCATATTCATCTCAGATGAACCATTGTGAAAATAAAACAAAAGGAACTTACTATGAAATTTGAATAGGGCCATGGCCATAGTATTTCTTGCCGGGAGCACATGGCCATTGTTGGTTGGGTACACAGTAGTTTCCCGGGTTGCCTTGCTCTTGTTTAAAGCAATATCCCCATGCATATGGTCCATCGGGTGCACTTGCCCATCCACCTACATTTTTTTTTTTTAAATTTCCACTTATGTAAAAGTTTTATTTAATTAAATCTTCCCATTAGACATAAAATCTTAGAGTAATACTATTGATTTTTGCACTGTGGCTGCTAATCAACAAAAATAATTATAATTAAGAGTATGAAACCTTTTAAATCACGAATACATGTTCAACATAATTTAATTGAGAATTTATATAAAATCGTACGATTATATAGTGTAAATGATAAAAACTAGGGTTTTGTTGTAATCATATATATCGATCACTTATATATATAATTGTGTTATAACTTGCAATTACATCAGCTTCTAATGTTAAGGATTTTTATTTTCATAAATCCAATTTACATAAAATCACTCGTATTAAACCCTTAAATTTATGGGATCACGTCAAAAAGCAGCGGATTCCACTCCCATATGACAAAGCTATATACACGGCATGGTTAACAAGCAGAATCTCCATACGTCGCATCGAGTTTCTGATGATTACAAACAGACGTGGACAACATCGTTAGGTACTCATAATAATTAATATATCTCGAACTTCATAATATATTTGAATAATTTGAATGGATTATGAATTAATTTTTGCACCAAGAATAATGATTAGAATAGATATTTGCTATTGATCACTTTTCGTAAGAAAAAAAATAGTAAATATAATTATTTACATTTTGCTTCGGGATGTGGCGAAATTAGTAAAATCTTACTCCAATTCATGAAGTAACTATAAATACTCAACATGTAACTCTTATCGTGAAATTAAGAATAAAAATAGGTATAAAAGTGAACGAGATAGAATAAAATTCAATTTTTTTTCCTATATTAAAACTGATTCTAGATAAGGTTTAAGTTTTAAGCACTGTAAACTGAATTAAAACAAACCAAATGAATTTTAATTTATATTCATGCTCATCTTAAATAAACCTTAATTTATATTCATGTTCATCTTAAATAAATCGTTCTGAAAATAAAACATAACGAACCTATTATGAAATTTGAATAGGCCATGACCATAGTATTTCTTGCTTAATACACATGGCCATATTGTTGGTTGGGTATACAGTAGTCTCTTGGGTTGCCTTGCTCTTGTTTAAAGCAATATACCTAATGGTGGGTATCAGGCCGAATAGGCTCGGAGCTGGTTTTAAACCGTCGGTTTATGAATTAGTGATAAGATGAATTATAATTAGCTCATGAGCTGATAGTTTTGGGTTGATGCAAGATTTTTGAATCGTTTTTTTTTAATATTTAATATTTTATTAATTTTATTAATATATTAATAATTTTTAATAATGTGATCTCCTTTTTCTTTTTTTTTTAGTTTACTAATAATTAATAATTTTTTTATTAATTTCCGACTTAATGTGATTCTAACTTTTTTATTTTATTTTTTCTCCTTAAATTTTATTTTATTTTTCTCATATTCAAATCCTTAACATTTAATAAGTTTTATAAAAATAACTTATATTGACTGAAATTGAATTTTCTATTTATCTTTAATATATAAGTAACTTATAATTAGTCATCTATCATTAGTTTGATAGTATTATTTTTAAAAAAAATTATCCTTCACCATTGCAAAAAAATTAGTTTTGATATATAATAACTTGTTAGATATTATCAAATTATTTTTTTTTAACTTAATAACCTTTCTTTTCTCTTTCTTTTTCTAAGAGGGTAAACCGGCAGGATTGACCTGACGATTTAATAGCGGATCGACAGGTTGGCTCGACGGTTTGTGACTCGTCGGGCCGGGCGATTCCTCCTTTTTGAACTGTGTAGGCTTTTAAAACTTGACAGTTTGGCTCGCCCACTTCCGAGTCGGATCGGTTCGGTACATGTTTACGGTTCGAAATCGGCTCTTATTTAAGTCTAAATATCCCCATACATATGGTTCATCCGATGCACTTGCCCGTCCACCTACATTTTTTTTTTAAGTTTCCACTTATGTAAAAGTTTTATTTAATTAAATCTTCCCATTAGACATAAAATCTTAGAGTAACACTATTGATTTTTGCACTGTTGCTGCTAATCAACAAAAATAATTATAATTAAGAGTACGAAACCTTTCAAATAACGAATGCATGTTCAATATAATTTAATTGAGAATTTACATAAAATCATACAACTATATAGTGTAAATGATAAAAACTAGGGTTTTGTTGCAATCATATATATCGATCACTTATATATATATCAGCTTCTAATGTTAAGGATTTTTATTTTCATAAATCCAATTTACATAAAATCACTCTCATTAAATCCTTAAATTTATGGGATCACGTCAAAATGCAACGGATTCCACTCCCATATGACAAAGCTATATACACGGCATGGTCAACAGGATGAATCTCCATACGTCACATCGAGTTTCTGATGATTACAAACAGACGTGGACAACATCGTTAGGTACTAGATAAAAAAATTAATGAAACAGCCATGGAAACGTTCCAAACACGACTCTGCTGCGGAAAATATTGAATGGTAATCCAAATTTTGACCTAAGTTAACATGTATATTCACCAAACCAAGAAACCCTCTTACTTTAATTCCGGCATGATATATTCTTAAACTTATAAAATAGCCATTATACTTCCTAAACACTAATAAAGATATTAAATTTTAGCGAGTGTAAAGAGTGTATTTATGAGCTTAGAACTATGTTCACATTAATTAGGATAATTATCACTAGTGGTCGGAAATGCTTATTTGTTTTTAAGGACCATGTTATAATTTAAGGTGGTGCATCACTTGCACACGACATTTCTCGTGTTTGTGGTAGTTGCATATTAGGATTATAGTTGAGAGTCCTCTTAAAACAAGATGTATTGGACTACAAAAATGAAAAAAAAAAATAAAGGAAAAAAATTTATTTCGTATCGAAGAAGATTGGTAACAAAAAAAATTATAAAACAATAGAAAAATTAGGGAGAGCATGGAAATCAATTAGAAAAAATTAATTTAAACAAAATTTATTATGAAAAAAAATAAAACCTAAAAAGATATATTTAGTAGTCTTACATACTAGATTAAGATGATAGCTTTACACCATTAGCGAAATGTATGGCCTTATACTACACGATAAGATTTTAATAGTCTAACACTATCGATGAGAAGAAAAGACATTACACAAATTCAAAAAATAATTTTATTTAATATTTAATCACTCTCTCTTTTTTCTTTTAATTGATTACAAATTTTACCTATATGTGGGCATAATATGAACTCATATTTTAAGAAACTAAATCTTAACAAATTTAGAAAATATAAAATTCCATATCTTGAATAAAAAATACCTATCTAACAAAATCCTAAAATAAAAAATATTAATAATATCATATCTATTTTTTTCTTCATCCATATCATTTGTTTCTTAGATTCACACGCTTTCTCTTCTTCGTCTTTTTTTTTTTTTTTTAAATTATGATGGAGCCATGGATATAATGGAAAAAAAAAAAGAAAGAAAAAGAAAATTGTAGTGATAGGCCTTATGAACAAGGAAGCAAAGTGTACAGCAACCATCTCACACAAGTAGAAATTATCACTTCAATGATACTAACTTGCGACATGTTTTGACAAGTTGTGGTTAAATATCAATAAAATTGATCCATGTAAAAATATGGATTCATTATTATTAATATATATGTAAATATTATTACTATTTACCATTACTCATCAAATTATATTGATGAATTTTTTTTCTTAGCAAGAAGTGGAAATGCTATTGTTTTGGATGTGGAATAGTCGATAGAAGCTATAGCAATAAGAAAAACTCTTTGTATTATTTCATATTTAATTATTATATTCCCAATTTAGCAAGGATAAATTCCTTACATGCTACCAGACTTTGTGGCAGCTTATTTTTCGGCACACAGGACATTTATGAAATACCTAGGCAAATGACCTCTGGTTGTAACAATCAAGGTTGTTACCATATCCAACACCTAAGATATCACAATATCTCTTGTAAAATCCAATTCGGTCTTCGACTTTGGCGTTCGATCCTTTTCCACACTCTACTCCTCCATTAATTATGTTGGTGATGACACCGTATCCGGGCACTCGGTTTGCTGCTTTGTCGGCGCTTGATGGCTGCCACCGCCCGGTGATAACGTCATGGCATGACGGTTTCGGTGATTGTGGTGTCATCCAGAACCATAGGGCAGTCTTGAATGAAATAGTTGGGTCATTAGCAACAGCATCTGGGTTGTTTAAGAGATCGTAGTTAATAGCCTTCCCAGCTGGGCCGTAGTTGTAGTTGCTGCCAAGTCAATTGATAAAATGAATTCAATTCTCATACATCAGGTCTCAAAAGCCAAAAAAAAAAAAAAAAAAAAAAGATTTATTAGAAGCAAAATGTATTTTTTAATAATTAACATATCTCGAACTTCATAATATATCTCAATAATTTGAATGGATTATGAATTAACTTTTGCACCAAGAATAATGATTAGAATAGATATTTGCTATTGATCCCTTTTCGCAAGAAAAAAAATAGTAAATATAATTATTCACATTTTGCTTTGGGAGGCCGCGAAATTAGTAAAATGTAAACGTTCTTTTTTGACTTTTTGGATGGATAAAACGATTATCCTTATCTTATTTCAATTCATGAAGTAACTATAAATACTCAACATACAACTCTTATCCTGAAATTGAGGATAAAAATACATATAAAAATAGGAAATGAATCATTTGAAATATTTTAGGTAAAGTTATAAATTTAATAGTTGAAATTGTTTTAAATTTAAAATATTAAATGATATTATTGTGATATTATTTTTTTTCTTATAATATCAATCATCAATTATATGTGTCTATATTTTAACGAGATAACTTTAGGAAAATAATTTTAGATGATCCATATCCATAAAAATAAATCAAATACAATTAAATTAAAATTTTTTTTCCTATATTAAAATTGAGTCTAAATAAGGTTTAAGTTCAAGTATCATAAACTGAGTTAAAACAAACCGAATGAGTTTTAATTTATATTCATATTCATCTTAGATTGACCATTGTGAAAATAAAACATAAGAAACTTACTATGAAATTTGAATAGGGCCACGGCCATAGTATTTCTTGCCGGGAGCACATGGCCATTGTTGGTTGGGTACACAATAGTCTCCCGGGTTGCCTTGCTCTTGTTTAAAGCAATATCCCCATGCATATGGTCCATCGGGTGCACTTGCCCATCCACCTACATTTTTTTTTTTTTAAATTTCCACTTATGTAAAAGTTTTATTTAATTAAATCTTCCCATTAGACATAAAATCTTAGAGTAACACTATTGAGTTTCAAATAGCGAATGCATGCTCAATATAATTTAATTGAGAATTCACATAAAATTGTACTCTATATCATTGTATAGTGTAAATGATAGAAATCAAGGTTTTATAATCATATATATCAATCACTTATATATATATAGCTTGCAATTACATCAGCTTCTAATGTTAAGGATTTTTATTTTCATAAATCCAATTTACATAAAATCACTCTTATTAAATCCTTAAATTTATGGGATCACGTCAAAAAGCAACGGATTCCACCCCCATATGACAAAGCTACATACACGGCAACGGCATGGTCAACATGAAGAATCTTCACATCGAGTTTCTGATAATTACAAACAGACGTGGACAACATCGTTATATACTAGATAAAAAATTAATGAAACTGCCATGGAAACGTTCCAAGCACGACTCTGCTGCGGAAAATATTGAATGGTAATCCAAATTTTGACCTAAGTTGACATGTATATTCACCAAACAAAGAAACCCTTCTACTTTAATTCCGATATGATATATCCTTAAAACTTATAAAATAACCATTATACTCCCTAAACATTAATAAAGCTATTAAATTTTAGCAAGTGTGAAGAGTATATTTATAAGTTTAGAGCTATATCCATATTGAAGTTAAAAAAGGTTATTTTCAATTTTCCCTCTACTTAAATTGCTTATCACTTGATTTGGAAAAATTAAGAGATAGAAACCATAAGAAACAGTTATTAATTATTATTTTGTATTTAGTAGGTAGCATTTTTATTAGAGTTAGAATTAATAAGTTTTTTTTTCCAAGTAACTTTGCATATTTATAATTAGTAAGTGCGTGATGCATATATAGTATTCATATACTAAGTTATAACATAACTAAATATATAATAAGAATAAAATGAGTTGAGTTTAAACTTCGTTGAGTTTTAAAATTGTATGATTGAATTTGGTTTTTGATGTTACTTGAATATTTGAGCTATTTAAATCCATTTGGACTTGACTTGTGCATAAATATTTTGACTCGAGCTTGATATAGGCTTGTGAATTTGTCAATATAAAGATCATGAATTTTGAATTTGATTGGATAAAATGCTTTAGTAGCTCAAGTTTTAGTTCATATTGAAGAACTTGACTAGATATGGAGCCGAACTTGTTTATCTTATGAGTATGTATGACTCCCTCTACGTTGCTATATTTGGATATATAATAACAACTTAACTATTAAAATACGATAAGTAATTAGGAAATCATTACCCAAATGGTTCTAATTCACCGTAATTCCAATAAGCTGGATGTTTTTTTTTAGTGTAAGCAATATAAATAACCAAATCTGACCTGTAGTTTCATGTGAAGTTTGCCCTAGAAAGGCAGCAATCTCTCTTTTACGAGTATCAGCATTACCAGTAGTTGCAAAACCAGCAAAGGACTTGGCAGCCGCAATGAAAGCATCGTAGGTATAGAACCCTTTGGCAGGGCAATTAGCATCATTCCTATGCTTCAGCATTTGGTTGAACTTATCCCTACTAATCAAAGAACTAATATCACCCCCACCACCACTAGGTGTTGGTGTCGGGGTGGAGGGTGGACTGCCACCTCCACTAGGGGTACATTGACTCTGGCAGCCCGTGGAGCAGTACGCAGGCGTGCTACCACAATAGCCGTATTGGCTACAGCATAGCCCGTTCGGACACTTCGCCCCACCGGCTTGACTCCCACATTGCTGCCCTAGGACACCAAGTGTGGAGAGGGAAAAGAAAAACACAACCGACCAAAATCTTATCATTGTTCTCCAATTTTTGATAGTTTGAGGGAGGTGATTGTGCCATTTGCTTAATGCTATATATAGGGAAATTGGTGTGGAGATTTTCATTATCATTTTTTTTTTTTTAATATACTAGAATGCCGGTCTTTAATCGCCATGTTACGTACAGAATGGGAGACCGAAATGGAGCACTTTAATTCCTTGATTGAAGGGTTAATTAGGTCAAAATTTGGAGGTGCTATGCGATAAGAGTAAGAAGTGATGGAAGATTCATTGCTTGGATCCAAATTGATATTGACCAAGACTTTGTCAAGTTGCTCCTAAGTCCTACAAGTAATCAATGCGCCCGAATTGAATTAATTCTTACAGTACTACTAAGAAACTAACATTAAATGAAGATGTACATGACACCATCTTTGACTATTCATAGTGCAGCATAATGCGCAAACATGAAAGAATATTCTTAAAATAAATACTAGAAACAAATATTTAGAAGGAACCATAGCAGATATATACAGATGAGTAAACTTAAAAACATAATATTGAATGGATTCGAAAAGCTTTTAACCAATTAGGTGAATGCCACAGCCGATTAATTGCTATTTCAATCTACTGAAATGGGTTTTAGTCGATTGAAGTTGGAAATCGCGTTTAAGATTAATTTAATGTTGTAAGAATATTATTACCAAATATTTTGTTCTCAAATTTAAGTTCAAAGCAACTATTATATCTTGTGCATTACTCTGGGAAGAAACTTGTCTAACTGACATATAATGTGTTTATATTGTTAAGGTGAATGTTTATGTTGTGGCATCCTGCCTAAAAGGTACAAGGTTCATACAGAGGAGTAAGAAAAGGCTTATGCATATTTATAATGAAAAGACAACTGAGATCCAAACGAATATTTCCATTCCGCTGCCCACATCCTTGTGTAAATAAGTCTCCGTTTTAATTATTAAACACATAAAGTTATAGCTCTTTGAAATATGGGTGCCATTTTAATGGAAATTCTACTCTATAAAGATCCAATCATAATTTATCTAATATATAGTAAGTATGTGAGATTTATAATCAATCTTTTGTCATATAATTTTTATTTATAACATTTCATATAGATCATGGAATGAATCTGATTGACAAAATTAAACAGTGCCCGAATTCCATAAAGGCACATATTATTGCATAGTTCTTTTATAAGAACATACACAAGCACAACCAAATAACAAAATAATTTCAAGATGATCCTCATTATTACCAAAGTTTCATCGGGATGCAACACTAACAATAGCAGCGTCAACCAATCTTAACTGTCCTATGATGAAATTGAGTCCGAGTTTCTAACTATTTTTCTCTTGAGAAAGCATGTCTAATCCAAATTGAACTTTAGTTTATATCAAGCTCAACTAAATTTAGATGGAATTCAATCTTAAATATAAATTTAGTTAAAACTAATATAATTTTATTTAAATAAACAAGTTCAAGAAATTTTATTTAAGTTGACTTGGAGCTCCCTCAATGAGTTTACAAAAAAAAGAAAAAAATATCCCTCAATGACAATTCAAGCTAGGGGTGTAAATGAACAATATGGATTTGCAAATTGCTCAAGTTCGATACGATTTTTGCTTGAATTTGATTCGATGATAGTCAATGAAACTTAAGTTGAGCTCAAATTTGAAAATACTGAATTTGTTAGGTTCGTAAGTTTAATTAAGTTTGGTATAATTTTTAATTTATTTCTTATTTTTAAATATAGTTGAGTCAGAGATTGTTTAGTGAAATTCATAAAAAGTTTATGCTTAGTCGAGTTAATTGAGTTGAACTTAAACTTACCGTGTATATTTTCGAGTTAAACTCAAGTTTAAAATTCATATCTCGTTCGAACTTAAGTCAAACTTAAGTTTCAAGTTTTAAGTAGAGTTCGAGCTCAAACTCAAGACTATACTTGTTCGACTTGATTTTATTACACCCTTAATTTAAGCCGAGCTTGAAATTTGAGTTTGATTTATTATTTACTATAAAGGATCAAAATAATGTTGGCAACATGAAATGAGCCTTTCAATTTTCAGCCCAAGTTTAGCTGTCTCATCCTAAATTGGATAAATTCAATTAAATGTATAGGATCATTATCTTGGAAAGGAAACTATCCTTCTCAAATTTGCCCTAAAATCGACCTCAACCTAGCTTTTCTTCATAAAAGATCCTTGATTAGGTTGAGCAGGAGATTATCAATAATCGTATATTTTCTTCTATTGAAGTGTGGAAAAATATACATAATCGTGATATTATTACTAAATCATTTTTTTTTCCTTCACGATGAATAGATAGGGTCATAATAACGGGATAAACGATTATATCATCTTATGTGTAATCAATTTAGTTTGTATTATTTAGGTGCTGAAAAGAGTGTGGTTAGAATTATATCCTATATTCATAAGGTTGCCAGCTTAGACTCGGAAATTTTATAATTGATTGAAGTTAGTAACCGTATATGATATCCATTTGATCGTACAAAAAAATAAATAAAGCCTGCATAGGTGTCTTAATATTTTAAAATTTTCATTTTAGTATTTGACTTGTTTAAAACGTATGATATTACATCTTCTATTAGTTTCACAAACAACATATGGTAAAGCTGGCCATGAGTTAAAAATTTCTTTATAAAACAGACATTCCAAGTGACCAGGGAAATCTAGCAGTACTCTTTGGTACCATAAATAGCCAAAATGACTATCAGATAACACAAACCTTAACATAACATGAAATCAAAATCCCAATGGCGCAAATCCGATCCTCTCGTCCACCCGACAACGGCACACAACAAATGGCAAGGAGAAACACAATGCAAGCGGCATCGTCGTCTACTCCGGTTCATCGCCCTACTAATAGGACAGGGGATGTGCAATGTTTTTGTGGGTTGAAGTGTAAACTGCGACGAGCTAGAACCTCGGAAAACTATGGAAGGAGATTCTATGATTGTCTTTTGTACCGTGAGAACAACAGTTGTGGTTTCTTTAGGTGAGTCGATACGGTAGATGGCTAGGTTACGGCAACAAGAAGGGAATTTAATGTTGGAGAGTGGGACATTAGAGAGCTGGATTCTACAGTAAGCATGTCAACTTAGAATTTGGAGTATCCAAATAATAGGATGTAGAGCAGAGCAATGGTTCTGTTGCAGCTCAGGGATATTGCTAAAAAAAAAAAAAATCCTACTATAGCTTAAAAAAAAACATTCTATTACAGCTAGCAAGATTATAAAAATGCTGATACAATGACAAAAAAAATAAATAAATAAATAATAATAATAACAACTTAATAGTGTTCTTTTATTTAGAAAATTGAATCTATTGGTTCTATTGTGTGAAACGTAAAGATAATAAATAGTGGAGAATTCTACGATTATATTAAGAGAAAACAACAATCAATAAATTGAAACCCTACGACAAAGCCTCCAAATGGTTGAAATGCCCATCTTTTGCAATCCAAGTACAAGTATTTACCCTAGAGTATTGTATGTACCAACAAACAACACCTCATTATTCAGCATATGGGTGTAGATCCGTATGTTACCCACTATAAATAATGAATGGATCACTGGCATTATTTGGAAGCTATCCCACTATAACTAGAATGCAGTAACGTGTAATTAGTAGGACGGTACCTAGTGTTGGCATGTTTCCCCTAAGCTAGATCCAATCGGAATACAATAAATTCAAGCATATATCTAATTTTTACCTATTGCAATGTTCAACCACTAAATCATACCTGTAGAAATGGGATCCATTTCTTGAAGCAAAGAACTTACCTATAAAAACTAACATTTCAGGAGTTTTTGATTGCATAAAAATATAGAACTTCAACACTACACTTTAGGAGTATTTGACTGCACAAACAAGGAGCTCTTCTACAATATTAGAAAAAGTCGGTCGACATTATGGCTGAAATAAGATGAAGCAAATTGACATTTCAGCATATAATATCTCCTCCATCCTATGAAGAAGCATTCAGAAAGTAGAAGAATATAATAAATTCAAGCTCAACCATTGGTCACATATGGATATGGGGACAGAAGAATGGGAGTCGAATCATTTGAGAAGAAGGTGGTCAAGGAATTAAAACAATTCATCATAAGTATTGGCAATGGACTATTGCTTCAACAGGCTGACAAACCTTATTAACTGCATACACCTTTGGACGTCTTCTTTGTGCCTTTTATGGACTCTTCGTGGATCTTGCGATTCAATCCTTTGTGTGTGAATCTTCTTTTCCTTGGATTTTCTCTTCTATACTCGAAAACCCCGAAAGAGATGCAAGGGTTGAAAGCAAGTGAGTTGCAGAGGCTTTGGTGGGTCTAGAAGTTATTGATCTTATTCTCGCTATAATAAATGGCCATGAATTAAAAAGGAAGGGTTTGGTGAGAGCCTAAATATTGGGCATGGTAGGAGTCTTTGCTGTCAACGTGATTTCTACGGGTACTTTTCAACATCACTCCACATCATCTATTATTATTATTATTATTTTATTTATATTACATTTATTTCACATCAGCACATTTTAACATCCCTTTGCAATCAGAGTAACAGAAGTTATGATATGATACATTTCAAATAGCTCAGTTACTAAAATAAAAATTTAAAAAAGTTGACGTATATGTACAGACTTTATCCTAAAAATATTGTTACCAATCTCTTCGTTCATAAATTTGAGTTCAAGTAGCTATTATAGCTTGGGAGTTACTATGGGAAGAGACTTAGACTAATTGTCGTACAATGCGTGTTGTCAGAAAATGGAAAGTATTGTTATATGGTGAATGCGTATGTTTTGTATAGTTCATTGAATGAATATGATTGACAAAAGATTTCCCTTTTTCCTTCTAAACAATGTCCCAATTCCGTAAAAGCACACGTTATTGCATGGTTTAGGCCAAATTGGCTTGAAAATGGCACAGACCGGGCACAAGCATGAAATGAAAACTAGTACAGACACAATCATATCATTAAGCACGACATAAGATGACTATATTGGGCTTGACATAAAAATAGGAAAGGTGTCATTTGGTCTGATACGATGTCCATCCTTTAAGGAAACTCTTCACTGTTTTAAACGGCACTGTCAAGATATTCAGATGCTTGGTACATTGTAACTTAAAAAAATAACTAAATTCCAACACATCTTATACTTTCGCAGCAAACTAATGAGAAGCAAATGCTTTTCTTACCGTACTATCATAATCGTTAATCATTACTGTATTTGGAAGATTAAGGCTTTAGGGTAGGCATCATTCTCACTTGCATATATTAATCCAACAAGAATCTTTTATTTATTTATATAATTATAACACATTGTCCACAAAATCCACCTCGATAGATTTCTAACATCTTCCACTTCCACCATACCGAGGATATTTACAATATTCAAACAAAAGTTGCCTACCCCTGTGCCACGATCAGGATCTCCTAAGTAATGGACGCATGTGAAAATAGAGCCAAAAGAGGCCTTCTATATTCTTTTTTATTTATTTATTTTTAACTCACCGAAAAGATGACAAACTTTTACTATTTGGTATTCTTCTAAAGTTCTGTCATTATTTTTTAGGACATTAGTTTTATTCTCCATCTTACTTTTGATTTATATTTATTTAAATTTGAATTATTGAATTAATTGTGAATATAATGGTTCAAATTTAAAAATATGTAAATGAATTATGGAATATAGAGGGCTAGGTTAGTCATATTGTCAAAATAAAAGATAGGACTGTAAAAGCTTTCTACTATTTTAAGTTGGTATTATGCACGGGTATTCTTCCGACACTTATTAAGGGAATAAAAAGGAATTTTTGTATATTTTTCAATATCAATTACATATTCTGCAAAAAAAAAAAAAAAAAAACAACGACAACAATAATAGTAATAATAAATGCATGAGAAAAGTTAAAAGAAATAAAATATTTTTTATTTATCTTATTTGCATGTGTTTTAAGGAACCATTGTAGGAAAATGTTGTTCATTTTCCAAAGAATTGCAAGAAAATAGTTGGACTCTTAATAATTTATTGTATTGGATATAGACCCAAGAAAAGGAAAAAAAATTGCAAAAAAGAAAAAAATCCCAAAAATATCGTGTCTAGAAAAATAATCTTAGACTTATGGTATTCAAAATCACCTTTTCAAACCAAAAAGGCAATATAAAGTGCCAACCTAAACTCGCCTCTTGAAGAGGTGTTTTTAAGCCAAGTCAAAATCACTTTTTCAAGAGATGATTTTGTCATCAACCCTCGACTAGCGCAGCTAGATCACACCATTTTACAACTACATATCCAAACCAACCAACTTCATCAAAATCTCTAAACCCTCTAACTACAACAAGGTGTTTAGCTACCAAACTTCACAGTCGTAGCTTGAACCCTTACAATATGATCCAAACAAGTTGCACTATCATTTAAAATTAATGGTGCCTATAATATAAAATATTATACTAATTCTATATTTCGTAATTATTGACATCAATAATAGCCATGACAGAGCAAACGATGAATTAAAAGTTGGAAAATGACACTTAAGTAATGGGAAAGTTTTACAACTTCTTTCAAGTATGTACAAAGTGTTCACAAAGTATGCGTCAATTACAATTAAAAGTGTCAAATTGCTAAAACTAGTGACAAGCTAATGCTATTGACGTTATTGGCATGTATATGCATGCATACCTTGAGTGCTTATATTAGGCTAGGATAGCACTATTTAGTCCGCATCTAACTATGTCATCTGTACCCCATCCTCAGTATAAGTACTAAAGTATGACACATGCATGGGGACTGGAGTAAGCTCTACCTGCATAAATCCCCTACCCATGTCGTTGTTGCGATATTTAACTGGCTTCCTTAATGGAGAAGGAGGAGTACAGACCTGGAGCTCTCTCTAATGAATGGTATTTGAAACATCTGACTATTAGAGTTGTCTCCAGCAAATGGTGTTTGAAACTAAAATCTAGTTAGTCTAGGAGATACTGTTGGTGACTAGTGCTCAGGAGAGGGATTTTTCTTAATGCCTAACTCAGCTTGTTGTCGTCCTCACCCCCTACCTCAGCCCCATCCTCACCTTCGACGGTGCCCTTTATGTTGCGGCTTATGTAGTGGAGAGTCACTTTGCTCGATATCTACTCTTGGCCATGGTGCATCGTTCAGGTAGATGCCCTTAAGTTACTGAATGATGGCATCCCCTCTTGGCTGCTTTACTATGATAGCCTCAAATGACATTTAAGGCATCCTATGTATAAAATCTGCTTGCATGTCACAAATAATTGTATAGTTAGCATATAAGGGCATAGGTGGAGTACCGTCAAGAACAATGAAGCTTAACAAGTACCATATATACGCAAGAGGCTCTTAATTGGTCGATATATTGGTGAGTGACTTGCTGGCACTAGGCATGGTAGTTTGGAGCTACATTGGGTGGTTATAGTATAATGACTATCCTGTTACTGCAATCTGCCTACTGCTCCAGCTAGGTAGCATGTATGGTGATCTAATTCATCTTTATCTAACCTCATAAGTTAATATCATACAGCTTTCGGGATGTATTTGTATGGTTAAGAATCCCTTGGATTTCACCAAACCTTCATGCCGTACGATCTAGGAAATATAACTCCATTATGTAGAAGCAGATCAGCGGTACTTGTGTTGTTTGGATATCACTATCGACACGATAGGAAGCAGGGAACCCAGCCATATCGTTTTGGGAATAAAGGATCCATACAGCCTGCAAAATGAGTAATTTAGAATATGCAGCCATAGAATGTTGAAAAAGATAAAATAACTTAAGTTAATAACATATGTACTTGCTTTGGATGCTGGCTGTCAGATGCATCTTTATACTGGTCAACAACATATATAGGAAGATTGGTAACATTGAATCGGCCCCCCATTGACGCATCAGCGATCGATCATCCATTACTGTGATGATTCAATGACGTAGTGGAGCAATATGTGGGAAGTGCTCCCATATACATACATAGAGTTGATAAGTGGCCCGTTGATCTCACTTGCATCCATCCATGAGGCAAGGCATAACTGGTGATAGAACCATGCTAAGCATGTAGCACCCCAAGTGTATCATTTGATTGCATTAAGGTCAGAGAGGAGGGTAAGTAACATCGGAGGCACTGGGTTATTTGACTTGTCCAAGAATACCATCCCCCAAATTAGTTGCATAATATGAGCTTGAATGTATTGCTGGACAATAATATCATTTACATTCACTGGTAAGTCACCAAAGTTGTCCTTCAACTAGTATAACTTCATTTGAGCTCCATTAATAGCAATCGAAGGAGGGTGAATACCTAGAAATTGGAAGCACATATCGACCCTACCTGATTGCAAGCGCTCATCATAACTTGATTATCAACTAGTAGACTAATGAGCATAGAAACATGCTGAAGTGAACTGTCATCTCCCTTATGTGGAAATGGAATTTATGTATTTCCTCTCTCTAACACTCTACCAAGTAACTGTCATCTCCTTTGTGTGGATATGAAATGTATGCATCTCTTCTCTCCAACGCTTTACCAAGTAATCGTCATCTCCTTTGTGTGGAAATGGAATGAATGTATCTCCTCTTTCAAACGTTCCACTAAACTAGTGATCGAATGTCAATCAGGATGGATGAATGGTATTTGCCTGACATCGAAAGAGTTGGCTTACTTAAACCAAGGAGCCATAAGTGGATCTATCAGTATCTTCTATCCATCCTTAGATCTGAGTATTGCCTCTCGTCTATGACATTTGAGCTAATAATTCTCTTACGATTTACAATGAAGGGGAACGAATGTTAGTTCGAATACAATAAATTTAGTTGTAGCTGAATTGCAACTTATGGGTCCTCATGTGACCACCCCACACTAATTTAGACTTGTAGGATGGTTGTAACTAATGCAGTGACTTATCAGTCGGTCTTAGATCCATTTGCCTTGCATTTTTACATTGAAAGAGTAAGGACTAGTTCGATAGGAGACAAACGACAAGTACGAAAGGCATGTAAGGAAATAAAAAAGAAAAAAAACTGTAAACAATATGTAATTATCAATATATAACTATTAATAGGTCATACATAAAAAATACAAGACGTTACTAGTGGATCCATTAGGTGTAGACTGGAGGGCTCACTGAGGACATGTTCTCCTGTTATGTCCTTCCATATGCATAGTCTATAAGTATATGGTAAAGGCCTCTGTCGAATGTCCATCTTATTCTTGAATCGTTTCTCATGGGGCTTTCCATATTTTTTGACCCTATCACTAGTTTGCATTAGGTGCTACATTAGAATGTCAAGCAAAAACCACTTAACCTTGTAAACATAAGGTATGAAAGAATGTGCATACATGCGTAGCTGATGCTACCACTTGTACCAATGACTAATGTGCACTGTACAATCAATGCTCATTTTTTCCACAATTGCTATTGCGTGAGAGCATGGAATCTTGTACATTTACCACTTATTATAAGTGCATTGACGAGTTCTATGTGCAACAGTGTGACTATTTCCCCCATCACAGTTATAACTCAAAAATATGCTCATTATAGTTGAAGATGACAGCATAGTGGCCACTTGCTACTTTGCGTCAACTATTAAATTTTCTCTCAACAAATTTAGTTAGTACCTTGCCCATGACCATCTGGTTCACTATCTCGATTCCATGCTGATTAAAGTAATTGCTATAATTATAAAAGGTTTTGCTCACCAAAGTTACAACAAGTAGGTTCTTAGCATCCTTTAATGCATTATTATAACTTTCAGTAATATTTATGGTCTCATGACCAAAGTGAGCTCTATCATCGTATGACAAGGTCCACATCGTTAGATGTAACTCTCTAAAGTATATCTTAGTGTGATGGCTCATTGTCCTGGCCTCATCATAGTACGCCCGGAATTTGTGTGGTTGCAACTGGTATGTTGCCTTTTTTATTAATTCTTCACATTCCTTTTCTTGGCTCGAGATTTGAAGTTATTAGCAACATGGTGAGTACACCATCGCCACAGCCATCCACTTGGCCATATTGCATTCTACCTATCAATTGCAAACCATATTCCAGCATGACGGTTAGAGATCAAGCAAATGTCCATACGGTCCTTTATCATGTACATGAGAACTCTAAGAATTGGCCCAAACTATCCTAATGCTCTTAGTCAACCAAAACAAATCTAAGTGGAATGATATGATTTTCGCCGTCAACTCCAGTTGCAAGAAGAAGCTTATACTCATACTTTCCATAGAGAAATGTGTCGTCGATGGCAATTATAAGCCTTAAGACAACATAGTAGTTAGTTCCAACTAATTAAGTAAGAGACAAATAATTATTTAACTGATAGAATAAGTATAGGTTGTGATGTCGCACCTACAATGTACGAAAGCCTTGATACATTGTCCAAAAGGCCAGAAGACTCTATCAAAGAACATATGACTCATAGTATCATTGTCTTGACACTTCCACTCCATCATGGTACTTGGATTGACTTCTTAAATGACATATAAAAGATGTGGGAGCATTGCATATGATTCCTCCTACCTTTTGTAGACCTGTTCTATCGCTTTGTGCTTTACCTTTCGAACTCTTTTTATGTATACAGTATAATCATGCTGCTTGCAAATAGTGGCTTGAATATGTTTTATCTTAATACTTAGTGATTCTTGTACTTAATAATAAATCAAGATAGAGTGGTTGAATTCATTTGAGAGTGGTCCTAACTAATAGTGGGATTCAAGCATGTGTGTGAGCCTATAAACCTGGTTATCATAAAGCATCCAGCTTGCTTCTTCTTACATGCTTGTAATCTCCATTTGCAAACCTTTTTCGAGTTAGTACATCTAATGGACTAGATAATAGGGTCGGACTCCTTCATTACAAAGTTGTGATGATTCAAAACATGATATATCTTTGCTATTGTTTGTAGGTGTTCTTTCTTTGGGAACTACATCCCACCTTAAACTCATTGTTGAAACTCCATTCACCATCATTTATACTCTCCTCAAACTATATAAGTTCATCTCCAACTCTTACCCTATCTTGTAGCATGACACAGGTTTTGACCTTCCAACTACGTCTACATCTATGGCCAACCCCTACCTCTAATCATTTGTCCTACTCGACTCTTGAGCTTCTTCCACTTCCTATAGCTACACTTTGCTTTGACCAATTTCACCATTAGAATCAATATCATCAAAGTCTTTATCAATGTCCTTATAAGCCAGTTCATTCTCCACATCTATATCCCTATTAGATTTGCTTATGATCAGTATGTTACCTTGATAAGGCATACGATTACTACTAGGTATATTACTGTGTAGAATCAGCTGAGATTCAAATACTTAATGTAGACACCTAATTTTTGCCTCTCCATAGTCTTAATTTTTTAATTTTTATTTTTTACAAAAAAAAGGGTCCTAATTCAAAAAGATAAAAAATATATATATATAATAAAAATTAACAAATAATGAAAATACCAAAAAAAAAAAGAAAAGGAAAAATCATAAAGATTTTGTA
Organism: Lumnitzera littorea; assembly: GCA_024138015.1. Classification (NCBI taxonomy): domain Eukaryota; kingdom Viridiplantae; phylum Streptophyta; class Magnoliopsida; order Myrtales; family Combretaceae; genus Lumnitzera; species Lumnitzera littorea. The sequence goes on along the minus strand of JAMXBB010000009.1, from coordinate 16,077,450 downwards.
GATTTTTAGGAAGTAATTTATATTAGGAATAATTAGTTTTAGTGTTAGTTTAGTTAAAAATTTTATTTTAAGGAATCGGATAGTTTAAATATAATTTAATGGTAATGAATGTCAAAGTGCAGTCAATGGCCTAATGGATAAGCAATGGAGTATTTGGGTGGATTTTATTGGAGGTCATGGGTTCAAGTCTCAGCAGGCACTTATGTTTTTATTTTTCTGTCTATGCAAAAGCAAGATTTAAAATTGAATTCATATCCATCAAAGATTTTTTTTAAAAGAACTACGATCGTCTGATCTTGGCTAATTGGTACGTAGGCACCTTTGGGGCGATGATAAAATATGTAGAAACTTAGGTTCTTTTTTCTTGTGATTTTTATTTATTTTTTAAAATATTATAATTAGAAAAATAATCCTAATTTTGACAAATAAATAGTAGTACCCGTTAGGGTTTAATAGGTTAGCCCCGAACTCGAAACCCTCTAGTTCTTTGTTAAAATTGAAATCAAAGACTGATAGCTAAATCGTAACCGATCCACCCAATTGGTTACAGTTTCTCTTCTTTTCTCGATTTCGGTAGGGTGGTGACTCCGAAAAAATAATTTTTAATAAAAAAACCGGAATTTCTCAATTTCTTTAGTCGATGATTAATATTAAATGAGTTAGGGTTTAGTATTAATCAAGAAATGAGAAATCAATTTTAAACAAAAACCGAAAAATCAGGCTCGACACTTAAGTTTTAACTTGAACCCCATTGTTTCCATCATGCCCTCTAAAATCGTCTTCAACTGTTGGGGGAATGTTAATTTCATGAATTTCAATGTGCATTTTTGTTGAACCGCTTACTCTACCGCGTTCTTATGAGGATGCTAATAATTGTTGGATATCATTGTTGTCATTTATAGAAACGGCATAGAACATTTCCTTACTCCCTTTTACAAGGGGACATCTTTAAATCAAATTAACCTAGTAAGTTGTCATGTCAACCTACAGACGATTACATATCAAGTTAACCAACTGATCACAAGTCGCTCTAATTGGTACCTAATCATTATTGTCGAGCACCTATTGTAGCGCACCCTATCTTCCTCTTCCACAATATTTTCATTAGTATAACAAATCAACCTTATATTATTCATTCTCACTTGTTTATCACATCAACTCAAAATTCACAACATCGAAATATATCATATCTTATATGTATAGTCATACATTCATGATACCACCGACACAACTAAATTGAATTTACATATACATGCTTGTTACGATAATTAATTAAGAACTAAGTATTTTTCCATAAAAAATACACTAACTCAACCTATTGCTATAGTAATAGTTAACTAGGCTCATAACACATATTATATCTACATGTATAATATACTAACACAGACAAATCGGTACGTAAAAAATGTATATAAACAACAATATACCTAAATATTTTATATAAAATTACACTAACTCATCAATTGCTTTAGCAATGATTAACTTGGTTTATATAACATATTATACCTACATGTATAATACAAACATGAAGAAATTGGTATGTGAAAAAATTAATATAAACAAGGTACCTTAGTATTTTAAACAAAAATACTATTTCTCACAATTATATATGCATAAAACAAATACAAACAAGGAAAATATTTACTTTTTGGTTTGTTGTCATCTAGAGAGAGAAAGTGACAAGATCCTGTGTATCCGGTATCCTTTTGTGGAAATTTCTCTAGATATGTGTTATATGCAACATTCGAAAGTCAAATCTACAATTGATTTAGCAAAAAAAAAAAAAAAAAAGACTAGAAATCGTTGATATAGGAGGATGACACATGTTTTCGTTTTTTAGAGAGAGAGTGGAGTGTTTGAAACTGTTTGTGAAGAAGAAGAAGGAGGGTTCACGGTTATAAATTTTTGCAATGTAATCATGAAATCGCTTCCAGGAACCATAATCTTGAGAATATTTTCTTAGGAATTACATTTTTGTAATTTTTTTGACAATTTTTTTCCTTTTCCCCATAGAGCCATTGTATTTTGTTTAAACCAATGAATTTAAAAATGAACCATGCGACAAATGAGATGAATTTAAAAGTAATTTTATAAAGTGTTGAGCATCTTTTAATAGCCTAATAATTGCAAGCAATGATCTTTAGTAACTTTATATTATATAAAGTTATGTAAAAAATATTTATACCATATAAAGCCTAACTTCCAACATTTACAAGTTTATATTATATAAACATTGTTTATTCATTGGGATGCAATAGGTTGAATTATATTTTTCCTAATTCCATTTCTATATGTATAATTTGTTTTCTTACTGTTGTATTTAAGTTCGTTAAATTAAAAAAAGTAAATTACTATTATATCACCTTAATCCGTTCCTCTTTTCTTGTAATTTATGTATGCAATTAGTTAAAGCCCATGTGATGTGTGCAATTTTCTTTGAAAGATATTTATATTAACATAAATAATATATTAATTTAAAATATTATTGTAATTAATATGTCAATAAGTTCATATTTAAAGGATTGCACCAAAACATATTCAATTAGATAACTATAGTTCTTATTTAAAAGATTGTATTGGCATAGTTATTCAATTATATAATTATAATTATACATATATAATTTACAGGGCTATTGATCGTTATATGAAATTTTATAATATGTAGAAAAAATCTATAATAATTTGAGTTGTGATTATGAACATATAGTACTATATTTGAAGAGTTACATCATTTTACACGTAGTTATGTAAAGGTTGCAACTCTTATACAAATACTATTATGCATATAAAGAACATGTCTCTTAAGAAATGAAACTGTATATGTAATAAAGAAATAATAAAAAGCATTATTAATGAAAAAATACGAAAAATAAAAACTTTTTAGAAAGGAATAGAAATTTTAAGAGAAGAGAATTGAAGAGTCGTATTGTTATGAACTTACTGGCCACTTATTATATGTTAATCTTAAGAGCAACATTAATGTGATAACTTTTTATGAAACAAGGGGACATGAAAAGGTTGTCATGCTCTTAATGTTGTGAAGTCGTAACAGTCTGCCATGTATATTAATTTTATGCTTGAAACTGTCCACTTAGTTGTTAACATAACTTTGACATACACAAGACTCATATGACAAACTGCTCTGAAGAATTCACAATTTCATAATTATACTAATATTTATATACATAACAAACTTATATTTACAATAAGACTAGGTATAGAGTATTTATAAAAGTACATAAGTATGTAATACAACTCAAAAATAAGAATCTAGCTAGATTGCCTAGGTGAAACAAAAAAGTTTCAAAAACATAGTTTCTCATTAGTTCTTTCTCACTCTATCCTAAATACACCATTTTAACACACTTGGAGATGATTGTCATATGGCGTATTTACTCAAAACCCGTAAGCAAATCTATAAGGGAGTGAGCAAACCATAACTCAGTAAGGGGCATGAGGTAAAAAGCATATATAAGCTAAGCGATACAATCAAGTAATTATTATATGTAATGCATGAATAAGTAACGTATCATTCGTACAACATTATTCGATTCATTGTGAAGTGAGGGAAATTACACTAGCTATAATTTAGGTTAAGGAGTTGTGATATGATGACTATAATGCCAATCATAAAGGCTACGTGCCCTCTCTCGGCCAATTTTGAGCTTGTGCAATAGAGCCTCTAGTTTTGCCTGTGACTACCTTTGAACCTAATAACCTCAATCTCCTTGTGACCTCCTCTTTTATCATTTAATTCGACTAAGGGTAGGAAAGGCCATGTAAACCTCTAAAATTTTCTATCTAAATCCTAAATTAAACTTAAGTGTGTTAGATAACTCCAAGAGTTAATAAGGTTAGATAAGATAAAAATTTCATTAAATTGTGAATTTAAATATATTATAAGTAATAAAAATCATAGAATTTTAATTAAAACTTTAATCACATACAAAAAACCCTAAATCTTATGTACATGTAAATAACTAAATTGAACTCGAACTTGACAAAAATCTTAAAATTATAACTTTAAACTTATAAAATGAATAAAGTTACTCTAATGGTAATAAAATCCTAAATGAATATAATTATTAATCAATATGTATAATTGCGTGAAATTATTAACGAATGCATTGACATAACTCCCAAATATTATAAACATAATGGGTAACAATTTAATTAATAAATTTTATAAAACTTCAAATATTATTTCATAATCATTATTAAATATATAATTTTGTAATTTTCCATTTGGAACTTTGATTTTTAATTTCTTCTTTTTCCTTCTTTCCTCTTTCTTTTTTCCTTTTCTTTTTCAATTTTTTTTTTTGCCATGTCCACCTTCCAGAATAGTGTTTCGGTGGACTTTTTTGTGTGTATAATTCACCATGTGCAAATTATGTATAACGAACAAAGTTAATAAGATAAGCCTTGTCAAATCAATTTCTTACCAAGCTTACTTTTTCTTTTTCTTTTCTTGATTCATTGAATTTCCTTCTCTTTTCTCTTGCTCACTTCATTCTCGATTGGAAACAAAGCACTCCTTATTTTGTTTTCAACTTCAAAACACCAATACAAGACTCATACACACTTTTCTCTTTTAAACCGTGAAGACCCCTTACTTTTATCCTTGGAAATTTTCATCCATATATTTTAACAATCAACAAGAAGAAGAAGAAGCTTTACAATCAAATCCTCAACAAATTATTAAGTAGAGTAGATAAGTAGTATGTATATTATGTTTATTTTGTAATAACCAATATTATGTACTCTTCCATATACATGTATTTTGTATAATCTTATGTGACCTAGGAGTATATAGTGAATTTATATGTATTCTATTATTTTTGTAAAAAGAGTTATGTACATGTATTGTAATTTATGAAAAATTAGTAATATATCATGCACACATGTTCTTATATGTGTAAATACCTAGGTATACTCATATGTACATACATATATGATAATAGATTTGACATGTATTTGGTATCAAAGGATTTGTATAAATGTATATATATATGCATATATAATAGTATATATATTAAGTATTTTCATTATATATTTATAGGTATACATGTAAATAGGAGATCGAATATATATATGTGTATGTATAAAGTACAAAAATATTAGTATTGTCTATGTATTGGTATCGGTATCGTATATGTATGTATATGATTATAGCACATATAGTATATTTAGGGTTATATTATTAAATTACATAAGTACATATATATGTATAAAAATACATATATTAATGGTATAGTATGTATAAGTATACAGGTATACTTAAATACTATATGTATAGTATACTATAATATTAAATTAATAAACAAGATAAGATAATATATATAAAGTATACATGCTGTGAGATTCAAAGAAAATGGAAAATAATTAATTTGCAAAATTTAATAAAATATGATAATAAATATAATTATATAAGTATTAAGTAAATTACAAAATAAGAAAAGTTTGGAAAATATGCAAATTTCATACTAATGACACATGACACCTTCTCATGCTGTTATGTCAACATTTAATAAAATTAATTAAATTAATAATAATAATAATAATAAAATAATNAGTTTTAAATGTGTTTTAAACAAGTTTTTAGAGAAAGTTTTGAATGATCTAAAAGTACATATGGAGTAGAATGTATTTTAAGTAAATTTGATGAAAGAAAATACGTTAAAATGATAAAAATCGAAGATACAAGTCGAGAAAAACATACATATAGCTGGTGCAATTTTCCGAAAAATCAGCCTAATAAGCCTATTTTGATCCATTATTTGCAACCCATCTTAGAAGGGTTTTGAAGAAATTTTGATATGACGTGAAAGATCTCATGGCATAGATTGAATATCGAGAGTTTTTTTTTTTTTTAAAGAGAAACAAAATAAAAAAAGTGAAACAAAGTCAAATAAATAACTATAAAGTAGCAATTATTTAAGCCTTTTATTTACAAGTCCCATATTGCTAACACACAAGAAACTTCCCTCTATATATTTAACTTAGGTTGATAGTAAATTGAGTTCAAATCCATGGAGAAGCATGGTGTCAGCACATCATCAAAGCTTACATCTAAGGTCAACCCCAATCGACTTTTAATATGCTATGCCACGTAGATGCCATGTCGCTTGCTACGTGTCAGTTGATGTTATATTAGCAAGTCCTATGCCAATATGGCAATCAATGTCATCGCCACGTGTCACTTAATGCCACTTCAACAAATGGATAGTAACTCTGTTAGGCGAGGTAGTATAAATGTCTATGAAAACTTTTATTAAGTATTAAATTGATCTTTTTAAACTTCAGGTACTAAATTGCATATTTGAGTAAAGTTCTGGTACCAAATACGACATTGTCCCCACTATGAGTGTACAAACCTACTCATTCTCCTTGTAAGTAATATGGAACAAATTCTCTCTCTGCTCCTCTTCGGTAGATGGTTCCATACTCATTATACGTTGAACAACTAGAGTTAGCTTGTCCAAGTCTTCGGCAAACACATCTTTCTTGACTAATTCATCCTCTTGCATGGTTTCCTTCTCGAGAACAATCTTCTCCTTTGGTTCATCATCGGTATTATCCACTTCGACCTTAGGGACATCTCCCTTGATAACCATAGTTCGTCAGTTCAAACACTAAGCAGCCATGTGCTCAAACCTTTGGCATTTAAAGCACTTAATCTGTCTCGTCTTCCTCCTAGATCTTTATCTCTTCTCATAAGTTCTCAGCTACACCTCACCATCAATGGGTTGACCCTTATGTTTAGCTTAGACATCTATCCTTCTTGTTGGCTCGGCATTATGTTGAGCTCGAATGCTTCCCTGAGTGAGTTAGGTTGATTGCATAGATTGGCTTATAGGAGGTTAGCTCGACCGATTCCTCCTCTACCTTTCTACTTGCTAGGCTATTCTTATAGCCTCATTTACTGTAGTGAATTTTTGAAGCTCCATAGTATCTTAAATGTCGTCTCTTAATCCAATAAGAAATCTAGATACCGTTTGGGATGATGACTGATCCACTTCACAACAAATCATAAGTATCTGGAATTCTTGAACATATTCATCAACAGTTCGGCCTTCTTGTCTTAGCTCTTGAAGCCGAGCGAAAGTATCTTATAAATGGGTATCAAGCATAAATTTGTTTCTAAGTATCCTCTTTATTTTAGGATAAGTATTTACTTCTCCATGTCCTTCTCGTCTTCTTATGATTTGATAGTTCTTCTACCACTTCGTGGTATATCCTAAGAATTCTACAGTAATAGTCTTCACCTTTTCACGATCCTCATACTAATAATAATAAAAAACTTGTTTAACCTTCTTCACCTGATCCATATTATCATTTACATTCCCAGAACTACTGAAGCTCGAAATTTGAAGCTTTACATGGTCGACAACTCGGGGTGCTCTAGCTTGTCCTTCTTCCTTATTGTACTTTTCTTCTCCTTCATCATCTGTATCTCTTATGTCAATCCTTTTTTGCACTCGTCCTCCTACTCCTCCACCAAGAACTTATTGAGTTAGGATCTGTTCTCTGACAGGTCGAATAGCTTATGGAGTGTTCTAAATGGCCTCAGTAAGTTGATAGGCCATTGCATAAATAACTCTGGTTAAATTAGTTATGAGGTTAGCCACCTCATCAAGTTTTTCATCTATACTCCTAGGGGTACCTTGGGGGCTATCGGCCATAGTGGACAACACTACTATTGTCATCCCCAATACCAGTATTAACACTTAGGTCGGTCATTTTTTTTTTTGACAAATTTGGTTTCAAACTTCGAATATGAAAAACAACTAATACTATTCCTCTAAACTGAACAATACACATACTTTCCACATAAAGGTCTAATTAACCCACAAACACAACAACTATACTTATGAACAATAAACTCAACCGAAACTTGCTTTATTTTCATATGTTCAAAAATAGGGTAAAACAAAGTATATAACCAAAATGACTACTATTCCCTCTACTTACTCCAACACTTATAGTTAACTTCCAAGCAACTACAACACATTACCACAACAATCAATACTCATAAGAAAATTCAAACGCAACTTACTTAAAATGAAACTTCCGTTTTGATACTAAAGATGATATGCCGCACCAAGAGTTAACAAGGGCAGACGTATAGGGGTGAGTCTAAGCTTGCAGAAAACTCAAAGAAAGTAATGGGAATAACGTAAAAACAAGAAAAATAAAACAAGCAAACCTACAAACAACTTCAAGAATATGACACACTAAGAAACTTTTGAAGACTTATGACTTAACTCAATATGATGCATGAGATGGTCTGGTGAGGATACTCGTCACCTAACCTTACTTAAAGGTTATGATAAGAGTAGAGTAAGTAAATAAGCTAATAAGAGCAATGCTCACACAAAGGAGTAGAGTATATTCAATATTCTCAGATATGCTGATGAGATCACATGACTACATTTTTCATGGGTATTTATGTCACGCCGCGAACAAGAAGAGTCATAATAGTCCTGCCGTGTAAACTAATCTAAAATAGAAGCTGACCTCACAGCTGCTATCGTAGACGCAGTTTACACAAGGCGCACAACTCAACCAGCTTGAAACGTCTGTTCTGACATCTGTTAATATCCAAACCTGTGGTAGAGCTTTTACAAAATACTTGTTCTATACAATTTGTTGTTTAGTACTACAACAGTAATTATACAAACATTTCACGTCCAAGGGTAAAGATTACAATCAGAGTTTATTAAAAACCACAGGTCATACGATTTATATACAATAAGTTAGAAAACTAGTGGGCTCCCAGGGAATTCCCATTTAGTTTTCTTCAAAACTTAAAGACAAGACAAAAGCTCAGGTTCAGTTAAATTCCTCGATCCTCACTTTCCCACACAGCAGCACACTAACCTGAGAACGGTGGTACCTGAACATCTTTACCTTCACTCAGCACCTGCAAAAGAGTCTGTAGGGGTGTGAGCACAACTAGCTCAGTAAGTGGGGCGGAGTCAGAAGAGTACTATACAATCACAAATAAGGTTAATAATTATGATGAAATGCAATGTAATCACTCAAATGAAAACATCGCACAGTGTTAACTGGTCTACTGTGAGGTTAGAGAAATTTCATCCGCTCCAACCCGGATTGAGAAGTTTTATCGCGACTCAAGTTAGATCGAACCCGGGCTTGTGCAATGGAGAACACCCCCCTCCCAAGACCGCCTTCGAACCACGGCCCCCAACCTTGCCACGACCTCCTCACCTATCATTTAGTTCGACTAAGGATGGGGAAAGAACCATTTCAGCTATCCTCATCGAAGGAAGTCGATGTTTGGCCTAACACTCTTAATCGTTTCCCCTAACGGGTGATTATGCATGACCAATTACACTTTAGTCGAATAATCATTAGTGATAATCAGGGGTGACCAATAAGTTCACACAATACAGAATCTATGCAAATATGCAGAATAGCATACCAAGGAGTCGAACTCCTGTCACAACAGAGTATCATTCACACACATAACATGCGCATAATCATCTAACTACAAACACAACCAGAAATACTCTTGGGTCTCCGGATACTTTTAAATAGTATTCAAACAGCGGCGAAGCTACCATCCCAACTTACTTGTTTAGATGTTCGCTATTTCTGACTTGAATTGTCAGTCGTCTTTGGAAGGTCCTAATTACACAAAAGGTCCAAATTTAGTTTTCGTAATAATTACGAAAACATTAGAGTTTAATCTAAAATGGTTATATATATTGTTTCCATAATATGCAGTTATGTTATTACTATATATCGAATTAAATTATTAATTATTGATATTGTACATCATATATAGTATTACGTATTATATATCGTTTTGATCGTATCAAAACGTACTTTTTATTTATTAATTCACGTTTTGATTCCGGTAAGGTTACCGAAATGTGTATATTCTTGAATATGTTATAGTCATAAGCTCTGCTTAAGGTTATCCGATTTCAACAAAACTAGTGTCATTGAGTTCGTATAGACTTAACGACACATCTTACGAATCCTGTTCCTAGAGATGGATTTTAACGGGTAGTTTGAATTTTTAATACAATTATACATAATTATATAAAAACGATCGTATTATGCGAAATTTACAGTTTTAAATTATATTTTATCCAATTTGTCCTTATATTGTAATAATATAAATATTGTTCAATTTTAATACACCTAAAGTACATCCCGATCAGAAAATATTAATAATTACAATAAAAATCTCTATTTAACCCAATTCGATCAGCAATCCTATATATAGGTTTTATTTAACTATTTAACTCATTTTAGTCTATTAATATTACAAATACACCCCGACTTGTAATTTAAGCTATTTTACTTAATAAATTCGTAATAAATAGTTCGGATTACCCAATAATTCCCTGAAAATTTCTATGGACTTCTAAAAATATAGGGAATTCAATTATCACTTAGTTTCAAGTTTTCGATTTATTGCCTATATTTTTGTATTGACAATTTTACCCCTAAATTTGATAAATTAACCAATTATAATTCTTTTAGCATCCAATTAATTTCAATCTGACTCAATACCATTATTATTTATTATAGATCAGTACATGTCCATTTCATCAATTAATTTTATAATTTCCTATTAAATTCATAATTTCAGCCTATTTTCGAGCTAATTTCAGGCCTAAAAATTCAATAAATATTAAAATTATTCAAATAAAAATTTAGGCTACGTAGTAATTACCTATATATCATACACATCCTATACAAAAATTTTCAGCTAGAAACAACATCATATAGTACATTTATTTCATAAATATATATTCGGATGAATTACAAATTTCTTAATAAAGTATATTAAATATTACGAATTTTTCAAAAATAAAAATATCACATGAAAGCATGTCTAAAATAACCTAAGTGTAATTTTTTCATAATTTTCTGGGCGGATTTACTATTTTTTAAAAATTATAAAAAAACAGGGCAGAAATTTGACCTTGGTAATCTTTGGTGCTCCGGTGGCCGGCGGCAGCTGGGCAGTTGTCGGACGGCCTACACGGTGGGTGGACCGTGTGGGGTTGGCTGGGTTTCACAGCAGATCTACTCTAGGTTAGGATTCCACACTTTCACTAATTTTTCTGTTTTTTTCTAAATTTATTTTTTTTTCCACGATTTTTTCTAATTTTTCTTTCTGATTTTCTCTGATTCCAAATTGCTAAAACTATCATATCTGATGATCTTGGCTTTTTATAGTGCCTCAAAGTCGGTTTAAGGATTTTTCCTTTAATTAATTCATATTTTCTTTTCCAATTTCTTTTTTTTTTTTTTATGCATGAGGTATCCAAATATTATAACTTCACCTTTTGAATCAGCAATTGAAATTCCATCCTCCTGTCACGCCTCCTTCCAATGTTATTTAATTAATTTTTCTTTTTCTTTTATTAAATAATTACTTAAATATAGATATTATATGTTAGAATTAATTATTTTAATTAATATACAAGGTTATACCCTATGTAATAACATGTGAAATATATAACTTTACTCATATAATTAAGTTTCTAGCATATCTTTTATTTTTAGGATACATTCTAAGGTTAATTTCATGAATTCAACACAATATATATATAATTACTCAATTTTAAGTTAATTTATGAGTATAATTATTATTTGTACCGGGTATACTAAAAAATTACGTGTATTTTTTTATAGTAAATTCTACTACATTATCTTATTTTATAGCTCAATTAACTTATCTTTAAGTTCTCGTTGCAATTTAAGTTCAATTTTAGGAGTTCTGAACATTTTGGGGTTTTAGTAAATACTCTAATTTCTAAAGGCAAAATTGGGATTTCGGGTTATTATTACTAAAATCTAACTTCACTGTGATATCTCAACTAACTTTTTCATTCTAGTTGCAAAGTTTGGGCTCAATTGGATAAGTTACCCTAAAAGCCCTAAATCTGAGCTCGGTTGTCCTAAACTCAATTTTGGGAGCTTACAATTTATACCAAAAAACTAGGGCAACCTACCTAAAATGGAAAAGACTAAAAATGGTAATGTTCAAAAGAAGCAATATACAAAGAACAATGAAGGGTACAAAAATGGCTTTTTAAACAAAAAATGTTAAAGTAGCAGATCAGGAAGAAGTTCCTTATTCCCTTTGATGATACTTTAATAAGCTTAGCTAAGGGTGCTAATGATCCATTTTAGTTCATAGCCAAGTTCCTATGTAACGAAAGTGTTCAAGATCAAAGAAATCAATGGATTAGTATTACGGGATCCTTTACGTGGGTTTTAGATACGTGGCAATAGGTTATTGGAGATGCTTTTGATGAAAACAGGCAAACGATATGGTTATGATAGAGGCTGCCAAGCAGAGGTGAGTCCGTTCGAGGAGAAATGGCTTCGAACATGTGCTGGAGCTCTCAACTTCTTGACATTGGTGTTGCTGAGCTAAAAGTCAGCTCAGTTATGGCTAAGCAAGTGTATGAGGGGTCGGGTTGCCAACAGAGCATATGTTTAGTCGGTACTCGACTATTAAGAGATGTGTAGTTATTTGGTTTGGATAAGGAGTTGGTTAGCAGTGAGGATTGGCTCAGCCTCTAGAGGCATTGGTTAGAGCAAGAGAATTCATCATGTTAGCGCCTCAAGGTCTTGCTCTCGAGCTTGAGTTAAAGGTTCAGTAGTTCCTATTAGTGAACCTCTAGTTCAGTGACATATGCATAGGGTTTTAGTGTATAACAAGATTCCTTTGATCATAATCAACTAAATTGTTGAGTAAAAGTTTCAATTTAGAAGAGTATTAGACTCCATAAAGAGCTTTACAGGCATTCTTGGTCGTAGCTGGACGAACCAATAAAATGCATGAAATGGTCACATTTCTAAAATATAAACCATATAAAAATAGTAAATAATTCTAGCAACAAGGTATAAAAAATCCCTCTCTATACATAATAATGTATAAAAAGGATGGCATCTGCTAATACAAATGCACTCCAAAGTTATATTTTATAAAAGAAACACCATTTTGGCAAAACATTGCATTTTGTAAATAGTATATCCTCTCTAAACAAACATTTAATTTATAGCTTCTAATCATACCATTTTAGGAGAAATCAAATAACAAAAAAGCAAAAACCATATGACCCATCTTTTACATCAATGATGATCTCATATGTATTATATTCTTTTATTATTATTTAATATTTACAACTTTTTTGGTCATGCTCTATTGGCGAATGTAAGTAGTAGTTAGTGTATAGAAAAGACATATGTCGTTATTGTTATTCTATGCTATTACATTTTGATATCTATGGTTCATTCCTTTTTTTTAATATATATAAAGAGATGTTTTCTCAAAAGTGTGATTAATTATTTGGTTAGAAGATGGTAATTCAGTGCAAAATGAATCAACATTATTAGATATGCATTTCCATTTACTTGAGCATGAAATATAATATTAAATGTTACAATATGTAGGGGATTTGAGATTTGATATGTGATCCAAAATTCATGTAAAAGGTGGTTCATGGTTTGTGTTTGAGAGAATTGAGAGATGTTTAAAATATTGATTAGGGCTCTTGTAATTTATAGCATACAGTATAAGGAACTTTTTAGTTTTTTATTAAATGATTCGAGATGGGGTTTGTGTATCATTTTATCAATGCAATACGGACTAATACTTCGATGAATCAAACATCAGATTATATTCTTCTTTATGTTCTTTTTTATAGTTGGAATTTATTGCATTTAATACGATGGGCTAAAGACTTGATTTCAAAAACTGTATGGTTAGATTTTGGAGCTAATATTTGATTTTATGGAATAAAATTTTAATATTCGTCATTAATGTTTATATCAATGTTTTGCAATCATCTATTCTATTATGGTATATAATTTAAATTTTTTTTATTATTATACTTTTTTTTATTACCTTTATGAGCTTTTAAAATCGCTTTTACGGGAACAGAACCTAGATTTAGGACCTTTGGAAAAACTTATCCAATTGAACCTAAATTTTATTATAAGGTTAGAAAAGTTAATAAAGTTACATTTTAAAAAATAATTTCATAAAACCCTAATTTTAGCCTTAGAAATGTAAATATTCAATGTAGCATAAAATACGTTGGAATCCTTATAATTGAACTCGTAACACAATAAGACTTTAGAGATAAATTATTTAAGTTATAAAAGTGAATAATATCACATAAAATACTATATGAATATGTATATTTATGAATATATCCAATATATATAATAAATATACTCGTAAATTAATTTGAAAATTTATAAATATATAAGTTAAGTAATAAATTCGCAAAACAAAAAGGAAAATATATCTTAAATATTAATAACATAAGCAAAATATCATTATATAAATATGATTAGCCACTATATGTATCCAGTATATAGGGTATATACACTTATATTAATAAAACTACTAAATAATAATATGCCTAAATATTAAAAATACATTTAAATAATAACTAAAAGTCATTAAAAACTCATATGGATTTGGTAGGAAATCACCGTTGCATCCTAATAGGACTTGGAATGATGATTCAAAAGCAAAAATAAGGGAAGATCGCCACCTCCTACTATTGCTTTTCAAGGAAAAATATCTAAATTAATTAGCTTAATTATTAAGGAAATTTTTGTTGCCTCCTACAACTATAAATAGACCTTCAATATAACACATTAGACACTTTAGCAACCTATGACACAAAAAGATACATCAAAAGAAATTAATAGAAAATAGGATAAAAATTAGGGTATCCTATTGCTTTATTGCAATTCCCAACCTAAACAACAACATGCTATTGCACCCAATCAGCCACCAATAGAGGACCTACCATCCATCTCCACTGACAACCCCTCGCCAATCGTTGACTATCAGAGCTTTGACAAACATTAGGTTAAAAAATTTGCTCTGTTTTTCTCTTAATTTCTAAAAATATTAAACTAATTAGGAAAATTATGGAAAATTTTATTCCTAGTTATTTTAGATGTACTTGCATATGGTATAATTATTTTGATAAAATTCTAAATATTTTATATAGTTTCTTAAGAAATGTACTATTTATTTGAATTTTTAAATTAAAAATAAATATATCAAATGATGTTGTTCGGAGCCCAAAATTCTTTTGTAAGATCCTTATTACATTTGTAATTTTACATGATTAGGTGATAATCACATTTGAATGAAACAAGTTGTTGGTTAAATTCTACATTTTTTTTTTGAGTTTATGAGAATTTTTGTAGAAATATTTGATGATTTGTGCTATTTACTATGAATTTTCCTAATTAAATTGCTTAAATTATTAACCAGGACATGTTTTTAGTAATATTAGGTTAAAATATGTTAATTATTTAATTAAATCATAATTATATGTACTCCAACCAAATTTGATTATATGTTGTTTATGTTGTATTTTATAATATTATAGGAATTGGGTTATGATATACACATGTTAGAGGTAGAGAATACGTGTTTTACTTGAAATTTATGTGAAAAGTATATTTTAATTAGGGGATAATATCATATTTGGTACCCAAACTTTACTCAAAATGTGCAATTTAGTACTTAAAGTTTAAAATGATCAATTTAATGCTTAATTGAAGTTTTTGTGGATATTTATACTCCCTTGCTTAAGAGAGTTACGATATGTTGCTAAAGTGGCATCAAATGACATGTGGCATATGTTGGCATAGGACTTGTAACATAGCATCGATTGATATGTGGCAAGTGACATGGCATCCATGTGCCATGGTTTATTAAAAATTCGATTGTGGTTGACCTTCGATGTAAGCTTTGATAGTGTGCTCACACCATGGTCTTCTCCATGTATTTGAACTTAATTTACTATCAACCTAAGTTAAATATATAGAGGGAAGTTTCTTGTGGGTTGGTAATGTGGGAATTGTAAATAAGTAGCTTGAATAATTGCTACTTTATGGTTATTTATGTGACTTTATTCCTCTTTTTTTTTTATTTTGTTTCTCTTTAAAAATAAAAAACAAACTCTCAATATTCAATCTATACCATGAGATCTTTCATATCATATCAAAATTTCTTCAAAACCCTTTCAAAATGGGCTAAAAATAGTATATCAAAATAGTCTTACTAGGCCGGTTTTTAAGAAAATTGCAATAGCTATATGTATGTTTTTCTTGACCTACATATTTTATTTTATCATTTTAATGTATTTTCTTTCATCAAATTTGCTTAAAATACATTCTTCTCCATGTGTACTTTTAGATTATTCAAAAATTTCTCTAAAAACTTATTTAAAACACATTTAAAACTTGGATCAAAGTTGTAGTCAAATATGCATATACTTGTTGCAATTTTTTTTAAACAGTTAAAAGGGTCACTTTGACCGCGTTTTAAGTAAGTTTTGAATATGCTTTCTTAAATTTTTTTTGTATAATCTAACTGTACTCACATAATAGATTCAAGATATGATGATTTTTTAGAAATTAAAAGTAAAATGGAGAATGAAAAATCGAGTTGAAGTTAACTTCTCATGTGTATAAACTGCAATATGTGACATGGCTCTTATAACTTGTTCCACATGGTTGCATTACTAATTTTTGCCTTCTATATAATAAAGCAACTTTTGTGTTATTGTTGAAAAATTATAAACTATGGACATAAGTTCAAGGACAGTTGCTCATACATGTATATATATTATCTTAGAATATAATATGCTTTTCCAAAAATTATTTCTCTATATATGTTAAATGCCACGTGTCAGTTCATGGTTCATCCATGAGCCCACGTTAGCAAACGGGGTTTAATGAAGTTATGTTAGGTACTATAAATGACAAATAAAACTTTAATTATGTAGTAAATTGAACTTTTCAAAGTATAGGTAGTAAATTACGTATTTAGAGAAAGTTCAAGTACTAAATGCAACATTAACCTCTCATAGTAGATAGTGGGAGTTGCATCAACATGGCATTTGTCGACCTGATTAAGAAACTGAAGTTATGGACTATCTCACATTTGAAGCCATATAAGTTGGATTAGTTGACTAAGAAAGGGTACTACATGTCCTTCAACAAGTATTGTTGCTGATCTCTACTAGAAATTATTTTGATGAAATTCTATGTGATTTGCTACTCATATGTATGTATCATATTCTACAAGGTAGACTTTGGCTTTTTGATAGGAGAGTTATACATGATGGGTTCAGAAACACCTATGTGTTCGAAAAAGATGGGAGGAAGATTATTTTAAACCTTACGACACCAAGTCAAGATAGCAAGCTATAAGTTAAACTTGCCCGAGGGTCTAAGAAGACTTTGATTCTAAGTAGAGCTAAGCTTTGCGAGGCTATAAAGGCTGACATGTCGACTTTTATGTTGGTCAATTGCTTACTAGAGCTAAAGGAGTAGATTGAGGTATCCTTTGAGGTGAGAAAACTCTTGGATGAATATGTTGACTTGTTTCCCTAATAATTGCTCGAAGGATTACCCCCTTTCTGAGGGATTGAACATTGCATTGACTTGATACTCGATATTACCCTACCAAATAAGCCAACTTATCGAATGGATCCCAAATAAGCTGTTGAGCTCTAAAGACAAGTCAATGAACTATTGAAAAAGCGATATGTTAGGGAAAGCCTTAACCCCTGTGCCGTACTGGTGTTCCTTGTGCCTAAAAAGGATAGAACATGGTACATGTGTGTAGATAGCAGAGCCACAAAGAAGATCACGATTAAGTACGAGTATCCTATCCTTAAATTAGATGACATGTTAGATGAACTAAGTGGAGCTAAGGTCTTCAATAAAATTGATCTGAAGTTTAGTTACCATCAGATCCAAATGAAGCCGGAAGATGAGTGGAAAATTGAATTCAAAACTTGGTATAGACTTTACAAGTGGATGGTTATACGTTTTGGCCTGTCAAATGCCTCAAACACCTTTATGAGACTAATGAATCATGTGTTGAAGAGTTTGATTGGGAGATGTATTGTGGTATACTTTGACGACATCCTTATATATAGTGCCAGCCTATCGAGTCACTCAGAACATCTTTGTATCGTACTAGATGTACTCTGAGCTGAGAGGTTATTTGGCAATTTAAATAAGTGTTGTTTTTGTCAGGAGGAAATGACATTTCTAGGCTATGCAGTTGGTGGAGAAGGCTTGCAAGCTGATAATGAGTAGATCCGAGCTATGGTCGAATGGCTGATTCTAACCTCTTGTGTTGAGGTAAGAAGTTTCCACAGACTAGTATCCTTCTATTGAAGGTTCATTAGAAACTTTAGTACCCTTGTTGCACCCTTTATTTAGTTGACAAAGAAGAATATTGAGTTTAAGTAGGGAGAAATAGAGGAGAGAAGTTTTGTTAAAGTAAAAGTAAGATAAACTTCTATACCTGTATTAGCCTTGCATGACTTTGAGAAGATTTTTGAGTTAAAATGTGACACGTCAGGCATTGATATAGGTACTGTCTTAATGCAAGAAGGCCGACTAATTACCTACCATAGTGAGAAGCTTAGTGGACCTCAATTAAATTACTTCGTATATGACAAAGAACTCCTAACCTTTATCTGAGCGCTCTAAGTGTGGCGGCACTATCTATTGCTAAGAGAGTTGGTCATCTATACAGATCATGAATCTTTGAGGTACCTTAGAAGTCAAGCTAAGCTATCAAAGCGATAGGTGTGATGGGTTGAATTTCTAAAAGGATTCAACTTTATGATAAAGTACAAACAAGGCAAGAAGAACATAGTAGTTGATGCTCTGTCAAGAAGACATGTTCTCCTTACCGAATTGTAGACCAGGCTGTTAGGTTTGTGAGCATTAAAGAATAGTATTTTCAGGACCCCCATTTTGGTCTTATATTTGGGCAATGTGTTGATGGAAGAATAGTAGATGAGTACCATGTGAAGGATAGTTATCTATTTCGTAGTAGCAAATTGTGTGTG
This sequence comes from Lumnitzera littorea, assembly GCA_024138015.1. NCBI lineage: Eukaryota > Viridiplantae > Streptophyta > Magnoliopsida > Myrtales > Combretaceae > Lumnitzera > Lumnitzera littorea. The sequence continues at coordinate 16,058,539 of JAMXBB010000009.1, read as the reverse complement.
TTGACTTGTTCAATTCGAGAGTTGTTGGTGAGAGAAGCACATGGTGGAGGACTCTTTGGTTATTTTGGAGAGAAAAGAATGTATGAATTGTTAATTGGATGGTTCTTTTGGCTGAAAATGAGATGAGACATACATCAAGTTATTGAGTGCTGTGCTACTTGCAAGAGGGACAAATTTTGACCGAACAAGGGAAAGCAATGTCTTTACTTGTCCTGAACTGACCTTGGACTGAGTTGAGCATGGATTGAGTTGAGCATGGACTTTGTTCTCAGATTACCCAGAACTTCCCGAGGCAAAGATTCTATGATGGTTGTCATGGATAGATTTAGTAAGATGGCTACTTTGTGATCTATTTTAAAACTAATGATATTTTAGCTATTGCTTCTCTTTTCTTGCAAGAAATTATTCGGTTACATGATGTATCGAAAAGTATATTTTTAAACAGAAATCCAAAGTTCCTAAGCCATTTTTGGAGGACTTTATGGTGTTTATGGGGACTAAACTATTGTTTAGTACTTCCTGTTACCTTTAAATCGATGGCCAAATAGAGGTAGTTAATCGTACTTTAGGATTACTATTCTAAGTTACAATAAGGAAGAACATGGCCGATTAGGATGTTTGTTTATCGGTGGTCAAATTTGCTTATAATATCACTGTACAAGCCACCACTAAACAAATCCCCCTTTGAGGTTGTCTATGGCTCCAATCAAAAGCTACCCTTTGACCACACCCTAGCACCCTTGCTTGAGTAAGAAGATCTTGATGCTAGAGCTTGAGTACACTCTCCATAGCAGATCTATAAGAAAGTTACTCGGCAGATTGACTAAGCTACCAAAAAAATGCGAAAGAGGAGTTAAGGAAGAAAGTCAATACAGTTTCAGCTCATAGGTTTAGTGTGGTTGCACTTGAGCAAGGGGAGGTTCTCAAACAAAAGAAAGAATAAGCTATCTACCTGAGTCGAAGGTCCCTTTAAAATACTCCAAAGAATCAATGACAATGTCTACAGACTGGAATTATTTGAAGATTATAGTCTCTAATGCCTTCAATATTGCCGACCTTAGCCCTTATCACCATAAAGGAGAATCGAACGAAGAGTAGCTGGATTTGATCCCAAATCTAAATCAACCAGAAGGAGATGATAAGAATCAAACTATTAGACCCTTAACCTAAGCTTAAGCTTGAAGCTTTAAGGAGCTAATGTGATGAATTTTCTTGCTCTAACCAACACTTGTCGAGGTCGAGTTGATTTTCATTGTCGACTAACGCCTTATGTCGAGCCAAATAACTACACATATCTCGGTAGTCGAATGCCAAGTAGACGTATGCTATGCTGACAGTTTAACCCCTCACATGCCTACTTGGCTATGATTGAGTCAACCTCTAGCTTAGTAACACTAGTGTTGAGAAGCCGGGAGCTCTAGCATACATCTGAAGCCATTTTTACTTGGATAAACCTACCTATGCTTGGCACCCCCACTCAGCAGCCTCCATTTTGATCATGTTGTTTGTTTGTTTCCACCAAAAGTATCTCCAATAACCTGTTGCTACATATCCAAGATCCACGTAAAGGATCCTGCTGCATTAATCCATTAATTTCTTTGATTTTCCATTTGTACCCTTTGTTGTTCCTTGTACATTACTTTTTTTTTTATATTACCCTTTTTAGTCTTTTTCATTTTAGGTAGGTTGATCTAGTTTTTTTAGTATAAATACCTATGTAAAATGTAGCCGCATCATCTCGTTAGCATATCTCAGAATATTGAATGTACTCTACTTCTTCATGTGAGTATTGCTCTCGTTAGTTTGTTTACTTACTCTACTCTTATCTTAACCCTTAATCGAGGTTAGGTGGCGAATATTCTCATCGAACCATCTCATGTATCATATCGAGTTAAGCCATTGATCCTTGGAAGTTCCTTAGTGTGTCATATCTTTAGAGTTATTTGTGGGTTTGCTTGTTTTACTTTTCTTGTTTTTATGTTATTCCCATTGCTTTCTTTGAGCTTTCTGTAAGTTTGGACTTACTTGATATGTTCACCTTTATCAGCTCTTGGTGCGGCATATCATTCATCCTCTCTTGATGTCCTCGTGCAGCGCTTGACCGTCCTTTACCTCATCATATTTTCTTGTATTATAGGTGGTAAACAGCCTTTTCTTTTCCTATTTTCCCAAGGATGTTCCAAGCTCTTCTATCTTTAAGAGTGTCATTTGACTTTATCAACATCTTCTATATGATTAGAAGGCTTAATTTATCAACTAGTTTCGGCTTACTATGGCTATTATTAGGAGAGCAATATCAACTCTTAACCGGTTTACTCATAAGAGGCAAACCCTGCCTTAAGAGAGTATCTAACTCCATGAACAAACTGCCTGCTGATGCCACTCACTTTATATGAAGCCTTAAGTTAAGCACGTACACTTCCTTCCAAAATATGAATCGTGACACGAACTTGCTACAGCCTTGTAATATTGATGAATTAATAAAAGTGTACTATTTGATTTTGCGATTCTTACCCCCGTATCTATTCACTTAATTATTGTCTTCTTATCTTATGCATGCCTCCTTATAGATATTAGGCCTTATTTTCCATTGCTACGTTGGTTAGGCTTACTTACTACTGTCAAAGTAGGATAGTAAGTGTTGCATGATCTATCTGTATGATAAAACCCCGGACCATGACATAATGTATATATGTCCTCTATGTGGCACTAATAAGCAAATGCAATTTGGGAAATAAAACAGAATAAAGAAAAATATGTGCTTAGTGGATGGAAATATTGCACTCATACAATTAAGCTTTGCTGTGGTTGCCTTGTCTATGTAAAACTAGGAAGATTAGAGATTTATCCAAATCTTACTTTCTAGTGCAAGACTTTAGGCAAAACTTTCCTAATGTAGATATGTCGGTTTAGTACGATGGAATGATTTGGAATAGAATGGGGTTTGGAATGAGAAATCTTTTTTAATATTTGGAAATACCTATATAATGGAATAAAATTAAATGTGCAAATAGTATTATTTTTCAAAGATACATTTAATTATTACTTACCATAATTTATTTAAAAATTAAATAAGTAATTTGATTGATCATAGTTAATGAAAGGGGAATGAAATTGCGATTTGATCTTCTTAAAGGCAAAATTGAATTCGTCTTTAGAGCCGTAATTGTCGATATCATGGAATTGCAATTCCGTTTTCTAAATGTACATTCAAACATTGGGAAGGGGAATGAAATTTGGAATTGTGATTCTATTTCGATTTATTCTTGTATATGAAATATGATATAAAGGTTTTTTATGGAGTTTGTTAATTGCTTTCATGAAAATTATCGATAACTTCTTTTATTGTTAATAAACCTTATTTTTAAAATTTCGATGGATTTACTATAATCCAAAAGTGATTGCTCTAAATAGTTAATTTTGAGTGACTGCATCGTTGAATTTTCCGGGCGTGTGGTTATTAACGGGATTTTAATATTATATCATAACAAGGGAGAGGGATGTCCAACAGAGTAGCCGAAAGGGTAAAAGCAGCATGTTCACTCTATCAATTAAGAAACTTTCTTTTCTCCGCATATTTTGATGGTCGAGAGACCCACACAGGCGCAAGTTGTAGAAGGCACTGTGCTGAACTTAGAAGATACGCAAGTTGCCATGACTTTGTCCAGCGAGAAGTTTCGATTCTTTCGAATTTCTAGATCTGGTATCGATTCATGTCATCTAACACATGAATAGACAAAAACTAAAAGAGTTGATATGGATCTTTCGTTCAAATAGACAACTCTGTTTATTTCCACTTGATCATGAACCCCTTTAGCTGGTATCTGTAGGAAACCGAAAAGGATCCAAGTGCTCAGATCATGAAGTATCTGGTTGATTTGATCTTAAACTTTGGCCGAAAAGCTCTAGGCTCTTACATACATACATACATATGCATATATATATACGTGGAATAGTATATACATGCGCCTCCACATACTTGTGGTCTGTATTTTTCTTTTTTGATAAATATTTTACGGTATGTGTTAATGTTAGTTAAATGAGACATGTTAGCTTCAGATTAGTTACTGATAAAATATTTTAATAAAATAATTTTATTGAATATATTTAATTATGCCAACTAATAAAAATTTTAAAAAAGAGGAATTAAAAAAAAAAAGAAGAAAAAGCCATGGTGGGAAGTGGCCCATTCAATGTGGACACTCTATTTACCTCCTCTAAAATGAAAAATAAAAAATAAAAAGCAACTCAAAAGCTATTGAAGTGACAATCGGACCATGCAATAAAGTTAAGATCAAATGAAGTTATAATTTTTTTAAAATTTTTTATTCACCAATGTATAGGTTTTTGTTTTTTTTTTTTATATTTTTTTTTCCTATATACAATTGGTCATCTATACATTAATTGGAAGCCCTCAATTTTCATATACATATATATATATATATATATATTTTCTTTTTGAAGAGTCTTATGTCTTTTGGATGTCTTCATATCTTTTTACATTTCGACTTTATCTGACATGTGACGTGCCATGACTTATATCCACATGAATTCACATCAATAGAAAAACCATCGAATTAATATTTAAAATTTTTTTGAATCAATCGATAGGAAAAAACCATCTTTATAGACCCCAAATGAAATGGAACTAGTTCGGGATCCCTCAGTTCCAATGCCGGTTTCAAGTCACGGTTCTATAATCTAGGTATCGGCTTATCTATTTTTTTCTTTTTAGATATTCAAAACACATTACTTCATCACGTTTCTTTCCGCCTGCCATAACTTAAGTGCCTTCTCCTTTTATTTCTCTTCCATTTTTTAAATTCATTTTCTTTAAATTTTTTTTTTAATCATGAACAATATTGAACCAAGCAAATCCATAGCCCAGTCCAAGCCAATGCATGGTTCACAACTGATCTATAACTACATCTAATATATTTAATGTTATGTTTTGTATGTAGAAATAAATTCAAAATGAAATTATAATCTTAATTTTCATTTCCTTTCTTATAGTTAAAAGTATTTTTTAAAATGAAATTGATAATTTCAACTTTAAGGAGAATTTGATTCTATCTTAAGGGATTGGAATCGAGATTCTATTCAACTTAATTGATTATCAAAAATTAAAAATTTCTTATTTAATCTTTAATCTTGTTATGAGAATGTTTTTGACAAGTGCTTATATATATATATATATATATATATATGTTATTTCATTTTAAATATGTCACAAATAAACATGACAATTGATTAGAACCATGAGTCCATAAATTTTTCTAAATATATGAATAGGTTTATAATTCCAATTTTGACTTTATTCTCTTCCATTCCATTTTACTTCAAATTATTTTTACATACCAAAAATGACATAAAGGTAGACATATCAACCCAAATACTATAGTTTTTCAATGGAATAACTCGATTAAGGTGCATTAATTTTGTTAAGTGAAGTAGTTAATACCATAGTCTTACCGACTTCTCTTTTCTTTCGCTACAACTTCGTCTTTGAATTGATTGTTGTATTCCTCCATACAAATGGCAGTAGATATTGATGAATCGACTAGTTGGTCCTGACATGTATGGACACGATAGGAGAAAGATTAATATAGCTACAAAGTTAAGTTAAATGGTTGAGTTGTTTTTGTTCAACTGTGGAGAATCTTATTCTCTTTTCTTTCACTATGACTTCGTCTTTGAATTGATTTTTGTACCCCTCCATACAAATGGTAGTAGATATTGATGAATTGACCTGTCGATCCTGACGTGGATGGACTTGATAGGAGAAAGATCAACATAGCTATAAAGTTAAGTAAGATGGTTGAGTTTTTTCTGCTAAATTTTTTTGTTCAACTGCCGAGAATCTTATTTTCTTTTCTTTCGCTAAGACTTCATCTTTGAATTGATTGTTTTACTCCTCCATACAAGTGGTAGATATTAATGAATTGACTTATTCGTTCCTGACGTGGATGGACTTGATAGGAGAAAGATCAACATAGCTACAAAGTTGAGTTAGATGGTTGAGTTATTTCTGTTAAATTTTTTGTTCAACTGTCAAGAATCTTATTCTCAATACATAAGCATAGAACACGACATTCATCTACAAAAAGCCTTGTGGCACCAAAACCTTCTACTAAGTAACAAATGTGACAAACGATAAATAGATATATTAAATTGCTAAAGCGTTTAGGCTTAAGGTAAGAAATGCGACATTATCCTTCCCTATTTATGATTGCATGTATCACCTAATAAACGAGTGAATATGACAACTTTTGGTATTTCTAATCACTTTTAATAATATTACAATTTAAGATGACAGTACGTCAATACCAACTGCAAATATTTCGATTAAGAACTTTGGGGAAAATGAAAAGGAAATCATTGAGTCATGTCATGTCGCCATGGACCAATTACACATTCTCGTTGCACCATTCAACTAGCTAATCAAGTAGTATGAACAACCTAAGTTGTCCTAGACATCCTTGCTTACAAGATTGCCTTCAATGAAGATCAGCTCTTCTATTCAAGTTGAGAGATGACAGAATAATCCTGTGATGAGACACCGCAACTTGGTAAAACCTCATCAACGCTTATGCGCTTCCACCTACCGACGTTGGTTGCGGGAATCATGCCTCCTCTGATTTCTTCTCCTATCCCCACACCTTGCCATTGATTCGCCTGTCTTCATTATACCAAAGGTGTGTAAAGGGTATTAGATTTGAATTCAGCACACAAAGCATAAAATCACCCAAACTACCTTTAAAAAGCAGGGCAGGTTGGATGAAATTATGGATTACGATGAAAGTAATCTTGTTTTGCCTGATATAATCCCATATCTGTTTTCTCGATTGTACTGGAAAATCCTAAATGAATGCCTATAGCAAATTTCAGTCACACACGTGCGCATTGATATGAATTTATTCGAATTAGAACCTTAAGAGGTAAATGGGAATTGTAGTTCACTTACAATTATATGTCTATGAAACTAATGTTGTGTCTGGTTAAGAGGAACAGAGACTTTACCCCATAGCAGAACTTGTCGAAGGGAAGATCAAAGCTTGAAGGACTATGAGCCTTGCTTCCATTCACATCCAAGGAATTTCTCTTATTGCTCGAGCTAGAAGTTGCGCGGTAGGACATATATGAAGAAGATGCAGTTGAAGAGCCACTTGAGCTCATTGTGAAGGAACTGGAAGCATATGAACCTATGTCATCTTGGAACATTTCATCAAATAATTCTTGCAATTCCTCCAGGCTCACCTCCCCACTTTCCTGCAACATCGAGCTTCTTCATGAGAAAATTTTACCAAAATTGAGCATCTTAATGACAAATAACAATTGAGAAATCATATTGGATCCCATCCTATTTTGGGTTCCATAGTAGGTCTAATTAATTTATAAACTTAACTGACTTTATCACCATATCAAACGTTAGTAATAACCTCAGAGCATTCAACAAAGAAGATGGCCATAATTTCAAGCATATAAGGTGGTCCCTATACTATCCTTTTTGCTAAATAATTACGTTCCAACGGTCTAAAGATTGTCAACCAATCATGCTTTCACTTTTATCCCTTCTCTTATACAAAAAGTCGAAGTATTATGAATTCAAAAAGCATTATGACAATAATATATTCATTAGGTCCTAACTCTAGGGTGGTAAAAGGGATTTTCATTTCCCCCAGGCTTGACGCCTGGAGAGGCATGCCTAGGCAGCGCAAGCACAACATAGCCCAGTTTGTGGTCTATCAATGCATTGCGTATCTGGGCTTAGGATACGAGCCCAGGCGTGAAGGAAAGGTTAATTAAAAGCGTGTTAGGTGGCCCTCGTGCTATTTCTTTCTTCATTTTTTTTTTTCTTTTTTTGTCATTTTCTTTTTCCTTTCAAGCATTAGAGCCATCGTATTTGCATAAATATCATAATATTTCTGAAGGCTACATGTATTCACATGGAAGGTGGTATAGACAAAGACTTACTCCACACTTTGTTTGGCTCATCATGTCCGCCATCTCATTTAAGAACTCCCCCATATCCTGCAAATTGTACAATCGCGACACAATCAGCTTCAAATATCAGTCCGATAAAATGTAACATTATGCGCTAAGAACCATTTCTCCATCAAATCCGAAATGGTTCCTAGATTTTACCGTTCTCTAACTCGACAAAATATAGTGGCTCTAGAAACGACACGCATGAATCATTCACCACAACGAAAGAGAGTTTCTGCTAAATATCGTACGGAACAGAAATGTAAACCGAACACGTGTCTCGTTCTAATCAATGACATGGCACGGAAATCAAAAGTCAAAAGACAAAGAATATTGGGGGTTCATGGGTAACCAATCAGATTGTTGACATGACTGAAAGATCATTAGAAGCAAAAGCACGAGACCACAGAGAAGAGAAAGCCAAAAAAAAAAAAAAAAGAATAATCTTACATTATCGTCATCATCGCTGTCGTAGACTCCTACGTCGTACAAGAACCTTTTGCCCTCGTCAGATAGGACTGTTCATATCATACCACTCAATATTAGAGAGAGAGAGAGAGAGAGAGAGTCTCTTGAATGAAACAAATAGCTCTTTCCACCGGGGATTAATAAAATATTGCAAATTGACATTCCTTAATTAAATAAAAAAAGAAAATAATAGATTCATGAACTTCAACAATATATGGATAATGAAACTGTAAATATTTCCTGTAGCATATAAATTTTACATTGAATAAATAAAGCTGGACTAGAAATATGTAAATCATATTTTAAGAAAAATTTGCATAGGCGAAATTTACGAATTTTTATATAAATTTTGTTATGGAAGGCTGATTTGACGAAAATTAAAAAAAAAAAAAAAAAGGGGGTACCAGAATAGGCCTGTTGGATAGCTTGGAATTTCTTCTTAGATTCCTCAATGGACTTGGAACTTGCCGAAGCTGAACAACGATCAGGGTGCCACGTCTATTCCATCAAAAAACAAAATATAAAAATAAACATAAAAGTCACTTTCAAGTTTAGAATATTATTATTTTTTCTTTTTTATAAATATCAAAAATCAAGTGAAAAAGCTTTTAAATTTAGGAAGAACACAACCAGAAAGGTTTGGTTTATAAAACATTCTCCGACTCAGCGATTCGAATATGAATCATATCCTGAATTTAAGAATCTTGCACTCAAAGGAACCAAAATTACACCACCGAAAAGGCAGAAGTTTCATGTTTCTTCTCTAGAAGACTCGATTTTTCGACTTGGTTACGATGCTAACGAGGACCCAATTGGCTGAAAAATCATAACAAGTTCATATCAAAAGATGGCTACCAAAAGAAGTGGTTCAATTTTCTAACCAGTGCCAGTTTCCTATAAGCATCCTTGAGTTCTTGAGCTGTACATTCCTTATTCAAGCCCAAAACAGCATAGAAGTCTCTGTTCTTCTCTTCTCCACCACTTGCCATTCTTGTGAATTCTCAATTTCTCCTCACAAATCACACAAAACCCAGAAAACTCTTTTCCTCTTAGCTCGCAAATTTCACTCCAAAACACCAAAGTTTCCAACTTTATTACCAAACAGAGCCTTAAAACAGAGCAGACCTTATACCATCAATATTCTTTCTCAAAAATTTCTCGGAAATTACTCAATACCCAAGAAACCCTTTGCTCTCGAGCTCCCAAAACACGCTCCAAAACTCAAAATTTCAAACTTTATGTCGGCGAATTGAAATTGGCCCCAAAAGAGAAAAACAGAGCCCAACAACAGAGCATAGGAAGATAAAAGGGAAAAAAAAAAGGATATTTATATGTAAATTCCTAAAATTGGAGTATACGTTTCAATAGATTGAACCTTAACATTGTTTAATTTTAGGATAAGATTCAAATTAAAAAAAAAAATCTAGAGAGAGAAAGTGAGAGACATGAAATTCTCTCACAAAACGCTAAAGCTCAAGAACACTCTGGAGACCGGGCATTTATATAATTTCAAAAGTTATATGGTTCATAGATTAATGTAAATGCACTGTGATATTTCTGGCCATTGGGGTTTTAAAAAATGTCAAATTGCAAAAACGGGGAATAAAAATTCCAAGTGGGTTTCCTTTTTAACGTTTGTAGGATGTGATGAAGGGTTGGGATTGAACTTGAGTGTAGATATTTTCACAGGTAATGTGTCCAGAAGGTTCTGTATTAACTGTTGGGGGTCTGCATGGACGGCAACAGTGAAACAATAGGTGGACCCCACCTCATAACCTCAGAAGCGAAAAGGTGCCGTGAGGCCCACCTCGTACAATAGAAAGACAAGCATACGAGACCCCGACCCCATTTTGGGAAATTTATCTGCTTATATGATTGCGAACCGTTTTTACTTTTTTCGTGCCTTTTTTCACGGAGAATTGTGAGAGAGAAATTTCACTTCTTCATCTCCCCCCTTTTCTAACAAAATTTGGTTTGTTGGTGTCATACTAAATTCTATCGATATTGATTGGGATAAGATTAGATTTCGTGTAATTAAAAGAGTATATAAAATAGAAAATTGTGAAGGAATATCAAAAGATCGTTCGATATAATCACTTCAATATTTAAATTGATAAAAAGTTTTAAAAAATATAAATACTAAAATGTAGAGAGATGACTCAAGTATATAAAGTATAAAGTATTTTATCATTGGATGGTAATCTTATATTTATAGAGGAATAATACTGATAATTGGAGAGTAACTAATGGATAGAATTCACTTTCACAAGTATGGAAAAATGAGTATGTGACAGTTGATACGGTTCGAAAAGTTATAAAGTGATTGCTGACCTAATCATTTAACCTTATTTAAAAACTTATAGTTGTTGGAGAGTTGTTTTAACTAGGCAGGCTAAACTCTAGACTTGATCCGAGAGAGATTATTATTGTAGGAGTGAGTTTGAGCAGTTCAGGTCAGGCTTGAGTTCAAAAAGCTTTATCAACAATTAGAATGAAATATGGCATCTCCCCAAATAATAAAGGAGTTTGAATGGTTTATGGATGTCTTAGGATTTGCATGTTTATCTAGATTCACTTATAAATTGTGCAATAAATAATCAATGAAGTAACATGAATGCAGTAATTAATTTAAAATTAGAGCTTTTTTATATCATTTTCCTAATATTTAACCTCACATTAGGCATGTTTTCCTCCCTCGTATTTCTCTCCATAATAATTTCACTCTTCTTTTTATCTCTTTCTCAATTTCCATTTATAATTTTTCTAAGAAGGGTAAAAGATGTGAAGTAAATTGTATAAATTTAGCTCTAATTTTTGGAGAGATCTTGTCTAATCATAGTTTTATATTTTACTCATAGAAATTTAAAGAAAGACCTAGCTAACTCCCTCGCCCTTTCTCTCTTAAGTTGGCACCACTTGGAACACTACGTGTGCTAATGTTATCTTTCTTTAACCAAGTGGAAATTAGTCATAGTTGAATTTAAGGTAAAACAATCTATATAATGAATTGCTGACAATCAGTCTCATTACTCGTGTACGGCTCCGAGGCCTTTAATCCCTCACCTTAAGAATCCTATCTTGATAACCTGCTGATGACGAGAAACTTTACTCTAAAGGAGGATGGCTGAACTCTTTGAGCTACCTATATTGTTACACGTTGATCTATATTCTCAATTGTCATGATACCGACTATTCCCTTATCAAGGACCATGTGCTGAGTAATCCGACCAACTGCTGCCGAGAGGTTCCTGCCGAGAGGTTCTTGCCGAGTAACAAGAGCCTTACTTATTGGTTGAGAGTTTTCTCTTAGCTTGTTACCATTTCTTTCGTCATCTTACCATTTCTCTTGTCACCTTCTTCTCGTCTCGGCCTCTTTATTGCCACAACATTATGATTCCTTTCGCCTACTTTGTTAAAAAAATCTTCATATGGGACCAATGTTGCATTATCACCTATTCACCTCATCTGATATTATATTACTTTTCGTTTTTTGTCTTTTATCTTTTGTCTTTTGTCCTTGTTACCCTTTTTCGTATGTACTAAGAATCCCCTTTTTGTATATACTTTCCTGTAATTTTTTTATTTGTAATGTTATCATAGGGACTTATTATAAATGTTATATTTCCCTTGTAAGCTGAAAAATATCAAACTTGACATATAGACATTGAATATCTTGTCTTTATGAGACAACCCTTTTGAAGTCTATTTTTCATACACTCTTATCTAATCTTATTGAGTAGCTTAGGATTAGTGACTAGTAGACCTTGACATCAACTTATGTATCATATCAAGTAAAGTATCAAGTCGTGTTATGTTTATTAGTGTGTCAAATCGTCCGAGCAGCTTCACATTAACTACTCTAGTTCATCCGTATATCAATTCCCTATATTTTCTTCGATATTTTGATGGACCCATTTAGTTCGGATCTACTATGGTAAGTCTTAGTGATAACTAAGTTCCTAGACACATCATATAATTCTAGTATCATAGCTTGAGGTTAAGATCGAGAGTTGTGTAGTGATAGTCAGTCTATTGCTCGAGATACTTATGTATATGTTGAAGGCATCCGTGTGAAGTGTATTTTCTGAAGCTTTGTGTTGAGAATGTTAAATCCTAGTGTATAGGGAGAGATTAACAATGATAAGAGTGATGCTCATGGTCATAGTTAAGTTATTCAACAAACACCACGTACTGCTGATGAGCAGATACAAGATCTTACTATTGTTGTGGCCAACTTAGCTATCTTAGTAAATAGAGTCTTAGAGACTGGACTGCATGAGAGAGTTGCTAAGCAAGGTCGAAAGATGAGAGATAGGTCGAGAAGGCAAATGAACAAATGAGCTCCAGAAGCCTTTTTAGTGAACTAAGCACCACTGCGACATGCCGATAGAGTCGCAAGAAGAAGGTTGTGTTAGATGGAGTGGAAGAGTACGAAGAAGAAGAAGACCGGTATGTTAGGATTGATGAGCGTGAGTTTAGAGCGGCAAGAAGTGCTAAACATCTTAAGATGTAGATTCCGAGCTTCAACGGGTCTAGTAGTGCTAATAGCTACTTGGATTGGGAAGAGAAGATTAAAAAGATATTTAACTTCTATGATTATGAAGATATCGTCCACATTTGAGTGGTCGCGTTAGAATTTTCTAGATATGTGACAATATGGTGGAAGAAACTACAAAATGTTTACTTGAAGGCCTAACGCGAAGTCCAAACATGGAACAAGATGAAGAGAGTTCTGAGAAGTAGGTTCGTTCCCGAATACTATGAACAAAACACTTTTTTATGACTTTAAGACTTGAGGTAAGGTAACAAATCAGTAGATGACCATGTTTGAGAGTTTTAATTGCTTACGATACGATGCAATATTGACGAACCTAAGATAGGAACTATAGCACAGTTCATTTTTGGACTGCAGGCTAAGATTGGAAACATCGTGAAACTGCAGAGTCTCATAACTCTAGATGAAACCATCTGTGTGGTATAGAGAGTTAAAATGCAACGGCGGAATCAAATTAGTCGAATGTCGAGTAGTCAACTAATGTTACTGAATGGGAATGGCCTATCAAGTTGACTAAGGAATGATAGAGCAACAAACAGTTTCGAGATAGAATGCCAAGGGTAGATGCCAAGCCGACTAGAAGAAGCTCAAGGTAAGAGTAAGACTGAGCCTGAGATTCGAAGAGACCAAGGTTAGAGCTTAGAAAGGAAAACCTAAGAAATCAAATGTTTTAAATGCTTTAGCTATAGACATGTAACTAGTCAATGTTCGAACGGTCGAGTCATGACCATAAAGGGAGATAAGCCCCAATTTGAAGTAGAAAATGCGAGTGAAGGAGAGGAAAAAGTGGCAACTGATCAGATGTTAGAAGAATTTCAAGAAGACCTCGATGCCGAGACACCTCTTGAGGGTGGAGCCGAGTATTACTTTGTTGTTCGACGATCTCTCAGTGCTTTTGTGGCTAATGAGCATGAGCAAAAAGCGAACCTCTTCCATACAAATTACCGAGTGAATGACAAACTATGCACTATGATCATCGATAGAGGGAGCTGTATCAACGTTATCGCGGAAGGGGTAGTTAAGGTCTTGAAATTGCTAACCCTTATACACCTTAAGCTATATAAGATTCACTGGCTGAACGAGAAAGGACTACACGTTGTCGAGCAAGTTAGAGTGTCAATTATTATTGGTGATAGGTACAGGGATGAGGTGTTGTGTAATGTCCTTTCCATGTGTGCTTCTCACATATTACTCGACCGACTATGACTATTTGATTTGAGAGTATTATATGATGGGTATAAGAACATCTATACATTCTAAAAGGACGGGAAGAAAATTATATTAACACACATGAGTTATAAGGAAGTGCAAAAAGCCTAGGAGAAGGTCGTTAAATCACTGCAGCGGAAGTCCTTAGTGATTTCCCGAGCACAATTTGTTTAAGAAGTCAGGGTTGACAACTTTGTGCTCTTCTTAGCCAGAAGACTCTTAGAGGTTAGAGAAGCCAAAAACTTATTTGTTGAAGTAAAGCAGCTACTTCAGGACTTTGCTAGCCTATTCCCTGCCATAATGCCGAAAGGTTTACCTCCCTTGAGCGCTATTGAGCATTGCATCGACCTCCAATCAGGGGCTACCTTACCAAACCGACTCTCTTATAGGCACAATCCAGAGCAGGTAGTTGAACTGAAGAAATAGGTGGATGAGTTGGTGGATCGTGGATATGTCCGTGAAAGTATGAGTCCTTATACCATACATGCTATGCTCGTATTGAAAAAGGATGGATCGTAGCGAATATGCATTGATAGCTGAGCTAGTAATAAGATCGCTAGTAAATACCAATACTCGATCCCGCAACTTGATGATATGCTTGACGAGTTACATGGTACCTGCATCTTTTCTAAGGTTAACCTGAAGATTAGCTACTACCAGATACAAATGAGACCTAGGGATGAATGGAAGACGGCTTTCAAGACAAGGGATGGTCTATTCGAATGGTTGGTGATGCCGTTTGATTTAACTAATGCGCTAAGTACATTTATATAGCTAATGAATCATGTACTCAAATCGTTGATTGGCAAATATGCTGTGGTTTATTTTGATGATATTTTGATCTACAGTACCAACCTCATAACCCATGTTGAACATTTAAGATTGGTGTTTAACATACTCTGCATCGAGAGATTATTCGGCAACTTGAAGAAATACGAGTTCTGTTAGAGCGAGGTAGTGTTCCTCAGATATGTCGTTTCAAGGAGGGGAGTTCGAGTTGATGAAGAAAAAATCAGAGCTATTAATGAGTGGCCTACGCCGATTAATGCTACCGAAGTCAGGAGCTTCTATGGTCTTGCCTCATTCTATCGGAGATTTATTTGGAACTTTAGTTCCATAACTGTGCTATTGACTAAATTGAGCAAGAAGAACGTTGAGTTTAGATGGTCAGAAAAAGCTTAGAGGAGTTTTGAAGACGTAAAGTCTAATCTGATGTCTGCTCTAGTACTTATCCTGCTAGATTTTGAGAAAGTTTTTGAGGTTGAATGTGATGTATCTGGTGTTGGCACTAGTGCTGTCCTTATGTAAGAGCATCGACCTACTCTTACTTCAATGAAAAAACTTCGAAGTGCTACCTTGAATTACTTAGCCTATGATAGGGAGTTTTATGCCCTTATCCGAACACTCCAGACTAGTAGTATTATTTGTTATCAAGAGAATTCATCATCTATTCAGATCATGAATCTCTCAAGTATCTTCGTAGGAAATAGAAGCTTTCTCAGCGTTATGCCAAATAGATCAAGTTCTTGGAGACCTTTTGCTATGTCATTAGATATAAGAAGGAAAGCACCAATATAGTGGCTAATGCACTTTCTAGGCATCATATCCTCATCACAATGTTGCAAGCTAAGGTGCTTAGATTCGGCACTTTACCCAATTAGTATGGGCATGACTTACATTTTGGACCCTTAGTAGCTAGGTGTAGTGTTAAAGGAGCTGTAGAAGGTTTTTACTTGAGTGAGGGGTTCTTGATGAAGGGTAAGAAGATTTGTATGCCGAGTGGTTCTAGAAGAGAGCTACTAGTTCAAGAAGCTCATGCTGGAGGTTTGGCCGGCCATTTTAGGGAAAAGAGGACAATTAAGATATTGAAGGAGCATTTTTATTAGCCTGAGATGATGAAGGATGTGCACCGAATATTTGAGCAGTACGAGGTGTGTAAATATGCAAAGGGGAGAAGAGAGCCTTTTGGAGAATACACACTCTTACTAATTCCAGAGCAACTATAGACCGATCTAAGCATGGATTTCATGCTCGGCTTTCCCCATACATTGAGAAGATACGACTCAATTATGATAGTGATCGATTGGTTCAACAAGATGGGTCACTTCATTTCTTGCCATAGAATTAATAATGCTTTACTTATCGCTAACTTCTTTATGTAGGAAATTGTGCAACTACATGGAGTATTGTATCCAATCGTGATTTGAAATTTATGAGCTTCTTTTGGAAGACCCTATGGAAGAAGCTCGGCACTAAGCTCCTATTTAATACTTCTTGTTACCCCCAGACATGCGACCAAACTAAAGTAATGAACAGAACTATCAGTAACCTCCTATGCGCTACTGTTGGAATGAACCTTCATAACTAGGATTTTTACCTGCCCATAATTAAATTTGCCTACAACCGCTTGACTCATAGCTCAACTGGAACATTACCATTTGAGGTTGTTTATGGACTTAACCCGAACTTACCTTTGGATTTAATTAATAGTTTGACTACACAAGGGGAAAGTCAATCCGACATACAGCGTACTGAGGAATTCCAAAGATTACATCAGAAGATTGTTGAGCAATTGGCTAAAATTGTGGCTCGACAGAAGGAAGTGGGAAGCCGTGGAAGGAGATGAGTTGTTTATATCCTTGGGGACTTTGTCTAGGTCCATCTTAACAAGGAATGCTTCCTTAGTAAGAGGACAAACAAACTATCTCCTAGAATTGATGGACCCTATAGGATTCTGAGGCGCATTAATGATAATGCTTATGAGATTGAGCTATTCGAGGGTTTTGGCGTATCTACCACATTCAACGTCGCCAATTTGACTCCTTATGTGCCTAATAGGGCAAATCTTTAGCAATCTTGGGGAATTGATGAATTGCCGACCATTGGTTTCATTACTTACGCATGGCTCCGAGGCCTCCAATCTCTCACTTAAAGAATCCTCTCTCGACAACTTGCCGATGACAAGAAACTTTAGATCGAAGGAGGATAGTTGAACTCCTTGAGCTCTCGACATTGTTATACGTTGATCTATACTTTCGGTTGTGATGATACTGACTATTCCCATACTAAGGACTCTGTATCGAGTAATCCGACCAGTTGCTGTTGAGAGGTTCTTGCTGAGTGACGAGTGACGAGTGACGAGAGACTCACTTACTGATTAAGTAGGTTTCTCTCAACCTATTACCATTTTTCTCATCACCTTCTTCTCGTTTCGACCTCTTTATTGCCACAACATTTTGATCCCTCTTGCCTATTGTGTTAAGAGAATCTTTGTACGGGACCAATGTTGCATTGTCACCTATCCATCTCATTTAACGTTGTACTACTCTTCCTTTTTTGTTTTTTGTCCTTTTTTGTATGTATTAGGAATTCCCTTTTTGTATATACTTTCTTGTAATTTCTTTATTTGTAATGTTACGCTAGGGACTTACTATAAATAGTCCATTTCCCTTGTAAGCTGAAAAAAATCAAACTTAACATATTGACATTGAATATCCTGTTCTTATGAGACAACTCTCTCCAAGTCTATTTTTCATACACTCTTATCTAATCTTGTCGATTAGCTTAAGAATAGTGGCGGGTGGACCTTAACATCAACTTGTGCGTCATATAAAGTAAAGTGTCAAGTCGTGTTGTGTTCGTTGGCGTATCACATCCTTTGAGCAACTTCACTCAGCTACTCTAGTTTGTCCATGGACCAATTCCCTCTATTTTCTTCGATATTTTAAAGGACCCATTTAGTTTAGATCTGCTACGGTAAGTTCTAATGATAACTAAGCTCCTAGACACATCATTATACTCTTCTACTATTACAATTTTCTTATAAATTAAAAGAGACCAGTAAAATTAATGAGAAATTATTTACATATCACAACAAAGACATTAAATAAGAAGTTGAAGGAGAAGAAACTCGCATAAGACTATAAGCATTTAGAAACCTACCTCACTCTATTCATCAATTGAGGAAATTGATGAGATGAATTAATGATTTAAAGAGAACTTGAAGGATAAGCGACTTATACTATTAGTATTTAGAAACACATCTCACTCTATTCTTTAATTAAAGAAATTGATGATGGGATGAAATAATGGTTTTCTTTCTTTTTCATCACAAGAGGAATGGGATCTCAAATAAGGTGAAGAATAAAGGAATAAATAGAAGTAATAGTGGAATCTAGAAGGAAGTCATTTTCTAACAGTCAATAAGTGGTAAGATTTGTGAAGATTCTTCAAACCATATATAGGTATTCCTTTAAATTATTATCTCCTTAATAAACATAATAAAACTCAACCTTGATAAGTTATGAATTAGATTAAAGCTTGATAGGACTCGGGGTATCAACTCAACCTAAATGCTAGAGCCAAGCTCATCTACCCCTCATCCAGACATTTTATTTGACGACTTATTTTTTATTTGTGTTGTTTAGATTTCCTACTTCTTGTATTTTTCCTAAACTACTCTCATGTTTATTTTGTATTTATGAGAATACCACTAGGGCATCCTTTTAGCCCTTTTATTTATAAGTTTGCTATTATGTATAAATAATTTACATATGTAGGATTTTAGACAGATTTGCACATTTTATAAAAAACCTTTTGAGTATTTTCTCTTGAAAGACTCTCTCTTATTAGCTTTTATCAATCTTTTTAGCAAGAATTGTGGCAGGCGACCCTATCATTCGGACCGGTACGTCATATCTAGCTAGTCTTAAGCCATATAGAATCTAATTGGTGCATCATATCCAGTTAGGTAGCTCATGGATTCGCTAAAACCCTCATTAAACCCACTTTATTTTTGTTCCTTCGATAGAATCAGACCCACCCCAATATCATTACCCTTGTTGGTTCTTGGCGTGGCGTATCATCTTGGTATCAAAGCTCAAGGTTCTAAGTAGGGCCAAGAGTTCTTGTATACGTGTTTGTGCTGTTTGTATTAGAGAAAGTGTTGGTTCATTGGTTTATATTGTTTCACTGAGTATTTACTTGCTGGAGATTATCTTGGGGTTCCATAGAGTAGGATCTTTGGGATATTATCAAAAGGTATCAACTTACAGACATCAACTACGTGGGCTTACAACAGGAAATTGTTGGATTCACGTTATTGAACTAGTTAACAACATTCACTACCATTTGTATCAATGAAGTGGGTTTAATTCCAATTATCTTGTTTTTTGATTAATCGATACTTAGGGTTTTGAATTAGTAATAATTGATTAATATATATATATAAGAGAAGAAGAAGTTACGGTAAGAGATTAAAATTAAGGTTTGTTTTGAAAATAGAAGAAGTGTATTGAGAAGGGTACAAGGATGATTGTAATTCCATAAATATTATGAAATTTGTGGTGATTTCGTAAGTGTGAATCCATAGTAATCATGTGTTATTACTTTGCACAAATTGTGAAGTGGGTATTTGAATTCAAGTGTGAGTCCTTCTTGTTGTTACATTAGGGTTTTGTGTTTGGGTACAACACAACTAGGTTGATTTTATTTATTAGAAGTGGGTATTATTGTAGTCCATAGAGGTGTTTAGTGAGAAAGAGAGAGTTAGTGAGTGGGTTTATAAGTTTAAAAGGTAGTGTTTCGTTAGAGAAGAAGGTTGTGAGCGACTGTTGGAGTGGATGATTGAGTATGGACTAAGTTGTGGCTTTATATGAGTATAGTGGTGGCTACAAGTTGCTGTTGTGTATATCGAGCTATGTTCGAGAAATTGGGTCTGTAGTGAGTTAGTGTTGAGGTGATAGAGTGCTTAGTGGAGGTTCTACTGTTGTGTGTACGAGTCGAAGTTAGGTCTTGTAGTTGCAATGACATAAAAGCGATGGTATGTGTGTGTGTTGCGTGACAAAAGGGTGTTTGGTGTTCAAATAGAGGTGTTGAATGTATTATTGTTATATAAGTTAGGTGTAGGGCTTGCTCGAATTGAAGAGGAAAGCGTATTGTGTGGTCTATTGTGTATTGTCATAGCAATTGTAGCTATATCACAATTGTTACGGGTTGTGTTTTGCATTGGTGCTGAGCTACTACAATGTATTGTACTGTTGTGTCTATTGAATTGAAGTGTCGAAGTGAATTGGAGTAGTAATCCAAGCTTTGTACTACTGTGATATGAAGCACCGAGGTTGCGCTTGTTGCTGTTGTACTGCTTTGTTTAATAGTAGTCGAGCTCACTATTGGCTATGAGTAAACATCCGAATCGCTTGTAGAAGTTCCGATCTCCTTGCCAATTGTGATCCAAGTTGATGTGAACTTATACTGAGCTACCTAAAGACTAGAGTCGATACGTGTGTATGCTACTATGTCTACCGAGTAGAAATTCCAACAAAAAGAATTATCTAAGCTAATAAATAACTTGTTGAGCCAAATTGAAGTGTCCGGATCGAGCTGTTTTGAAATTCCTATTTGCCGAACTGAAAGTATTTCTAAGCTATTGGAATTAATAAATTTCCGAGGTGTTGTTGTCCTAATTTCAATGCTGAACTGAGTTGCTACTGGTCCTATCCAAGCCAAACTTATGACTTCGAGCTGCTACAATCCGACGTACTGAGCTACAAATAACTCCATTTGAGCTATTGAATGACATGTATGAGTTATCTATGTTGATGCGTCTGAACTGTTGTAGGCATAATAGGAGAATTACTAAGTTGATAACTCATGTTGTCCTTTCCAATCCAATTATTGAGTTTCCGAGTAGAATTTAAAAATTCCAAGTTGAGCTATGGATGTCGAGTTAGTTATTGTATAAGAATCAAGTGCTCGAGCTCCTTATGTGTGTAGTACCTATTAGAAACTTGCATGACCAAGCTACTGCATTGTCGAGTATGAGCTATTGATTTTACTGAGCTCAAAAGTGTAAGTAAGTTTTCGAGCTGATAAGTCATTGTATCAATGCCAACCTATTTTACCTTACTAAGCTTAATTGTAATTGATTAGTCGAACTGTCAAGTGTTTAGACTAGTACCGTGCTATTGTATTGAAGATTGTTGCTATAACAAGCTATTGCGCATGATAGCAATTGTTGAACTTTCGAGCTGCAAGTGTGAATCTAAGCTCCAAGCTAATTGAAGTAATTACCTAAACTGTCTAATTGAAGTGTGTATGGACTGCAGAAGAGTGTAATGGAAGTGTATCAAGTCGTGGTGCTTATACCGAGCTACTTTGTGACAAGAAGCTAAGTTTGACTGACCTCCGATCTTTCTTAAGCATGTGAGTAACTCGGTTAGTGCAAGTCGTGGTTGGATTGCCATGTATGGGTGAGAACACTTGCTGCTTTGATTTATAGTGGAGTGTATTGACTGTTTTAAGAGTTGTTGTGCTACAATATTATCTTGCTGAGCTATCAAGTTATTGAATTTAAACTCTAATGTGTGAAAAATCTAAGTTATTGTATTGTTAAAATTGCCAAGCTGAGTTGCATCAAGTTACTGAGCCTCTTCATGGGATTTTATCCAAACTGAATTTATTGAAAGAAGTATAGATTTAAGTTGCTAAATTGATTATGCAAAGCTTGCTAGTATAGTTGGTGGCCAAGCTGATGAATTGTATTTGACCAAGCTAAGTTGGAAGATTGACGAACACGTAGCGATCTATTTTCTATTGAAAGAGGCATTTATCATTTCTGAGCTGATCTTGAGGCTTTGATTGCTATAATTCAAGATTGCCAAGTCGATTTCTTTAAGAAATTACCGAGCTAGCTGCTTCTTGCACACTGAACTCTTAGTATTGGATAATTAAAGTGTCGAACTAATGAAATAGGGATTAGATCTGGAGGCGTACTATCGGTGCTAAGCTTTCTAAACTGCATGTTGTTGTGGGTGCTAGTATGAGGCCAAACTGTACTCCAAGTCTTACCGAACTTGCAAGAATTGATAGCTATAAGGCTGGAAGTTATTGAAAAGGTATCAAACACTTGATTTTATTTTAATATTGTTGAAACAAAATTTATTTGATATGGCTTCTAAAGCTCAACATAGAAATCGAAGTACACGAGGCTTGAGGGAGAGATCTTATTACCGAGCCCCAAATCTTGTTTTCCCTTATGTGTTGGAACAAGTAAAGGTCATACTAGCTAAGGTCGAGGAGATTAAGGAAGAAAGAAGGCAACAAAGGATTACTCAATCAAAGAATATTGAAGAGGAGAAAAAGGAAGGACAAGGAGTATTGCCACTTAGCGCCCCTATTCCTAGTATAATCCCATTGCCAATGATACTTGGTATTACCAATGACCCTAGGTACTACTGTATTAACCTTTCACATGTCAGACTCTTCTATTTTGATTCATTATTGAAGGTGTCTGGACGCAAAATGTGCTGTAGTAGTATTGTACCTGTAAGATGTTATAGATTGTATATTGGTGTATTTTGAGGTCATGGTGAAGGATATTGTTGTGTGGGTTATGTTGTTCTTATCCTCAATACTCTTATATTGGAAAAATTTGAAGTGTATAGATGGGAGGAGAAAGAATTGAGTTGTGATGAAAAGGAAGGCGAGAAGGCTATTGAGCATAATGTTGTGAGGCCGACATTGAAAGCGTGTGAAGCTTTAAGGATTCTTGAGTTAGAAGAGAATTTTGAGATCTTATAAGTTCAAATTTCTCGAGCTCATCACATGATGTTTGGGCCAAAAATTGTGTTATTCTCCTTGATTGATGATTACTAGGACTACTTGGATAAAGTTGATCAGATATACGATGAATGAAAGGAAGGATCCTTAAAGAAGACTTTGGTTGATCGGGCACATGATGAATGGAAGGAGCATTAGCCAATGATAACACTGGTAAAGGAGCTTAAGTACTTTTCTACACTTACATTTCATTTTTGGAGGTTGGTATTTTACCCCTGGTGGAATTTGTAGTCGCCAATTACTAAGTTTCGAGCTGAAACTTCTCTAAGGGAGAGAGAATGATAGGACTCAGGGTATCGACCCAATCTAGATACTAGAGATGAGGTTATTTACTCCTCATCCTGATATTTTATTTGACGACTTATTTTTTATTTGTGTTTTTAGATTTTCTATTTCTTGTATTCTTCCTAAACTACCCTCATATTTATTTTATATTTACAGGAATACTACTAAGGCATCCTTTTAGCCCTTTTATTTATAAGTTTGCCATTATGTATAAATAGCTCATGTATATAGGGTTTTAGATAGATTTACATATTTAATAAAAGACCCTTTGAGTATTTTCTTTTGAAAGACTCTCTCTTATTAGCTCTTATTAATTCCTTTAGTAAGGATTATGGCAGGTGACCTTATCACTCGGATTAGTGCATTACATCCGATGAGTCTGAGGCCATGTAGAATCTAATTAGTACGTCATATTCAATTAGGTGGTTCATGGATTCGCTAAAACCTTCACTAAATCTACTCTATTTTCGTTCATTTGATAAGATTGGACCTTCCTTGATATCATTGGCCTTGTCAGTTCTTAATGTGGTGTATTAAAGCCCCTTTAAGAAGTTTGTTGTTATGCAATATTTAAGAAGCCGACAATATATTGATCAATAAAACGATAGGCTTATGACTTAACAAATTGGTTTTCATTTATCGAGAATTAATTACTTAAGCTAAGTTAAATTTAGGAAAAAGTTTAGACTTACAATAAGAACCTCATTTTCAACTTAGGGTTGAATAGGGTTGAACTAAGGCTTAAGTGTGGTCCTCATAAATTAATTTAGGAGGGCAGGAGAAGGCTAGTTGCTCAGTTGATCCACTATGTGTAGTCGACCTCCAAGGTAATTATACAACCTATAGGCCCAATTGAATTGGTTTTTAAGTTAAAGTTTGATAGAAACCTAAAATCTAACATAAGGTATAAGTTATGATCCATAAGTATTTAATTGACCTTATATTATGAAACATGAACTTGTGTAAAATCTTATTAAGAATTTAAGTAGATTTCAGGTATGTGAGTTATTAATTTCTTGGTTATATGTATAGGATTAGAAATTTCAATATAAATGTTTAACAAACTTTTTGTTATTTGTTTTTGAATATGAGGTTGTGAATGATAACACTTGAGATCTTAAATTTGTTTAGCTTATTCGGTTTGGGAATGAGTTCTTAAAATCTTTTGATTCATCATTATATTGAGGTTTTGGAATCTTTGAATTCAACGTTACATGTTTATGTATAAGTAAATTTGTTTTTTCATAAGTCATATTTTAGTTGAAAATGTACATGCGTTTGTAATTGTTGCTTGATATGTTAGTTTCATTTAGTATATTTTTGTGTGCAGTATGATATTTGTGTATATGCGTATATGTGTTTGTACGTATGTACGTAGTGTCTCCATATTAGATTTCATAGCTTAGCCATTTGGGACTTGAAATTTCAAGTATACAAGATACTTAAAAGTTTAAACTGGACTTTTTCTATAAATGGGATTGTGTTAGTTCAAGAAAAAGGGCATGAGAAGTACTAAGATGAATATGTAGTTTAAGAATTTTAGTGTAGAAACAAATTCCATATTTAAAAGTTTCTTAAATTCTAAGATGTTTAAGCTTTGATTAATCAATACAACAAATGAGCTTTACGGATAAATTTGTACATGAGAAGTTACGAAGATTTTCGAGTTTATAGTTCATTTGTAGTTTTCAGTTAATTTCTAAGGCTTACATGCATTTACTATGGTAAGAGTATACAATGAAGCAGTTGTATCTTGATTTCGTGGTGTAATAGTAGCATTATTTATCGTAGGATGTTTAGTATATATAAGTTTTGAGATATCTTTTGTTTCTAATGTCCATATGACAATATAGAATTTATCTTTCACTATAATGTTATGCATATTTCTTTACTACATTTCTACAATGTAAATGGTAGAAAACTGCTATATTAGTTATTGGGTTAAACTTATTATTTATTTAGACTTGACTCTTTAAACTATATAATGGGGTTTAAGGAGTTCGGTCCATATAATGAGATGATTAAGGGAGAATTGACTTGGCGGGCTTAAAATAAAGATTGTTGGACCGATCTGTTTGTATTCAATTTTTCTTAAGTAGACTCATGCACTTATAAGGAAGGCTATTGGCCTTTGGCCCATGTAAGCCCTAAAGTCAAGTCAAGTAACCGTAGGTTTGAGCTTAAAACCTAAGGTTTAGGACAATCGGCTAAGGGATCCGATCAAACCCAAATTATAAACTATTTAGCAAAATACTAGTAAAATGACCCTGTAAACTTAAATTTAAGAAAATAAGTAGTAAAATAGGAGACTATAAAATTTTCAAATTTTAAGCATAATAATTGATAATTACCGAAAAGGCGAAAAGTGTAATATAATAACTAATAAATTAGTAGAGATAGATTATATGTATACTAAAAATTTTAGAATGACTAAAATAATATTTAGGAATGTTCACGTGTACCCCACATGCATTTACGTGTAGATAAAAATACGTGTAATTAGTGAAATAGGCCGAAAATTAAGCAAATAGTTAAAGAAAAATATAAAATAATTATGGAAAAATCAGAAAAAATCAAAAGAAGATAAGCTGCAACAAGATCAGGTCATAACAGAAAAATAAAAAAAATAACCAATAAGAATTGGACAAACAAAAAGCCAAAAATCAAGGAAATGGGGCAAAATCCCATCAAATTAATGCACATTAATTACTACAATTGTCTATAAATAAGGAAAAAATTTCCAGAAGTCATTTGGCCAGTTTGAGATCTGAGAAAAATCGAAACACTGAAAAAATGGAGAGAAAATCTAGAAAAAAAAAAAAAAGAAAACTGTGCAGATTAGGCAAGTGAACCAAAACCATCACCCACCACCACCTGGGACCAAACCACCACCACCACCCTACACTAGAACCACCACCTGGACCGGCTGACAACATTGGACTGGGTTTGGATGGCCCAAAAGTTTCGAACCGGTTAGTCATTTATTTACCTGATTTTTGTATAATTTTGTAAAATTATTTATTTTGCCCAGAAAATTATGAAACTTGTTATTCTGAGGTTTTATTGTATGTAGATTTAGGGAAAAATATTGATTTAGTTTAATTATGTCTAGAAATATAGGTTCCTTAACAAATTGTTCAAAACCGAGCATGATTAAACCGGAAAATAAATAGGCTTAGGGATGTAGTTTGGAGTTCAAAATTTTTCTGTAGGATGCTTATATGATGTATAACAGTGCTATGAAGCCATTTTTTTAAAATTAATTTTCGAAATTTTTAAGTTAATTTTTAGCCCTAAAATGATGGTAAAATTGGGTGATTTAGGGTTAATTAGGTGATTAGGATGTTAATTACTGATTTGGATCTTAATTAGATGTTTAAGGAAGTTAATCTCTGCAGTGGAACCCTAATCATAGTTTTTAGGTATTAAGTATGGTTAATTAGGGAAATTAGGTAAGTAATATAATAAATTAGTAATATGTGAAAATGTAAATTTATAAATCTAAAAAAAATAAGGTTATTTAGATAATATTATAATAGAAATCAGAAAAATAATAAATCTGAAATGACATTTAATTTTAAGTAAATATCTCAAAATGTAAAATTTTTACATATCGGGAATAAATCCGATACCTCAATTAGGGTTAGCGTGTACCGAATAGTTTAGAATACCAAAATTATGACCCAATAGGATATTTGAATACCCAAGCGTAATGTGATTAACGTCACATTAGGATTCGAGCCTAATTACGACTTAGGAATTAAAACTAGAATCTAGTTTAGGAGCCGAATACCGAAATAGAGTACAACGAATCATTAATACGTTATAGGTATACATGAGGAAAATGAGTTATATTATGAATTAGAATAAGAATCCATAAAATATAAGTACTAAAAGAACCTATTTGTATTATAGGACACCCAGAAACAAATCAGCTCGCAACTAGAGGATCAAGCGATCGAGCAAATTCAAGTAAGTTGGGTTATTGCTTATTGTAATAGAGTACTAGTTTTATAGTACTCGGAGACTTAGGCTTGTATATGATTGTGATTGTAAATAGTTTGCGCATATGCTTGATGTATCTGAATTCGTGCTGGAATTTGTACTGTGAATGATTTTGTGACCGATTGAATTGATATGAACTTGTTTGAACACCTTAACCGGAATTTAATCTTAGTCGACCCCAATAACCGAAAATGTCATGCATTGCAACCCGTTAGGGAATCATAGGACTCTCCAACCAAATACCGACCCCTTCGAAAGGGATAGCGCAGGATTGCAAAATGGTCCCTTCTTTATCCTCAGTCGAACTAAGTGACAGGAGAGGAGGTCACGGCGGGGGTGAAGTCAATGGTTCGAAGGTAGTCGCGGGAGGAGCGAGGTCTCCATTGCACAAGCTTGGGTTTGGTTGTGAGCTGCTGCATAACATGGAACTCCTCAACCTGGATTGGAGCGGATGAAATTTCTCTGATTTCACAACGGACCGGACTACGTTGTGCAATGACACTTGATTGTTGCATTGCATGAAAATAATTGTTTGATAACCCTGTTTGTGCTTGTATGCATTCATGAGTCTCCAATTCAACTTACTGAGCTGTAGTTGCTCATACCTTTATAGATCCTTTTGCAGGTTCTGATTTGTGAACACTTCAAGTACTATGCCGCCCTACAATTACTCAGAGGTTAGTCCGTTTGAAGCCAGGGGTGTGAGGATCAAGTTACTTAATATAATGTGTGACTAGAATGACCATGTAATTAGGAAGGAAAGACTAATAGTTATTATGTAATCTAGTGAACTGTCGTGTTTGTGTAAAACTTCCTAGGAAGCTCTGTGGACTTATTTATAATTATCTATGTTTAATAGAAATTTGTGATAATTATCATAATTGTAGTATAATTATTAATCGAACTGTTTATTTCAAAGCGAGGAGTCGTCGACACCTTGTATAGATCATGTCTGTGGTAGGCACTGTGAGGCCAGTTACTATCATAGAATGGTTTACACGGCGGGACTGTTGCGACTCTGTGACTTCGGGGCGTAACAGTTCTCGGTTGGTATCAGAGCGTAGTTTTAGTAAACTCGCTTTGAAGCGTCATACCTTAAAAGAAATAGACATTATAGGAATATTGAGAGTGGGTAATATTAAGTGGGTAATAAAAGATTGTATAACATAAGTAACTATAATCTTTAACATAGGAAATATTAATTGGTTTAATTATAATTACAGGACCGAAGGGGAGAACTAATTCATAGTTGGATACGGTTTGGATGGAATGGAGAAGTATCTCCCATTGATTATAGAGTTAAATTACAATAGCTACTGATGGAATTAGCCGATTGGAATATATTTAGGACGATTGATGAGATCATTGATAAGTTCCATGATCAAATGTGCTATAGTTGGAAGGATGAGTAGGCATGGATGGAGATGAGTTTAGGACCCCAGTATAATAGATATAACGCTATAGCCGCTTTTGAGCAGAGATGGATGGGGAAAGAGGGAATTATAACTATGATGATGCCTTTACGGTATTTTCCTGCTAGGTTAGAGGATGGGAGACCATACCCTGCTAATATTGCACACATCCCTGCTGACATTCCATACATTCCTAGACAGTATCCATCAGGGATCATTGATTGGTTTCTACAGTTTCCAAAGCCTACTAGGGATGGTATAGAGATACCATTGAACCCTAACCTTGAACCTGAGTTGGACATACCAGAACCACCACCGGAAAACCCACCTCCAGTTGAACCCCACATGGATGGAGTCGATGTTGAGGAAGATCCCGAGAAAGATCCAGAGGAGGACCCTGAGGAGGACCTAGAAGAAGAGGAGCCAGAAGAAGACCCCGAAGAAGAGCAAGAGAATGAGACTGAGCCTGATATAGATATACATACGGTAGTCATGTAGGTGATTGCAGACACCGTGATAGCTGGAGATGGAGCGGGTGCTACAGTTGAGTCGGATGATGATGATGTGCAGGAGGTGATTGTGATTCCTGAGACTCCAAAGATCGTGTTTATAGACTCCGCATCAGACAGCAAGCCTGAGGATCATTCTATAGGAGGCTATATGGGTCACGACTCATTTGATGGAGTAGCTACCATAGACTCAGAGGAGGATTAGCTTAGTCAGATGGCTAACTTGTTTTGGTTAGGTAGATTTTTAGATATGATCCAGTAGCAATTTTGATGGATACTGATGTATTTTAGGATCTTTTGATGTATTTTGACTTTTGATGTACTTTTTAGCTTCTGGATCAAGTTAGATGTATATTGTAATTAAGTTTGATGTAACCTTTTGTCTTGTACAGTTGTAAAGATCGAGTCTGTATTAGATGACGTAAGTAATGATGTAATCGAGTGTTAAATTTGATGTATGTATTTGAAAGATTATTGAGTTGTATCTTTTGTTTTGAAGTTGTAATAGTGATGATGTAAGGTTGAATGAAATATATAATGGAAGATAGACTACTAAGTATGTTGACTTCAATGATATTGTCATTTACTATTTGATATAAGTACTTATTGCCAGCATTTATTAATATTCTTTAAACAAAAGTAGGGATAACTTATAGATAGACATGAATGCAGGATTATAAGTTAAATTATTAAGCGATCATGGCTGAAGCTGGAAACGGAAGTATTCATGGAGGAACTGAAGGAAATCAAAACCTTCCACCACGAGCACCATCACGACCAAGAGAACAAAATAGACAAGATTTACCTCCACCTCCTTTACAGGAGAATATGCCTATTGGACAAATACTTGCCAATATGCATACAATAATGAGGCAGCAAGGAATGTTGATTCAACATCTTCTGACTGGTGGTAATGTGGGAAATAGGAGACCGCAAGAAGTGGAACAACAAATGGAGCGACCTCAAGAGGTAAATAAACTTCCTGAATTTATAAAAGCCAACTGTTATTTCGAAGGGGAGATGGGTAGGCTAGATCTAGCTGATGATTGGCTAGCCCAAATAAAACGAAGTTTTGAGGCTTTCAGAGTCCCTGAATCCCAAAAGTTGTCTTATGGTACATTCATGTTAAAGTTAGCTGCAAGAGTATGGTGGGACTCAAGAGCAAGGCAACTTGGAAATAACATTGATTGGTAACAATTTAAGGAGGAATTCAAGAAGGAGTATTTCCCTCATAGTGTCCAAAATAGAATGGTGCGAGACCTGTTTGAACTGAAGAAGGGAGGTATGAGTGTAACCCAGTATGAGACTGAGTTCAATAGATTGTTACAATATGTGCCTGATTCATACCGGGATAATGTTGAGTTGAAGAAAGATTTGTTCCTTACTGGATTTGACCTCACAATGTGTTGCAAGCTGTTAGATTACGGTTTTACCACTTATAATGAAGTGGTAGATAAGGCAAGGCAATTAGAAGATAATCGTGTGAGAATGCAAGCAATGTGGAGTCAAAAGATCAACAGAGGATATCGACCAGGTCCCTCATTTAAGAGATCATATCCTAGTGCCTCTAGTAGCAATTCTGGACTGAAGAGAAGGAGACCAGTAACTCTGGCTAGCAACCCAGTGCAGTCAATACCGAGTTTGAGCTTTTATGACAAGGATGGTAATGTCAAATGCTGGAAATGTGGTGCAAATCATTTTCCAAGAAATTGTACTCAACTTAAAGGGAAATGTTTTATATGTGGAGATCCGAACCATGTGCTGAAAGCATACCCTAAGATGAAACTAGTAAAGTGTAATAAATGTGGTAGAAAGGGCCGTTTCTCCAGATACTGTCCACAGTTTGTACAAGTAGCTAAGCGAACAAAAGGATTTGATAACGCCACTGCACCTGCTCGTATCTTTGCTTTGGAGGATATGGAAATTGAGGAGAATGAGGATTTCTCGGATTTTATGGAGGAGTACTACCATGATGGTGTCGAGGAGATCATGGGAGTTGAAGAGGAAAATGATGAAGGACTTGTAACTGGTACGTACTCAGACTATCTATTGTAATAATAATTCTAAGTGTGAATTGAATTGAAATATTTGCATTTTGAGATTTATGAATGCTAGTGTAGTTGGTAATCATAGTATTAGTACATTCCAGGACATGTGCTGATAAATGGACAACCTGCTTTTGTGTTGTTTGATACTGGTGCATCACATTCCTTTGCAAGTCAGAAATTTGTACATGAACAAGAAATTAGTGTGGTTACTGTTAATGTAACTTATAAAGTTAGAACTCCGACTGGGGAGAAATTAACAACCCGAGAAGTAGTAGCAGATGGTAGAATAAAAATCCAAGAGAAGGAGTATCTTATAAGTCTTGTAATATTACCTTTACAAGGTTATGATATCATAGTAGGAATAGATTGGTTGTCAAAGAATAAAGCCATTATGGAGTGTAGGAATAAAATTGTCAATCTTAATGATGGAGAAACGATATTTCAAGGAAAAGCTGGTGGAAGTAGGTTGAATTTATCAGTGATGGAGATATGTGATGAACAATTTGAGACAAGAGTAAAGGAGGATGATTGGAAATTTTGTTGGGTGTTTGCTGTGGACGCAGAGAAGGAAATACCTAAGGTAGCAGACATACGGGTAGTGAATGAGTTTCCAGATGTATTTCCGGAGGATTTACCAGGGTTAGCTCTACCCCGAGAGTTGGATTTCAATGTAGAATTAGTTCTTGGAACTGAACCTATTTCGAAAGCCCCATATCGGATGTCACCCATAGAACTTCAGGAACTAAAGAAACAACTTCAGGACCTATTGGATAAGAAGTTTATTCAACCGAGTGTATCACCATGGGGAGCACCGGTATTGTTTGTGAAAAAGAAGGATGGTACTATGAGATTGTGTATAGACTATCGGGAGTTAAATAAGGTTACCATTAAGAATAGGTATCTGTTACCTCGCATTGATGATTTGTTTGACCAACTCTAAGGTGCAACTGTGTTTTCTAGAATAGATTTGAAATCAGGATATCATCAGTTACGAGTTAAGCCGAAAGATGTGCACAAGACTGCATTTAGAACTCGATATGGTCATTATGAATTTTTGGTGATGTCATTTGGCTTAACGAATGCTCCGGCTGTATTCATGGACTTGATGAATTGTATATATCAACCATATTTGGATAAGTTTGTTGTGGTGTTTATTGATGATATTTTGATTTACTCAAAAACCAAGAAGGAGCATGCAGAGCATTTACGTTTAGCATTACAAAAGTTGAGAGAGAATAAATTGTATGCCAAGTTAAGTAAATGTGATTTTTGGTTGAATAGGATTGCTTTTCTAGGACATATTATATCTGGTGAAGGAATCTCTGTAGACCCCGATAAAGTGAAAGTAGTGATGGATTGGAAGTAACCAACCACAATGACTGAGATAAGGAGTTTCCTGGGTATGGCTGGATACTATCGACGGTTCATAAAGGATTTTTCCAAAATTGCCAAACCGTTGACTCGATTGACCCAGAAGGATGTAAAGTTCGAATGGAGTGAAGATTGTGAAAGGAGTTTTCAAGAATTAAAGAAAAGACTGGTTACAGCACCGATATTAACATTGCCTGATCCGGATAAACCTTATAATGTGTACAGTGATGCTTCACGAAATGGATTAGGTTATGTGTTGATGCAAGATAGAAAAGTTGTTGCATATGCATCAAGACAATTGAGGCGACATGAGAGGAATTACCCGACTCATGATTTAGAGTTAGCAGTTGTGGTGTTTGCCTTGAAAATTTGGAGACATTATCTTTATGGGCAAAGGTGTGGGATGTATACTGATCATAAGAGTTTGAAGTACTTCTTTACTCAAAAAGAGTTGAATTTAAGGCAAAGAAGGTGGTTAGAGTTGATTAAAGATTATGATCTGAATATAAATTACCACCCTGGAAAGGCCAATTTGGTGGCAGATGCATTAAGTCGAAAGAACTATGAACAGGTTGCCTTACTGTTAACACCTCAACATGAATTAGTGCATGAATTTGAGAAGATGCAAATTGGGTTTGATTGGTGTGAACCTAATAGCCAGTTAATGAACTGGGAATTGCAACCTACTCTATTAGAGAGAATCAAGCAAAAGCAAGAGGAGGACAAGGGTCTAATGGAGATAAAAGAGGAATTAAGTAACGGACAGGACCCTGACTTTAAGGTGGATGATAAAGGTCTAATAAAGTTTAGAGGAAGAATATGTGTACCACAAGATGCAGACTTAAAGAAGCAAATTTTGGATGAAGCACACATTACAGGTTATACTGTGCACCCGGGAGGAAATAAAATGTACCAAGATCTAAAACTCATGTATTGGTGGAATGGGATGAAGAGAGAAGTGACACAGTATGTATCAGAATGCCGTACATGCCAACAAGTCAAAGCAGAACACCAAAGACAGGGTGAATTATTGCAACCTTTAGAAATACCGCGATGGAAATGGGATCATATTACCATGGATTTTATAGTAGCATTACCAAGAACTCAAGTTGGATACGATTCCATTTAGGTAGTCGTGGATAGATTAATGAAGAGTCCACATTTCTTACCTTATCGGATGGGTGATTCAATGGAAAAGATGGCTAGACTGTATGTCCGAGAAATAATAAGGCTACATGGTGTTCCTGAGAGTATTGTTTCTAACCGAGATAGTTGGTTTGTATCCAAATTCTGGGAGAGCTTACATAGAGCTTTGGGTACAAAGTTGCAATTTGGTACAGCTTATCACCCACAAACAGACGGGCAGTCTGAGCGAACGATTCAAACTTTAGAAGATATGCTACGAGCTTGTGTGTTGGATTTTGGAGGTGATTGGGATAAATATTTACCGTTGATAGAATTTGTAAAATCAAAACTATAATAAATTTTCTAAAAAATAAATACTTATCGTGACAACAAATGTTGGTCAAACAAAAAGTGTAACGTATTTTTTAAATAATAGCAATATTAGACAATTAAAATAATGAATATATAAAAGAATAACGATCATAAAAATAAGTATGATTTAAAATAGTAATTGTATAGATGGAGAGATTTTGTAAGCAATGG
Source organism: Lumnitzera littorea (assembly GCA_024138015.1). NCBI lineage: Eukaryota > Viridiplantae > Streptophyta > Magnoliopsida > Myrtales > Combretaceae > Lumnitzera > Lumnitzera littorea. The sequence goes on along the minus strand of JAMXBB010000009.1, from coordinate 16,024,404 downwards.
GCAACTGTTAAGAATATTATGGAATGGGTTTAGATTCTTTTGCTAACTACCATGCGAATATATTTAATTATTTAAAGTTTTAACTATAATATATTAAATTGTTTGTTATAGGTAGTTAAAAATGCTTTTTTCCCTTTAATATAATACTAGCGAGCCGCATACTCATAATGTGTGTGCTAGAAAAAAAAAACACACACATACGTTATTATTTACAAAAACGTAATTTACAAAATAAAATATAGAGAAATAACGAACGAGTCCTATACAAAGAATACATGAAAAATTATATGGATAATACAAGAATTCTGATATAATAACAATCCTTGGTCGGCATGCCCCATTATTTTTTATTCATCCGTTAGAGTTCCGGTATGAAATTAGAGTGGATTCTAAAAGTCTTTAACTACTGTGACCTCATGCGTTTCTAAAGATACCACTCTCTGGTTACATCAAAACTCGAGTAGGGTAGCATGATCAACCCCTGAAAGTAATTGCATTACAATATCCGAAACTTACACAATGGTCCCCATCTAAGGTCTTAAGATAGTTTGGTTCTAACCGTATCTATCACATGTATATTACCCCCCTGCAGAAAACCCCGTAGGTAAGTTGCAACAAATATGTTAGTATAACAATTGATATTTTACAATCAAAATAATAATAAAAAATTTACATAAATAATTGACTTAGGTGTTCTTTAAAAATAATCCTATTTTTGAAAAATTCAAATGGCTAACCCTCTTGATATCTCCAATGGATTTGCCAAGCTAAGCTATTGAGCTTGATTTTTTGGTTTCTTACTTTGATTTCATTTTCTTCAACTTGATTTAAACTAAACTTTATGCTTATTTAGTTTAAACTTTTGATTAAAGTTAAATAGAACTTGATTTCTTTATTTTGAAAAATTTTAGAGTTTCCACCTGGTAAAACCAATAAAGGTGATTAAACTAAGACCGATTTAGTAGATCGATTCTAATTTTGTCATTAGTTTATGTTTTAAAAACTTTTTGAAAAGAATTTAAGAAATTAGATTTCTTGAGTTTAGGAGCTACCTTATTAAATCTTTATGGGTACCACTATTAATTTTTCAAAATTTGATTTAGTTTTCAAAATCACCCTTCTTTTTTTCTTAAAACAAAACCTAATCATCAGTAAATAAATTAAATTGTATTTATCTTACAAAAATAGTTAATTTGAGCTATAATTTGCAAAAAAAAAAAAAAATAGAAAACTAAGGTTTTTACAAATTTTACGTTGCCTCAAAGGTACTTACATATCTGTTAGTTGGGATTAGACGTTCGTAATTCATTTTTTGAAAACTTTAACCTGTTGGTTTATTTTAATTTATGAAAACCAACCGAGTTTATGTTTTTAATCCACTTATTTTATTTATTTAAAGAAGATTCTAAAATGGTCCTAAATTAAATTTATATATATTTTTAATTCTAGAAAGAGGATCCTAATTTTTAGAAAAGGTTGATTAACCTTGTTTATTTGAAAAAAAAAAATTTCTAGGTAATAAAACACATTTTCTTAATTAACCTTAAAATAAATTTCCTAAAAAGGCTTTAAGAAACACTTTTATTAATTTTTTTATTTGCAAATAAATAACGAACAAACAAAATAAAAAGCAAAGAAAAAAAGATGGACTTAAGTTCACAATTTGCAAGTGGGTTGGATTCAGTTGAATAGTGATCACGTTGGACGATCAAGTTGGATTTGGATCCTAAGTGTAGGTTTAGGCCATAAAGAGGAGCTTCAGGGTGATTTAATCTAACCAATCATAGAGCCAAAGCAAGTGTAGAAAACTACTTTTGTGTGTTTTTGATCATATTCAAGGGGCTAAACTTAACTCTACTAGCTACATTAGTGGTTAGGTAGATTTTCAGGATTAGGTAGTGGTGGCGTTGAATTGAGTTGCTGTTGTTATTGAGTTATGGCAAAAGAGAGGGTGATTAAGGGTTAGGGTGTTGAGCAGTAGTGAGGGAGAGAGGTCAAGTGAGAGGACCATTGTAGGTTGTTGTAGTGTATGTCAGGTTAAGGATAGCTATTCGTGCAGTGTGGGTCGTGAGGATAGGGCATCGTGGTATGTCATGAGTATAGGACTAGTGGTTGCGTGTGTAAGGGAGCATACTATAGGTTGCTACAAAGGATGAAGAAGAAGGAGTTGCTCAAATTTGACTGAAAGAGAGGTCAAGGATTGAGGTTGGTTGTTATTGTGGAGTTTAGTGTATGTCGCAATGTCGTGAGGATGGGGATGGTAGTGTGCAAAATGGACTACAATAGTGGGCTATCGGTGTGTCAATGGTTGGTCAATGGTTGGTCGTGGTGTGCATGTGTTGGCATCATGTTGGGTTTGCTGCTACCATTTGATAGTGATAGTAGTATGGGGTATAGTGGTGTATTTTGTTTGTTGTACTTAGGCATGTTGATGGACGGTGAAGATTTTGATTGAAGATGGAAAGTGGCCAAGGGCTCCTAAGTCATGCGGTGTTGGATAAGGGGTGAGGATGGGGTTGCAATGGAGTTGAATGTGGAGTGCGATGGAGATTTGAGAGATGGAGTGTGTGTGGAGCTTATTGCAGTGTACAATTAGTGCAGTAGTAGCAGTATTCGACAGTGAAGATGGGGCTTCCAAAGTGGCATCACCGGTTTGATTAGGTTATGGATTGAAGGTGTTGCATAACGGGTTGAGCGGTTTATGTTTGGTTATTAGGGATGTGGTGGTTAACGAAAAGTAAAAAAAATTACTTATAAAGTGGGTATGTCATTGAACTCCCCCTTTAAAGACTGATCCCCATCCTTATATAAATTGGTGCTCTAAATCTATCTTAAATATTTTGTTTTATTAAAATCTAGTTAGGATTATGTCTTAGCAGATTTGGGTTTAACAAATCAAAGATTCAAAAATATCTTCATCAGATTTGCTAATAAATTTAAAAAAAAAATTCTTAAGATTCATTCCAATCCTCTATCCTTCTAGAAACTTTAGCATTTCCCCTCCCTTTCTACTTGTTTCTCAGGAAAATTGGGGAAGGAGATAATGTTGACATGGTGCCATGTAGGTACCACGTCAATCATGTGGCCTAATGAGATATCGCTATGTATTTGGACATAACATGTGGCTCCCAATAGATGTTCAAAAATGAAAGAGGCATGTATATACCTGTGAGGTTCAAACCCATGACTTCTCACTTTCTTCCCTTACAAAACCAAGCACTTAATCAGTTAGGCTATTGGCCCATACCTCGATACTTAATACAAATAAATTGTACTTAAACTATGTAGCCACCTAAAGAAACCACTCAAATATAAAATGAACTAGACTAAATTTATTATACTTAACTCAAATCTAAATCTAATTTTCTACAAACTCTATTTTCATAAAAACTATCTTTCTATTATTTTTATTTTTATTTTTTGAAATTTTATATTTTTTTGTGCTTTTTTTTTTGTATTTTCTGAATTTTCTATTTTTTCTTTAAAATTGGACCCTTTTTTCCTTTTTTTTAAATAAAATAAAACTATATGAGAGTAAAAATGAGATGTCTACAGTTGCTCCTCTTTATTTCTTTATGGTAAAATTTAAGTAAAATTTTCGTATAATTTTCCTACAAAGACAAATGAGACATCATTTTTACCTTAGAAAGGAAAGTTGTCATAAAAAACGCTATGACTAATTGGCTATCTTAAGCTTGACTTACTAAGATATTTGGTGATAAAAGTTCTAAAAAGAAAGATGGTAAGGTTAGTGCTCCTATGGGTTGATAAGGACCTTAAAAGATACTAAAAGGAGGATAACACCCTTTGAGCTGGCTAACCTTAAAAGATAACAAAAGGAAGGTAGTGCCCTATGAGTTGGCTAACCTTAAAAGATACTAAGAGAAGGGTAGTGCCCTGTGAGTTGGCTAACCCTAAAAGATACAAAGAAGAGGGTAGCGTCTTGTGAGCTGACTAAACTAAGTGAATGTCCAAAGCGTTCATTAAGCTGGCCAAAACCTTAAATGAGCAAATTGAAACTTGGTCGTACTTCCTTAAGTTGACTAACCTAGGAGAAAGCATCTCTAGAGACTAGCAACCTTAACTAAATAGTTGACATAAAACTTAGTTGTGTTCCTTTAAGTTGACTAACATAAGTGGGAACATCTCTGAGGGACTAGCAACCTTAACTGAAAAGTCGACATGAAACCTAGTCGTACTCCTTTAAGCTAATCGACATAGGTGGGAACATCTCTAAGGGACTAGCGACCTTAACTGAAAAGTTGACATGAAACCTAGTTGTGCTCCTTTAAGTTGACTAACATAGCTAGGAACATCTCTAAGGGACTAGTAACCTTAACTAAAAAGTGAACATGAAACTTAGTCGTGTTTATTTGAGTTAACTGACATAAGCAGAAGCGTCTCTAAAGGATAGCAACCTTAACTAAAAAGTCAACAAGAAACCTAGTCATGCTCCTTTGAACCGACTAACGTAGCTAGGAGCATCTCTAAGGGACTAACATCCCTAACTGAAAAGTCGACATGAAACCTAGTCCTGCTCTTTTGAGATAACTAACATAGGGGAACGGGTAAAGTGCTTCTTGAGTTGGCAAAGACCCTAAATGAGAACTTGGTTGTACCCTTTTGAGGTAACTAACTTAGGTGAATGGGCAAAGTGCCCCTTGAGTTGGCTAAGACCTTAAATAACAACCTGGTCATGCCTTTTTGAGCTGACTAACTTAAGTGAATGGGCAAAGTGTTCCTTGAGCTGGCTAAAACCCTAAATGATAAAATGAGTTGGGACAGCGCTTTGTGAGCTGGTTGGAACCCTAAATGACAAGATGAGTTAGGACAGTGCTCTATGAGCTAGCTAGAACCTTAAAGAAATGTTGATCGAGACAATACTTTATGAACTAGTTAGAACCCTAAAAGAGATGTGAAATGAGAAAGGGTAAGCACCTTACGGGCTTACTAGAACCCCAATTGGTAAAGGGAGGCACCTTCTGGCTAGCTAAAGTCCCTAAGTTGCAAAACTGGGGGTGTAACTTTTTTACTTACAAAATTTACAAATAAGGAATCTAGTAAAAACCATTGTAACGAAAAAAAAAGGCATTAGGGATAAGGTCCTTGGATTTAAAAAAGAATACAAAACTACATCAGAGAGAATGACTGAGAAGTAGATAGCATGAATTGAACATTTAGCCAATCGGTTCAACATAGATCTAAAAATGGATGCAAAATTTTGTGATAAGTCTTTACTTTTGCTTTCTCCTTTTCCTTTTTTCCTTTGTGTTACGCCCCGAAGTCACAGAGTCACAACATTCCCGCCATGTAAACCATTCTATAATAGTAACTGGCCTTACAGTATCTACCATAAACATGATTTACATAAAGTGTTGACAACTCTTCGCTTTGAAGTAACAGTCCAATTAAGTGTTTAACTACAATTATAGTAATTATCACAAATTTTTAATAAACATACTTAATTATATGTAAAGTCCACATAACTTCCGAGGAAACTTTACATAAACATAATAGTTCACTAATTTACATAACAACTATCAATCTTTCATCTTCAAACTACGAAAGACACTCTAGCTACACATCCACTGGTAAGCAAATTGATCCTCACACCCCTGGCTTCAAAAGAACTAACCTCTAGATAATTGTAAGGCGGCATAATACTTGAAGTATTCAGAAATCAGGACCTATAAAAGGATCTATAAGGGTATGAGCAACTATAGCTCAGTAAATTGAATTGGAGACTCATGAATGTATATAAACACAAACGAGATTATCAAACAATTATTTTCATGCAATGCAACAATCAAGTGTCATTGCACAATGTAGTCTTGTTTGTTGTGAAATCAGAGAAATTTCATCCGCTCTATTCCGGGTTGAGGAGTTTCCATGTTATGCAACAGCTCACAACCAAACTCAGGCTTGTGCAATGGAGACATTGCTCCTCCTGTGGCTACCTTCGAGCCATTGACTTCACGTTCACCGCGACCTCCTCTCTTGTCACTTAGTTCAACTAAGGATGAAGAAGGGACCATTATGCAATCCTACGCTATCCCTTTCAAAGGGATCAGTATTTGGTTAGAGAATCTTAATAATCTCCTAACAGGTTGCAATGCATGACATTTTAGGTCATTAGAGTCGAATAAGATTAAATTTTATTTAGGGTATTCAAACAATTTCACACTAATTCAATCATAACACAAAAATCAATCATATTACAAAATTCAGCACGAATTCAGATAGATCAAACACATGTGTAAACTACTTACAATCATAACCATATACAATCCTAAGTCTCCAAGTACCATAAAAATAGTACTCTAATACAATAAGTAATAACTCAACTTACTTGGAATTTCTCAGTCACCCGATTACTTAATTGCAAGCTAATTCGTCTTTAGGTATCCTATAATACAATAGGTCTTTTTAGTACTTATACTTTAAGAATTCATATTCTAAGTTATAATTTAACTCATTTTTCCATGTATACTTATTATGTACTAATGATTCATTTTACCCTATTCCTAAATTAGATTCTAGTTTTGATTCTGGAATCTTAAATATGCTTGAATCCTAATGTGAAATTAATCACATTAAGGTTAAGTATTCTAATATCCTATTAAGTCTTAATTTAGTATTTTAAACTGTTCGGTACATGCTAATCCTAATTGGAGTATCGGATTTATTTCCGATGTGAGAAACTTTTACATTTTTTAAATAATTACCTAAAATTAAATTTTGTTTCAGATTTAGTATATTCTGATTTTTATTATTATATTATCTAAATAACCCTAATTTTTCATATTTATTAAATTTCCAATTCTACATATTCCTAAATTAATTACACTTAATACTCTAAAGGCTAGGATTAGGTTTCCACAACAGAGATTAATATCCCTAAATATCTAATTACTATCTAAATCAGTAATTAATCACTTAATTATCCTAAAATTACCCAATTTTTCCATCATTTTAGGGCTAAAAATTTACTTAAAATTTTCAAAAATTAAATTAAAAAAATGGCTATATAGCACTGTTCTATATCACTTAAGCTTTCTATAGAAAAAATTTGAGCTCTAAACATCACTCCTAAGCCAATTTATTTCTAGTTCTAATTATGTTCGATTTTACTTAATTTGTTAAGAACCCTATATTTTCAAACGTGATTAAACTTAATCACTATTTTTCCCTAAATCTATATGCAATAAAACCTCAGAATAATAAGTTTTATAATTTTTTGGGTAAAATAAATAATTTTAAGAAATTATACAAAATCGGAGCAGATGAGGGACTTACTCGGTTCGATGTCTTTTGGACTTTCAACACCGATTCAGGTGTATTGGCCGGTCTAAACGGTGGGTCTAGAGTAGGGTGGTGGTGGTGGCGGCTCGGTCCCAGGTGGTGTGTGGGTTTAGCTCACTAGTTCTAATTGCATAGTTTTCCTTATTTTTTTTACTCTAATTTTTCTCTTGAATTTTTTATGCTCTCTATTTTTCTTTGATTTCTAACTGTCTAAAGGAGTTCTATAATTTTTTTCTCTATTTATAGAGCTTTGTAGTAATTAATGTGTATTAAATTAGACAAGATATTGCCCAAATCCCTTAGTTTTTGGCTTTTGTGTTACTTGATTTTGATTGGGCAATTTTTATTCGTCACTTCTTGACTTGCCACGACCACATCCACCTGATGCCTGATTCCTCTGATTTTTTTTTTATTTTTTCTTAATTAATTAATAATTTTCTTTAATTATTTAATAAGTTTTTAAACAATTTAAGAAATTTCGCATATTTTTATCTACACGTAAATACATATGAGGTACATGTGAACATTCCTAATTATTATTTAGGTCATTTTATAATTTTTAGTATATATATAATCTATTTCTAGTAATTTATTAGTTATTAGATTACATTTTTTGCCTTTTCGATAATTAACAATTATTATACTTAAAATTTGAAAATTTTATAGTCTCCTATTTTATTACTTATTTTTTTAAATTCAAGTTTACGAGGTCGTTTTTTACTAATTTTTTTATCTGTAGTTTATAATTTAGGTTTAATCAGATCCTTTACCCGATCGTCCTAAACTTTGTGTTTTAAGTTCAATTCTACGGTTACTTGGTTTAACTTTAGGGCTTATACTTTGTCTCTCATTTCTTTTCTTTTATTTATTTTTTTTAAAGTTTGTTAATGGATGTAAATTCTTATTTAAGAAACAAGTGTTATAACCATCCCCTTCTTTGGTAACCGTATAGGGGCATCTTATATTCTTTTTATTCTTTGAAAATGTCTAATGCTGAGTTTCTTGGTAGGACCTTGTGATTTTAGACAATCCCTTCCTATAAAATAAGTAACTTATGATTTGTTTAGTTGAAGAGGACTTCTTTACGTACTCTTGGTTTAGATTACACTCTTGACTAGTTTATAAGTGATGCGCTTTAATTAATCTATTAGGTTTTTTTAGGTTTAGTAATTAGGCTTTTGGTCAAATGGTTTCAAAAGGAATTAATGAGAGGGCTTATTTTGAAAGAAATATTTTTTTTTATCTAACTTGAGTGTACAAGTCAAAAACCTTAGGAAAAACTAGAATTGTACTTGCCTTAGTTTTAAAAACAATTTTTATTTAGATAAATTATTCTTTAAGATCAGAAGAGTTTTAAGTAGGGTAGTATTATAGGTAAGGAGGTCTTTTGTGATTTAAGACGGATAGGAAGGTTTTGTGTTTATGATTTGGAGGGTGATTCTGAAATGAATATAGGGTTTTTGGTTTATGGTTGGGAATGTGATTGTGAAACAAATACGGGGTTTTGTGTTTGTAGTTGAGAATGTGATTCTGAAATGAATATGGGCTTTTGTGTTTGTGATTGAGAATGTGATTTAGGACCTTGTGTTTTTAGAGTTCCTTTTTTCTTTCTTTCTTTCTTTCTTCTTTTTTTTTTTCTCGCTTTCTTCTTTATTTTTTTCTCTCTCCCTCTTTTTTTTTTCACTTTGCTCCATTATTTCTTGATTTTCTCTCCCAAAAGTAATTATCTCTTTTGTCGAGTCTTTGTCTTTAGATGAATTAAGGTCCTAAATCCATGGGTTCTGAGTGTATGGGCTTAGGCAAGGTACGTATGATCTTGAGGCATTTGGCTCTTCTTCAGAGGAAACAATTTATCAAAAACAAAAATTATCCTTGAATTGTTATTACTAAGGTAAACACAAACCAATTTTATTCTTCTCTCCGAATCATTAACCCTTACCTCCGAATTACCCTATTGTAGGGTAGTTCTTGATAGGGTTTACATTTGTAAGTACTTTAAATTGGTTCAATGGGGTTAACAAAGGATAATTTTATTTAGGATTTAGAAATAAATGTTTAAGTTCATTTTAATCTATGTGTCACATTCAAAACGGACCTCTTTTAAGGAATGAGTATAAAAATCCCTCACCATGATGTCTCTTATTTCTCAAAGTGTTTACAGTTAGTGCATAGAATGCAGTTCGTCCTTTTTCATTCTAAACTTTTTTTTTTAAAAAAAATAAGTTACCAATTCCCTACGTAAGGATCGATTTGGTATAGGGTAGAGATTGTCATTGCCCTTAGTTCCTTGAAACATGCTTCAATTGTGAAATAATACCTTTCATTTACTTTGAGTTCAAAATGAAATCTCAAAAACCAAATGCCTCATACTTTTTGCGCTCTTGATAAAATTGCCCCAAACTTATAGGTCTTAATGTCCCTTAGCTCCCATGTGTGATTTCAAGCTGGGTTCTTTAGAGTTGAATGGGCCAACATTGATGTCTTTTGAGGTAAAAGGGACTGTAAATTACGTTTTTTGTTTGTATTAAGGATCAAGTTTAGGATGGTATTTTATGACTTCATGTTTTGACTTGGTTTATGGTTGCACTTGATGGCTTAGGGGTTTTGAGTTGGTTTGACTACCTTGATGGGCTAAGGGTTCATGTTAGGTTGGCTATACTAACGAGCCATGTGGTTCTTGTTCATCTCAAGTCCCATTAGGATTTGTAACCATTAGCAACTTCTTCTTTGTTTTATTTCTCTTCTTTTCTTTCTTTTTTTTCTTTTTTTTCTTTTTTGTTCTTTTTGAGAGAGAGGGAGAGAGAGAAAAAAGATAGGGTTTTTATGTTGTAGAGACTAAGCAATCAAATTATAAATGGAGGATTGTTTTCTTAAGATTCTTTATACAAGCCTATATATTTACATTTTTTTTATTGATAGAGAACAATGGCTTAATGATTGCTATTACAGGACTCATTTACAAATAAGGAATAGAAGAATGATATTCTAAAAGAGAAAAGGTCCTTTTATTATGAAGGATACAATATATGAACAAAGTAAAGGAGCTTAGCATTATGCTCAATTATTATCCAATGGAACCAAAGATCATTTCTAAATCCTATTTATTTAGAATGGGGAAGCCTATTTACCAGGTGTTAATCTATTTGAAAAAATAAATGTTCCTAACTTGTAGAATACTTGGAAAAATGGCAACTATCTAAAATTATTTTACATTTGTTTTCTTCTTTTTATTTTTGATCACTTAAGAACAAGTTTTCAAAAAAAGTGTAGTATTTTATAGGATAGCAAAACATGATTATTTATGAACCTAACTTTTAGAAATTAGGACATAATAATCAAGTAGGAATATTAACATATGAATAAAGAAAAGGATAAAAATTGTGAAATGAAGACACAAAGATGTAAAGAATTAGTGATCAAATAGTAATGTCACAAATTTAGGAGTTTAGGGTTGCAATTGCATCGGAATTCCATTATTACAATAGATTTATAAGAAAGATGTTACATAGAAATAGAATTTACAAGGAAAGGAATTTTTACATTTACAAAAATATAATTTACAAAATAAAATACAGGGAAACAATAAACGAGTCCTATATAAAGAAATAATATACATGGAAAATTACATGGATAATATAGGAATTTCGGTATAATAATAACCCTTGGTTAGCATGCCCTATTATTATTTATTCATCAGTCAGGGTTCGTGTATGCAATTAGGGTAGGTTCTAAAAGTCCTTAAGTTCTTTGGCCTCATGTGTTTCTAAAAGAACAGTTCCTTGGTTACATCGAAACTTGAGTGGAGTAGCTCGATTAGCCTTAGAAGGTGGTTGCTCCACAACATCCAAAGCTTATATTAGGGCTCCCTTCGTAAGGTTTTAGGATGGCTTAGTTCTGATTGCATTTACCATACGTTTGATTCATAAAATTAAAACCCCTCAAGAAAACTCCATAGGTAAGCTACAACAAATATGTTAGTAAAACAATTAATATTTTATAATTAAAAGAAAAAAGAAAATTAACATGAATAATTGACTCAGGTGTTCTTTAAAAATAATTCTATTTCGGAAAATTCAAGTAGTTAGCCCTCTTAACATCCTCAGTGAAGTCGCCAAGCTATCGAGCTTGATTTTTCGGTTTTTTACTTTAATTTATTTTCCTTAACTTGATTTAAACTAAACCCTTTGCTTATTTAGTTTAAAACCTCGACTAAAATTAAAGAAAACTCGATTTTTTTATTTTGAAAAGTTTTGGAGTCGCTACCTAGAAAAACCGAGAAAGGTGATTAAACTAGAACTGATTAGGCTGACCGATTCTAATTTAGCCACTAGTCTCTATTTTGAAAACTTTTTGAAAAGAATTTAAGAAACCAAATTTTTTAAGTTTAGGGGTTATCCTATTAAATCTTTATGGGGATCACTATTAATTTTCCAAAATTTGATTTAATTTTCAAAATTACCCTTCTTTTTTTTAAAAACAAAACCTAATCACCAGTAAATAAATTACATTGTAGTTATCTTACAAAAATAGTTAATTTGAGCTATAATTTACAAAAAATAAAAAATTGAGGTTTTTACAAATTTTAAGTCGTTTGGAAAGTGCTTATGTACCTACTAGCTAGGATTAGATGTTCATAGTTCATTCTTTGACAACTTTAACGTGTTGGTTTATTTTAATTTATGAAAACCAATCGATTATACATTTTTAATCCACTCATTTTATTTATTTAAAGAAGATTCTAAAAGGTAGCCTAAATTACATTTCTATTTTTTTTTTGTGAAAATTTTAGATTGAGAGTCCTAATTCTTAGAAAGGGTTGATTAAAGTTGTTATTTTGAAAAAAAAAAAAGGTAATAAAACACATTTCTTTAATTAACCTTAAAAAAATTCCTAAAAAGGTTCTAAGAAACACTTTTATTAAAAGGGTTTTTTTTTTTATTTGCAAACAAATAACTAACCAACAAAATAATAAAACAAAAAGCAAAGGAAAAAAAAAAAAACTGGACCCAAGTTCACAATTTGCAAGTGGGCTGGATCTAGTAGCAGGTCGGGTTGGATTCGGTTGAATAATGACTAGGTTAAACGATCAAGTAGGATTCGAATCCTGAGTATAGATTTAGGTTGCAAAGAGGAGCTTTGGGGTGATTCAATCTAACTAATCCGAGAGCCAAAATAAGTAGGGAAAACTAGCTTTGTACGTTTTCGATTAGATTAAGGGGGTAAGACTCAACTCCATTAGCTACTTTGGTGGTTAGGTAGATTTTTAGGATTAGGCAATGGTGGCGTTGAATTGAGTTGCTACTGCTATTAGGTTATGGTAAGAGAGAGGGTGATTGGGGGTAAGGGTGTTGAGCAGTAACGAGAGAGAGAGGTCGAGTGAGAGGACTACTGTGGGTTGTTGTAGTGTATGTCGAGTTAAGGATGGCTATTTGTACCATGTAGGTTGCAAGGATGGGGTGTCGTATGTGTATAACTAGTGGTTGCAAACGTAAGGGAGCGCACTATAGGCTGCTGTAGGGGATGAAGAAGAAGGAGTCGCTCGAGTTTGGCTAAAAGAAAGGTCAGGGATTGAGGTTAGCTGTTGTTGTGGAGTATAGTGTATGCCATAATGTTGTGAGGATGGAGGTGGTAATATACGGAGTGGACTATAATAATGGGCTATCAGCGTGTTGATGGTTGGTCAGTGGGTAGTCGTAGTGTATATGTATCGGCATCGTATGGATGGTTGGGTTTACTATTGCTGTTCAGTAATGGCAACAGTGTGGGGCACATTGGTGTATTTTGTTTGCTATACTTGGGTGTGTTGATGGAAGGTAAGGGTTTGGATTGAAGATGGAAAGTGGTCCAGGGGTCTCCGGTTGTGTGGTATTAGATAAGGGGTAAGGATGGGGCTATAATGGAGTTGAATGTAGAGTGCAATGGTGATTTGAGAGATGGAGTGTGTGTGGAGCTTGTTGTGGTGTACAACTAGTGTAGTAGCAGCAATGTTTGATAGTGAAGATTGGGCTTCTAAGTAGCATCACTAGTTTAATTGGGTTATGGATTGAAGGTGTTGTATGGTGGGTCGAGCGATTTGTGTTTGGTTATTGGGGATGTGATGATTGATGAGAAGTAAAAAAAAAAATTACTTATGAAGTAGGTGTGTCATTGAACTCCTCCCTTGAAGACTGACCCCCACCCTTTTATAAATTGGCACTCGAAATCTATCCTAAAGATTTTGATTTGTTAAAATCTAGTTAGGATTAAGTCTCAATAGATTTAGGTTTAACAAATCTAAGATTAAAAAATATTCTCATCAGATTTGCTAATTATTTTAAGATTCATTCCGGTCCTTTATCCTTCTAGAAACTCTAGCATTTTCTCTCCCTTTTTGCTTGTTCTCGGGAAAATTGGAGAGGCAGATGATGCTGACATGGTGCTGGGTTGGGCACTCCGTCGACCACGTAGCCCAATTAGATGTTACCATGTGTTTAGACATAACAAGTGGCTCCTAAAGGCACATATGTAATTGTGAGGTTTGAACTTAAGACTTTCTACTTGCTTCTCTTATAAGACTAAGTACTTAACAAACCAATTGAGCCATAGCACATGCCTTAACACTTAATATAAACAAATTGTACTTAAACTATATGGCTACCTAAAGAAACCACCCAAATAGAGAATGACTAAACCAAATTTATTAAACCTAACTCAAACTGAAATCCATTTTCCTAAAAACTATTTTTCTATTATTTTTATTTTATTTTATTTTTAACATTTTTTTTTGTGTTTTTTTTTTCTAACTTTGAATTTTTTTTTTGTATTTTCTGAATTTTCTATTTTTCTTTTAAATTTGGACCCTTTTTCCTTTTTTTTTTTTATAAATAAAATATAATAAAATTACAAGGGGATAAAAATAAGGTGTCTACATTAACATAAAATTTTAGCTTGGATTATAGTGGTTTTTCATTTTTTTGGTCCCCCTCGCTCATCCTGACATGTGATTCTTGCATAATGCGTTCTATATGATTCAAACATTGTTAAAAAAATGATTAAAAATATGTATTATATGATTCAAAGCTAATCTACATTATAGACGTAGGAGCCATCAGAAGACCAGAGTATTTAGACTGAAGTTCAAACAGAACGATGAAAATTCTTATTAGCGCAAACAGAATAGGGAATAAATAAAGTGGTGCCAATAATGTAAATACAGGGTACTATTACGCCACCGTTATAGATATGACGTCTCCAATTTAACATTTGTTGTGCCATATCCGTAACGTGTAATAAGCATCATTTATTCGCATTACTTCTGAAAATATTTATCTCTATTTGTTCCATTAAAAACTTTCGTCCTTTATATGTAAAGGTTGATCCTTTCTTGTGTAATTTTTCCATTTTTTAAGGAAAGAGGTTAGCTCTCTCTATTCCTTTCACCAACTAGCTAGCTAATGCAATTGCATGAGCTATCGGCAGTTCAAGGTTCTATTCTCGTTAATACGAGCGACTATGCGAATGCTCCAAAGCTCCAAGTTGCTTGGCAACTTTTGGACCAATTTGCCTTGTTTTGCAGGAAAGTCTATCATCTTTCTTGTTGTCTAGCTAAGCCTAAGCTAGCTTTCTTTTGTGTGCGGTAAGTTCCCGCGGCTCTTTGTGCTTGTGCAATGAATGGTGTTATTCATTTCAGGGCAAGATATAATGCACTTACATCCTTAAGGCCCGCTTTGTCTTTGTTTATTTATTTTTAAAAACAAAAATAATGATGGGTCTATTAAAACACTTGTTAAGACATCAAATTAAAGAAAATTTTCACACTTTTATATGATTATTATTTAAAAGGAGAAAATTTTATTTTTACTAACCTAAGAAGGGCTCGTTAATGAGATTCACTATAAGAAAAATGCATATCGATTTTTTAGTTTACTTATTAGAAAAACCATAAAGGATCAAGTAGAAGAAGACCTATTGTATTATTAGTTATCTTGTTTTAAGCCTTTCGAGAGTGGTCATTCAATCCAAACCCATTGAAGAACAACTTCTATATATTTTGATTACATAATATGCCACTGAAAAAATAATGGCTCCTAAAGGCTGATATAAGAAAGCTTTATGGATAAACATAGTAGAGATTGTGCTAATATAGCTTGAACTTTTGTTGAGAGTTCAATTACTATTTGAACTTTTTGTGTTATTGTTATTGTCTATTTAGTTTATTTAACGATTAAAGTGAGACATATATATTATATATGTGTGACAAGTGGTAAAAATTGCACGAAAAGTTTTAATTGGATATCGAATTTGATAATTTGAAAGTTCAAATAACTTATTAAACTTTTTACCAAAATTTGAATAGTATCTACAATATTATTCTCGAAACATACCATAAGTATTATATGCTTATAATAGAGTTTTGTTAATTCGTTTATATGGTAGATAAGTTATTTAAAAGTTCTTAATGGACTAATTCATTCTTTTTTTTTTTTTTAATCTTTCTAACAAATGGACTAATTCTTTAAGCACACTCCATTAAGTGTCGTTGTGATGCTTCTCTGACATTCCAAATACCAATCGTGGCTAATTCTTCACGCTCCGTAGTGTAGTGAGTAGCAAAATGATAGGACCATATTTTCACCTTGAGAATCTTGTTTCCATATCAAACTTTGCTCACTCCTTATGGTGCAGACATTGCCTTGGGCCGCCATGAGGATCGGATAGTCCTTGCCCATGCACCATCTGTAGACAAAAGATGTTAGTAAGAATTTTAGTGGCTCCACATAAATATGTTCTTCTTCTTCTTCTTCTTTTTTTTTTTTTGCCAGTTATAAATATGTCCTTCATAATATCCGTTTTAGATGATTGAACAGAGTATCGGGTTTCTAATGCCATACACGATAGTTCTACCTATTTTAATTGGCTGTTCCAAAGAGAGAGGACTCTCTTTAATTCTCGACTTTTTTATTTGAATGAATGGATGCCATTAGACTTATACAATAAGACTATTATAAAGTTTTGATATCTCTTATTTTCTATCTAATTTTTCCTAATTAATTCGAGACTAGTATCCTACTAAACATAAGAACCATGTGGTATTTCAATTTCAAAAATTACAACTTCTAATCACATTTCATAAAAAAAAACAAAAGAAAAATAGCTTTCTTTCTTAAATCACCCACAACTCATAGTAACTTTACAAGTTACTTAAATTGCTACGTCAATTTATTAAACAACTTTCACTTTTAATCAATTTTATGCTTTATCTAGAATTTCTTCACCAAATTTTCTTTACACGTTTTTAGAAAAGTTACTTATATTAGCAAACAGCTAATTTTCAAAAAATATATATATATATATATATATATATATCCAAAGTCACGTTTTCAGTCAGAGTAACATGCTTGAAGAATTGACACCTCGTCATTAAACTTCAACGCGGCAAGAAATTCTGGCTAGTTGCTTCACCTTTGGAATGTGCACGGAGTAACGTGCGCTGTGGATGGCCTTAGAAATGGGACAGATTGGGATTTGTGTGGTTGTAGCAAATACACACCATTGGACAAACCACACCCCAAAAAGAAAAATCAGTCAATTTAGACATGAAACATCCCTTTCAAGGTGGTCCAAAAAGGGAAACATAAAAATATTTTCCCACGTGAAGTGTGGACTTGTTTTACACTAAAAAACTCCCTACTTCACGTGCCCTAACTTGACCTTCGCCTCCGTTTGGACACCCCTTAAACTGTACAATGCAAGTTACATCATATAACTCTGTAGATATAGATACTTTGTAGTCTATGATTGATACCAATAATTCAAGAAACAACACGATTAGCATCAGCTCATCAAGTAACTTTTATCTGTAAATAGACTCATCTAAAGATCGGTTTTGAATGATAAATTGACTTGACCCGAAAATAGTTAAATCTAAATTGCTTTTCAAGTCATCAGGCCTTAAAGGCCTAGGTAATTCAAAGGGTGGGAACTGCTTAAATCGATGGGTTGACTTGTCATTGAACAGGTAAGTTAACTTAATCGGTTTACTCTTTAAAAAAAAAAAAAATAGAATGATAGAGTGAGAGAAGCGAGGTTATTAAGTCATAAAAAATAATTGGATGATATTCATTAGGTTATAACATATTAAAGCTACTATTTTTAAGATGGTGAATGATAATTTTCTAAAAATAATATAATCAAACTAATAATAAATAACTAATCATAAGTTGATTATACGTTAAGGATGGATAAAAAATTCAATTTAAGTTAATGTAAGTCATTTTTATAAAACTTGTCAAATATTAATAACTTGAATATAGGGAAAATATAAAATTTAAGGGAAAAAAATAAAAAAGTTAGAACCATATTAAGTCGAAAATTAATAAAAAATTAGAAATTATTAATAAATTAGTATAATTTAAAAAAACGAGAAAGGAGGTTATGTTTAGAAAAAAAATACATAAAAGTTGGAATCATGTCAATTCGAAAATTAATGAAATATTAGAAATTATTAAAATTAAAAAAAAAAAAAAGTTGATTCAAGGACCAACAAATCAACTTGAAATTGCTAGACCAGCTAAACCAACTCGGAACTGTGACTAGATTGGCTAGTCGCTATTTAGCTTTCATCTAACCCATAAACCCACTATTCTGGATTGATTTGGCCTGATGATCATGACTGTTTGCAAGCAACTTTGTTTAATATCCTTAGTTTATTCACACCTTTTTAAATCTTGTTGATCCTATATTATTATTATTTTCTAAATACTACTTTTGATATTTTTTAGTTTGAATTGGTCAAATTAAAAAAAAAAAAAGGAAAAATCTAGCCATTCCCAGTTACTCGTCAGAGCAACTTGATCAAGGGAAGCAACGCCTGGAGAAACTTTGGTTGCATGACTTCATCTAGAGAAATGTGCTTAGCAACTTGCAATGCGGATGCTCTCATAAAATGTTTCTCCGCTATGATTTTTTTTTTGCAAAGAACTACTAACTTTACGTAGGGATTTTTATTCCCTGCGAAAAGTCCATTTTTGTTTTTAGTGCATCATCACATGACAAACTAAAATATATATGCACGATTATTCATGAATTTCATGCAATTATAGACTAAATCAGTCATATATAATGTTATTCAATTATCTGCATATATATATATATTTACATTTATATTGTAAACTAGCTATAATTTTATATGAAATGAAGCCTGAAAGAACTTGCTATATCGACTTAATCTGGTATTGTTCGATTCACAGAGTTTATAATTTGGTTTGAAAATTAAGCATGATTATATTTTGTTGTTGTTGTTAGCAAGCTAACTAATATGGAGGGAAGTTGTGATTTTAGTAGAAGAATTTGGCTTAGAAATGACGTTATGTTTTATGAGATTCTAAACTTACGCATACTTAAATTTTTTGTGTTTATTTAATAATGAAAGTGGAAAAAAAAAAAAAAGTATAGCATATTCGGTGATTTGAATTTTCTAATATAACTTTCCTTGAATTTTCAGCCTTCGGGTTTTCTATCTGTTTTAAAATGTTATAAACATGGCACGTATTTCTAGATGTGGTATCTATATTTTAATTTTTTCATTGGAGACTGAAATTCCGCATTAGATCTTGGCGTTGCCGCCTGCTCAACTGTAAGTACCGAAAACACATGGAAAATGGAGTACATTGTATCCATAAAACAATTATGGCGGAAAGTGATTCTCGTGTAAACGTATTCATGTCCAACAAGGGATTAGAAATTCAATAACGAACCCCCATCCGGTACACATTCCCGAGCCCGTTTATTAGGATGTTATTTTTGGCCATTTATAATTAATATTGTCCATCTTACTGCAAGATCAAGATTGTTAATAAGATATTTTGGATATAAATCTTTTAGATTTATGTTGACCTAGTAAGACTTAGGGCTTGGGCTGCATCTCTTGAAAACTTGATCTTCCCTCTCATGATCAACCTTAGACTAAGGCCATCATATGGCTTGCTCAATTACAGTGGTCACCAATGATTAGAAGAATATAAATAAGATTGGATGATTAAGTCAATAACTATTTTCTACATTTGTGGATCATGTCGGACATTATGGCCCCACTACCCATTACTTGTGGATATAATTTCTGCCAACTAACTCCTCTCTAACTACCAACTTCACTCTTCTACAAATACAAAACTATCATCCAACAGTAAATCATTTGATACTTCGAATACTAGAGCTTAACCTTTGTATTTGAGTACTTTTACTCTCTCTCCGCACACCAAACTAATTTAAGAATCGAAGTGGCTACGTCGGACAATATCCTAATGTCTTTTACTATTCTTTGTCTTGCAGGTTTATCTAGTTGCGTAAAGCTCAATTTCACTTAAATCTCTACCTACCAATATCTAAAGACAACATTTGGTGCTGTTTAAGGGAATCCAATCCGACTTTCTACCCAAATACATACTAAACACTCACCTAAACACCATCATCAATTCACAATATGTCTTGTGTTGACGATCCTAAAAACAATCAGTTGGTGAATAACCAACTTGCCAATAACCAACCCTTAGCTAGGAAGGAGATACTTGAAGCGCCTACTTAAGGAATTTGTAGCCCAAAACAAGGAGCTTATTTTAGGGGTCTTAGAGGGCTAATTAGCAAGGTCACTACAAGAGAGGACTTATTTTGCAAAATGTTTTGGTGGGATGTGGTATGGACAACAAGTAATTCATTTGGTTTTATATTTTCTTTGCCTAAGTCCTATGTATTAGGTAAGGAGCATTCAATGGTAGGTTTTTTATTGTTGCATTGAGGATTTTGGATTTTATTATTGACATGTTGACTTAATGGGATGGAAATGGGGGAGAGGATAGTTTGTATTCTGAAGGATGAGTATGTATAGTTCATTTGTCTAGAATCCACTTTCTGTTGCATAAACTCATGAGTATTCTACGCCTTGATAGCAATTACCTTTAGCCCTGAACCCATGTAAGAATCTAAGGATTTTTCAAATTCATAACTCTTACTCATATGTCCCAACCGCTCACAATTAAAACACCAATCATTGAGGCGTTCATACTTTAGGGAGACTTTATATTTTTCACCTTTAGCAATGGTGACCCACATACTTGCCTTTAAAGGTTCTACAATGGAGAGCTTATCTTGCACATGTAGGAGTGCCCTTCTCTCACCAGTCAGAGAAAAAATCGACTCCACTTCCACAACCTCTCCAATTCTTTTCCCTATTGACATAGTACTATTAGTTAATAAGTTCTTAAGCTTCAATGGATGAATTGGAACCCAGAAAGTAGTATGATTAAAAGGGGTTTCATCTAGATTCCAATGATTGTGCTAGTGCTCCATGAGAATATAATGGCTTTAAATTGAGCAAGGAGTCTCACTCATTAATCTATCTACATCCAACTGGTTTGCTACACTCATCATACAAAGATTATATCCCAAAAACAAGATCGACCCCACTCCATATCCTTTCCATGATTTGTTTAACAAAATAATAATAGTTGCTTTATTCAAATTTTTGTTTGCTATCATCTTTGCTACTATGAGAAAGCTTCTCACATTATCTTCCTTATTCTCTATAGGTCTATCTCGTCCACTAGGAGGACTTCGACAAGAACTGGGCTATCTAGAGGAGCAAATCTAGAAGAGGGTGCCATCTACAATCAAGAGTATAAAATCACTTTATGTACATATTTAAAATAGCAATTAAGGAAGAAAAAAAGGTAAATGAAAGGTTACTACTAACGAGAAAAGCAAATAAGAAAGCAAACAGAGGGGGTACACTCGAAACCACATGAATGTACCTTTAAGTTTAATGCAGAGAGAATTATTGATGAGAAAATGGAAATGTAAAGTAGATGTTACTATCCTTTGGTTTTTGTTAGTTTTTCTCTCTCTCTCTCTTTTTTTTTTTTGTCCTTTCTAGGTTTGTTCCAATTACAAGGGACTATGGAGAAGAAGAGATAATGGATGCATACTGGGAAGAGTAATGAGCTAAAAATAGAAAGAACTATGCTAAATCAATGGAATGATACATGCAACTTTTGGAAAAATGCAACAAAGCTACGTGAGATGAAGAGAGAGAAAAGGGAAACGCTATCTTGGACCTACACCCAAATGGTGTGAAAATAATCTCTTCAAAACGAGAGGAAAACCTCTCTTTAGAAAATTAGAGGCAGAGATTGTTGCCTTCAATATAATCCTTAATTAAGTCATCAAAATCCGCTTTCATCACGATGTTATTGATAAGGCCTTTCGAATTGAGTTTAACCCAACCAAGAGGTAAAGAACACCAAGAGAAATTGTGGAAGTAAGGGCACAATGGATAAGATCACTACACTTTCAAGTAATCATATGGATGACTATTTAGCATATGAAGTTGATAATCTATTTGGGTTTTTATTTTTGCTCGGTATGTCATGTATAGAAGAAACCTAAGAAGCATAACATACTTTTTATTTGAGAAATAGAGAATCTCCATTAAGCATATCTTTTTTTAAGGACCATAATTTGTAGTCCTACAAAAGAAATAAATAAGCTTTTAGCAAAATAGTTGATAGATAAATGAGCCAAAAACTTATGTAGAGGTTTCAATAATATTAATGTGTCATGTGAATTGATAGATGTCATATAAATACTAGTAAAATTTTGATACGTGGAGCATAATTAATACTTTTTCAAAAAGTACATTTTTTCATTATTAGGTATTTAAAAATTATTAATATTTATATATTACTCATCAATTTATATAAGTATTATTATTATTGATTTTTTTTTATGCAAAGTGGATTGTGAATCGGCTAGACATACATAAACTAAGACTTTGTTACCTAAGAATTATATAACTTCTTTTTGTTGGTTCTATTAATGAGTGTTTTGAGCTTATATAAAGAGCTTTAAATTCCTAATATTAATTCAATAGTTACACATCGAATAAAAATAATTATATAAGAAAATAAAAGACTTATTTATTTAATATCTTAACAAGTGCTAGTTGATATTTTGCCTTTTCCTTGTAAAATTTGAAATTAGAAACTCTTCGAAACTTTTCAAGGATATGTCTACTTGAAGGAATTTTCTCTGGTAATGCTAGCAATTTAGTGTTAGCATAATACTTACCAATGTAACTTGCTTTGAGGGATGGACCGTGATGATATAATTAGGGGTTGAACTTATCTTAATTAAGTTAATAATAAAATCATTGATAGGAAAATATTTTATTATTATCATAATTATATTGCATCTTATATGTGCTAAAGGATTTTGTCAGTAATTTAACTTACAATAAATACTAAAGTTTAATAGGATGGAAAAATTCTTTTTAAAGATGATTAAGGGCGATTGGTACACTTTATAAAAAGTTAAAAAAATAAATTTTTGATCTTTTTACTATGCATATATACTAAATAAAATTTAAATATTAATCTATAAAAATGTTACATTAATATATAGAAACTTATGTAAGTTTTGTTTTTAGCAAAAATAAATGAGAAAAAATATTTGAGTAGAAAATTACTAATATAGTGAATCAAGCAAATTGATATAGATAAAAGTACTATACTATCTTTTCCTATATAACCTTGTTTAGTTGTCTCATTAACAATGCTAAAAAAATGAATATTATTTTGAATATAAGCTATTATCTAATCAATTATTCAATGATCCACATTTATTTTCATAATATTAATTGAAAAAAAAATTTACTAAAATAAATCAGACAACTAGTATTATTTATCAATAGTTTATTAGACTAAAATATTTATAATATAAATAATGTAATTATTATCTATGATGTATTACTAATAAAAATTTTAAAAAGTTTAATAAATGTAAAAGAATAAATGCTTTTTAAGAAATAAATGCATATAGAAAAGGTAAAATAATGTAATAAATGGATATAAGAAAAGTAAAATGATAAATATGAGAATTGAACTTAAGACCTCATATTTATAAAACTAAAAGCTTAACTACTAAACCACACATAATTTCATATTATATTTTGCTCTTTGTTTTTTTTTTTTAATCTTCATATTTTGCTCTTTAAATTATATATTTAACACATACTTTTTTTTCTTTTTATAAAATACCAAAAATTAATTTGAGTTTTCTTTTTTCTTTTTTGGGTAGGGAGCCTATAGGCCTTCACTAAATCTATCCTAATTTAAGGTTAGTAGGTTATCTTCTATCTCTTATTGTGCCATTTAATTAATTATTTTTTTTTAATTTTTTATTCATAAGACTTATTGACTTGTTGTTTTAGTAACAAATTAGATTATTTTAATAAGATAAATGATATAAATTAAGTTTTCATAAATTAATATTTAGATTACAATAACAATATTTTACCAACATTACCGGAGAAACTCCCGTTTAAAAACAGAAATTATGTCCCACGTCCTTTCTATTTCCGCCCCCACAACCAACCACCATCCATCGATTTCCATTTACTGGACGTGGATATGCCTATCTATTGTTTGCCCGTGACTTTGACGTAGCTCTTTCGCGTGGTTACTTTCATCCGTTTATGGCGAAACGGCGAAAGACAAAATATTTGGTGCTTTCTAATTTAAATACAGGAGAGGAACATTATTAAAAAATATATATAATTTCTACGTTATTATACTAAATTAATCAATTAAATACCCTTTTTATGAAAGGTATTACTATCTATGATAATTTCTAGAAAAATTATGTTATTGGCGACCGAAATTATTAAAAAAAAAATCTGGAAATAAATATCGAAATCTTGCACCTTTCTCGCATTATGTACTGAATGGAAACAATTTAGATTGCTATAATGTGTATGTATCATGCATTTTTCGCTCAAATATTTTGAAACTTATAAAGTCCGATTGTATAATAACCAAATATTAAATTACGGTAGAAATCAAAAGAAACAAGAAGTCAATAGCTTTTTATAATATCCTTAATAGTTGAACCGATTATATAAAAGAGCCAAAGATTAAAATGATAAATTATGTAAGATTAAGGATTGGATCACAATTATACCGAACAGATTTTATAAAAAAATAGATCAATTTGAGTTTGATTATATGGGCAATTTAGACTTAACAATATTGGTAGATAGTTATAGAAGACATTTATAGCTTCTTTAATGATGGAAACTACAAGAATAGGATGGATCCATAAAAACCAGCCGATTCCATGGCAAGGCAGACCGGATCCTTAGTCCAAGAAACGTAGAACCTTCACCAGCCTACCTAGGTGCTGGAACTAGGCCATGCCTAGCCTTGCCAGTATCAATGGTGTGCCCCCCGCCATCACTTCAGGATTAAGGTCAGAATCCAGGCTCTGGTAGGATTTATCTAAGACTCTTAACGGTCAAGTGGGTCTTAGACCCAACATTGAATCGAGCCTAATTTGTGTTCGTCTCATGGTGGTTAGCAAACGTGTTAAAAAGAAAATAAAGAATTTGATATCCTTATTTGTGAAAGGGAATGTGATTTTCTTCATTTTTATTCAATTTTTATATGGATAATAATCACTAGTAACTACTCTTATCTCTAAACCACAATATCCTTTTAATTTTTTCAATTGATGTTTTTAATCCTCTTAATATTTATTAATTATAAACGTTCAAAATCCTACCTAACATAACGACTTATTCAAAGAAACCCGCCAAAAGAAACTAGATATTATATTCCATTCCAGCACGTTCTTTTTTTTTTTCTTTTTTTTGCCATCTCCAGCACGTTCTTTCAACTTGTTAATAAAGCATCCACTCGATGATGCAACCTGGAAATGTACCGTCTATTAAAAGATAAAATGAAACAGCTAGCCCTAAGTGGTCCTAGTGGGGAAGTACATGAACAACATGATTTATGATTACATGGGCAAAATTTCTCTCCCCGTCTTAAGTAATTCTTACCATTAAAGGTGCGGCTCAGAAATAATGGAGGGACGTGTTTCTCGTGTGAATCTAGAATCTTACGTGTCTTATTTTTAATAGAAAGTATTATTAAGATACCTAAAATACAGATTTACCTATATTGCTCACATAAATATATAAAAAAAAAAAAGGAAAAAAGAACATATGTATATTTTTAGTTACTTTATAAAAGGAAAAATGGCTGTTCGCTTTGCAAAACATAGTAAATATAAATAAAATTTTAATACATAATAGTATTTATAAAAAACCAACTATTCATTATAACTATTATGCGTTTGAATAGGATTTTTTTGTTACATTTTTATCAATTTTATACATACGTGCATATTAGCATTCATGATTTTTTTTTTTTTTTTGAATATTAAAAAGAAGACTAATTTGAGATATGAGAATCTAGCTAGGCAACTTGAATGTGCGATGATGGTACTTACAACTAACATGCAGTTGAAAAAGGTATTTACACCAGTTTATTTAATAGAGTGCTCAAAGTGCAAGTTGTCTTTTTCTAAATTATCCAAAATTTGGGGTCCAGCTAATTGTTTATTTAATATTATCATTTCTTTACCAGCATTGGCCGATGTTGATGAGATGCTTTGTTTGCTTCAGAAATTGTCATAGAAGGCCCGTTGATTTAAAAGTGAAGTAAGTTATAATATTAAATTACGGAGAGATTCCGATTTTCTCAAATGATACTTTTTATAGCTCTTAATAATATTTATATTTTTTCACCAATCCCATCATATTACAATTTTAGGAAAAGTGTGAAATGTAACCAATTCAGTCTTTGAAAAATTAATATTTATACCATTATATTATAATACAAAAATATTTACAATGTAAAATTTCTCTTCGGCTGCAAAGTCAAGTTCGTCTAATATATTAATACACATTTGTAATATTTTTATAATCCATTCCTTTTTCTAGTTTAAATTTTTCTTGATTGATTCAACATTTCAATACTTAATTAAAGATATAAACGTTGAGTTCCTTGATCATATAAAACACATGGTAATTGAAAAATAAAATTTTAAAAACAAAAAAAAAGACGGTGATGGTGCCTCAATAGACTTCTTAGGTTTGTGGAGCGAGTTGAAAATTACGTTGTCTTATCCTTAAAGAATGCTCGTAAATACTACTGAGCATTGGATTACATCAGTTTGAAATTTATCTTGAATCATCGGTTTATTAATTGGTGATACGGTAAATCGTGATCGATTCATGAGTAGATAATTTTAAATCAATTTGAGATCTTTGAATCAATTTTTTTTTAATATTTAATTTTTTCTATTAATTTCTTTTTTTTTTTACATTAATAATTTTAAACCATATCATGATGGTACGTAGGAGCATAATCTCAAGATATTTCTTCATCGAAGTGATCATCTATAGGCTCATCCACATAATCTCGGAAACAGCAAAGAGAAAATCTACTGCAACATCAAAGTGGAAGCAAGTGAAACCACACCTTTTGTATGATTTATTCTTGACAAGACCTGAATACTACAGCTCATCCAACAGTTGAATCCAACAGACTCTAGCAATTGCAGGATGACAATAACTCTTGAGTTGATGATATCTTTCATCTCTTCTCTAGACCAGGGCTCAAACAAATGAAACGGGGGGCAAAAATTTGAGAAAGACCATATTTTTACGATGGATATCTTCCATTTTAATTGAACAAAATGCCCTATAACACCTCGAATATTTTTATTGATAGAAACAAGTACAGAACTACATAACTAGCCAGCATTAAACTCCCTGTACGAATTCAAACAGGACCCTGCTGCCAAAATCGGGGCATATAGAAACTACAAAAAAAAATCTACAGAATTTGTGACATTGTACAAGTGCACACTTGCAAGTGCGAGTGACTGCATCAGTTACTTCAGAAAAGTATACCCTTGTTGGAAGCATAAAGTAGAGAAACATCACCTGTTTACTCACTTCTCAGTGCTTTGATCCAATCAATTTCAAATCTGAATTCACCTGGCCCAGATTTGGCATGACGGACTCCACCTTGAGCATTAACAGAGAGTGAGATGCCAACTACTCGAGCTGGATTCATCTCCAAGTTTGCATTTATAACATTACCTCTCCATGTTGGCAGGTATTTAGAAAGAGGGATCTGAAAAGTTGTTCACTTCACAATATCAAATAATGAACCGACCAATAAAATACATGCATCATAAGTGTTTTAAATGTAGCAAGCATCATCAGCTTTATCAGCTCTGGTATCTGAAATTCTTAAAACACTCTTAACTCTTATTTTTTAATAACACAACAGACAAGACCCAAAAGGAAAAATGTTTATCTAGTTTTGGAGTTACACTTGTGCAAGGAAGAGTCACTCAAGTCAATCATTTCTATGGCTCCGGTCAATGATTTCAATCTAATAGAAACCTATTTGGTATGACTCTATTGAAAGAAAAGTAGATAAATAAAAATGTTTGAGATAGAGTTGTCATCAAATTTGTTCCATATAAGCAGAAATGAAAGGACCTAAAAATCTTCTTAGAATCTATATCAGAGTAATAAAAAGAAGATGTAATCTCATCTGAAATTGTCCACACGTATGTAGAACATAAGTCTATGTTATGCTTTCTGTTTATGGACTCATAACAACCTTAAAGATACTGTTTGCAATTCAAGAATATTTCCTCCAGCGTCTTAATTTGATATATTTTTAAGAAAATTGAAGAGCTACAAAGAAGACCTTAGTAATGAGAGAGGTAATCATAATTACAGAAATGATTCTTACTGCTATTCATTTGACTTATTTAAATTTATCTATAACTTAGATAAAACTCATAATACTAGCAGTATATGATATCCCAACAACAATAAAGTCCATACTCCACTGTCATATTGCATAGAAAAAGTGATGCTTAGAAGTGAAAATGAGACTTGCCCTTGCAATGTACCAGTTGTCTTTAGGAACATACACAAAAGCCTGCCATGAGTTATCTTCTTCCTGCCCAGGGGAATTTACCCAGTTTTCTGTATAGATCTGCACAAGCGAGGAAACAAAGTGTTTAGATCAATCCCCCCAAAAAAAAACTGAGAATAAATAAGATAATTATTATATAAAATTCATGCTATAGGCTAAAGAGGAGAAACGAAATTACAGTTGATATGTAACACCGCCCATCTCCTTTAACTTTCATTGCTATAGTATCATAGGGATCCAAATCGATAAAGCCATCAAACTGCAAAGAGAAAAAGAAATGAAAAAGAGTAAAGAGAATATCTTCTCTGAAGTGGGATTCCCAAACACGCTGTATGTATTTATCCCTCAGCAAGAAGAAGGGCAAAAACATCCAATCTACTGGAGAATAGAGCAGTCACCACTAAAAGCAATTACAACTAAATTACATCTTAGTTTTTATAAAGTAAAAAGCATAAAGTCATGATAATCAGTTAGTGTACCATCCTCACAGTCTATCATCATCCAATATCAAAAATAAAATCAGTAATAGATATGACGAAATGGAGTTTAAATCGCCAATGGATGCAGATAAAAGAATCATGACAGACCCAAAGTTATAGCTCATAACTGCTAACTTGAGCACCATGACTACTTATTTCTCTAATTGATCCTCTTAGCTCGCCCAAGAACATAACAATGTTTACCTTCTTGGACCGCATTCCACAAAAGCCACTCCGAGTAATATTCCATTTTGAACCCTCAGCAACATCCAATGAGAGGTTCCCAGAAAATATTCCTTTGCAGAATATAAAAAATAACTGTGTAAGGAGTCAAAACACTATTGAAACATATCACATACAAAATACAACGACATTTGTGATAATTTCGATTTGTTGTGAATAAAAATCTTCTTGCTGATATGCCCAAATACAACACAAATTACTTATTATAATAACTTGGTAAAGGAATTCAAATGGTGTATGAACCACCATAGAGCACCGGAATATCTCGTAGGAAAACAAACCAGCATAGCATTGAACAAACATGTTTAAGAAATTAATGATTTTAGAGACAGATTCTTGTTACCCTTTAGGCCATTTCCAACATCAGTGATCTCTAAAGATGCAGAAGACAACCCTGGAATCAAAAACAGCAGCAGACATCAGTAACATGTAAATTGCTGCAATAAACTCACCAAATTATGAAGCTCTGCAACTGTTAAAAGAAAAACATGTTTAGTCCATGCAAATGGCCTAGCGGTATTCTTTGCCTCCAACATAAATAGAGAAACACCTCCATATTCAGTGTCAGAATAAAGATGCCACTTTTTTAGCTCTTCCTTTGTGTTAAAATTGAAGATCAGCTTCTCAGTTGGTGGAACCAAGTCTTCAGCATTCCAAGCAAGAGCTACAAATTTGAGTTTGCAACAAGGAGAATGCTCTCAATTAGCACAGAACTTACTATAGTAGGCAAAGGGGAAGTTTTTCACATGTAGCCATGACTATTCTCTAAACAAGAGATAAACCAGACATCTTAAAAGTCCTACAGACATGTATGCAGTCAACCGTTAACTACAAATTCATGACACTAGTTGTGACCTAATCAAGACCACAACATCCAAGAGTCAAAAGAAGTGTGATAGAATCTATTAAGAATGTTTACAGAGCTTTGCAGTGCTTCATGTGGCTGCAAAGTCTTTGCTTATTTTGAACAGAAGGAAGAATAGTAGAAGGTAATTATTTAGTAACTTCTTGTTATTAGTAGATATGCAGAACTCCCGTATTTTGTTAGGAGTTCTACATATTTATACCCCTCACTGAAAGTCAAAGTACAAGAAGAAAAATCAGCATAGGCATACATCAAAGGCCTCCCTCACATGAATGTCTTGGGTCACGCATGACAATAATAATGGATGTACGATCAAAAAATTGTCGACATGCCAAAGACATTGATGGGCAGCACAACCATTTCAAATATTGGATAGGTTCTTATTTCTTGTACCAACACATAAAAACATGGATATCATTATTCATTCCCATTATTTCCAATTCAAAAGTAACATGTACAACTGCATATGCAACCCCCTCATGCTACATCTAACTAAAGAGCTGTTCAGTTGTTGCTACTCATAACAACAAGAAAGAGAGAGACAACAGAATTTATTGCAAATAAAACCAATGTGTTTATCTTATATTTTGGGTGATTGACAACATGAGTATTTATCCTATGTCAATGAATAATTATAAAAAATAACAAAATTCAGCTCTCCATATAATAAAGTTTCATGTAAGGGAGAAGAAAATCACATCACAAACATGAGAGGAATAATAAATTCGAAACATAAAAACACAAAAGCAAGCTTCAACTTTTAGCTGGAATGCTTTCCCTCCTGATTCAACAAGGAGATGTTGATTCCAAAACTATGAAAAAAGTTCAAGGATGATGCCAATACACCCTCTAAACTATTGTTAGGAGCTGATAGATTTCTAGACTTTGAAAGTGTGACTTTATTTCC
This sequence comes from Lumnitzera littorea, assembly GCA_024138015.1. Classification (NCBI taxonomy): domain Eukaryota; kingdom Viridiplantae; phylum Streptophyta; class Magnoliopsida; order Myrtales; family Combretaceae; genus Lumnitzera; species Lumnitzera littorea. The sequence goes on along the minus strand of JAMXBB010000009.1, from coordinate 15,993,771 downwards.
CCATAACTTTTGAAAATATGTAGATAGACTTCAAAAAATTACTAAAAACCTAAAATAGTGGCAAAAAGAATATAGTGACAGTTTAGACTGCATGTACATATTTTTGAAAGCTATGGGGAGATAAAGCACGCTTTAGGAATTTAGGGGTCTATCTCATCTAACCAATAGTTTGAGGAGTGTCTATGCAATTTATCCAAAGAAAAGCAATGATCATGTACATACAGACCAATGTGGATATCTTTTTCACAATCATACACATATGTATTTAACTACCTTTTACCCTCTAGCCAAAGGAAATGATAATTTCAACTAATCAACCATACCCAAATACTCCATGTGTTAAATGACAAATATCAAAATGGACAGACATAGGCCAACAGCATCCAAAATCTATCCCGTCCACCCCAACCAACAATTATTGAAAATATGTGTTTTTACTCAAATTATATTCCCACCATTTGTAGTTGGCTGTAAGGATACTAGAAGGGGAAAAAAAATTTCCTTAATAGAATAAACACAGGAACTATCTAGCAAAGGATAAATTGCTGAAAAAATGTACTAGTTCCAGAACTTTTACAGGAATTATATATCATAGGCAGTTAACTGCACAATTAATTACTTGTACTTGACTCCAAAAAAGGTACTGCCTTTACAATTTCAATTGCGGAAACTAAATTGCCAGTGGAGCTTTGTGATTGCCCTTAAATCCTAAAATTCTAAAACTAAGCCACGGGAAAATCAATCGATTTCAATTTTCTTTTTGTTAAGTATAACATGATTCGAACAAGAGTCCAGCAATTGTTGAGAAAAACATTAACAAGTGCCCAAGCTATTTTACCAACTTCCTTCAAATGATTCCAACAAATCGAGATTATCACAAGATACCTCTTTTTGTAGCATCCAATGAAGCTTGCCAGAGTGCTCGAAACCTCGTCATTCTCCAATTCGCAAAATGCCCTAAATGCAGAAAATCAAATAAAAGTAATATTATTGAATTACCTATTTATGATTTATTTTGTGAAGGGCAAGGATATATACATAAACAAAAGATTATTTTTAGCTAAGTGAAGTGAAGTGAAGATACCAATTAGTATAACGGGAGAGCAAGAACAATCGCCGGAGTTAATTCAGAAGGCCACCGCTACCGGCGGCGGAAATGGAATAGTTGGCAGCACCAGGCGAGCTTTTTGTTTGGGACGAATTAATTCAGCTGTTCGGTTTGTTAGTAACACTGCACGGCTTGGGAAACGGAAGGGAGATATTTGAGCATCCCAGTAAATAGGGCATCGGGTGAATTTCTATATGTATATATTTATATATATACACGGGCGGACATGCACGACCCAACGGCTATAAAATAAAAAAAATAAAAAAACAAAATAAAATATAAAAAATTACTTAAATATCAATAGCATTGCTCCTATAATATTGATGTGGTATGGAACGGAAATCATAATGATATATTTATATTTATGGTTTGATTCTTGCATATACAATATATTATAATTTTGGTAAAATTCAATGGATAATACATTTTTTATTTTTTTTGTCAAAGAATAATCCATTAAATATTCAAAATGAGATTGATATTTCTCCATGTATATATAAAAATCTAGCACGTGTCAATTGGCTATTAAGTTGTACAATAAAGTCCATGCATGAAGTCTGGTTAGATCATCTTACAAATTGTACAATGGACGTATGAAAGTGGAAGACTTGATGGAATAACTTAATGGCAACAGTTGAAAGGAGTCTGGGATGAGCTTAATAATTGTTTTGTTAACTACTATTTTAGGAAGATTATTGTATTGTTTTTAAAGAGTATCTAATATTTTAAAAAGTACATGCCTTTAGTAAGTGGAAAATGTAAAGGAATATTACGTAATTTACTTTTTTATTTATTAAAGACAAAAAAAAATAATTATGAGAAGCCTTTTGGCTTTAATATAATATACATATATATATTTTATTTTATTATCATCTTAGAATTTGATTTTCCTTATAATTTGAAAAAAATTGAAGGCATTGCGATTTCTCTTTCTAAGAAACAATAAACAATAAGGAAAAATCTACAAAATCAATAAAAAAAAATTTATAATGAGCTAATAATACATTCTTATTTTTATCATATAAATAGTGCAAGACAAATGGCTTAGCATATAATTCTTTATAGATTTTCTTAATTTCTTTTCTCACTATTTTTTATTTCTTTTTTCATTATCATTCTTAGTGTAAAACATTCGAAATAGTTAAATAATATATCAACTATTAATTTATAAATGGGAATTTTTAATTAATTTTTTGGTGTATTGAATCATAAGAACACATTACCAACCAATTTCCTGATTTATGGATCTCTTATATTTAGTATACAAGATGTGCATCGAGTCATGCAAAAATCAAGCCAATGTGGAGACATATTGAGTTCGGTTTGAAATAATAGGGGATTTGGATTCGGAGAAAGATTAGATGAGGAAACAAACAAAAAGGATGATACTAGAGTATAATAGCTAATCTACTAAGAGAGGAAGCCAATTAGACTGGTGGTGATTGACATCTAAATCGTCGAGATTAAGTTAAGCTCAATAAGAGATCAAGAAAGTAGATTCATGGCTAACCATTTAGATGATTGATACACTATCATTCAATCGCCCAAGAAGACATATGTATCACCCATCATTCTAGCTACCCACCTAATCGAATTAATGCATCCATTTGACTAGCCAAACCAAGATAGAAGTACCATCTAATAGGTGCTACAACCCCCTTCTAATCCCAGTGTAATTCATTGACCATCCAAATGAGGAGATGTATCAACCCAACCAGCTCATACTCTAAACTCAACATAACTCAATTTGGCTTGCATTACGCCTTACAAGACCTTGTTTTACTTACATATTAGCCATTTAGACAATTTAGGACTTTAAGTATTGATATAAATGATGAGATATACTAATCTAGATGTTTTATTTACATATTTTACTTTCCATGCAAGGTATTAGTATGACCTACTTAATAAACATATATGTATTAGATGGGACACCTCATGCATAAGAGGTAATAAACACTTAAGGTAAAATGGATGCACTATTCAAGTGTTAAATCCTCATAGCTAGCTTGATCATCTAGATTCACTTGGTCTATTGTAGACCATAAAACTTTCAAAAATTATTGAAACATTAATGAAAATTCCCCAATTAGAGCAAAGGCACTTTCAATTAAGTAAAATTTGCTATAATCCCATTAAGAAGATATTCAAAATGATTAGCTCATAGATTTGTTGAGTATTACCTTATCTATTTTAATAACAAGCATATTTGATCTGTTGCTAGCTTTATCAAAAATGATGAACTAGGTGAGAAGAAAGTAATTAAAACCATATTTCCACTTTTAAGATAGTATGAATAATTAAAAAGAAGACTTAAATATTGTTGGATATATTTTACTTTGTTGGCATGAATATGGTACAAAATTTTGCTGGATTGCTTTGGATAATTTTGGTGGCTTCTTGTGCATTGTTACTGATCCAAGCAACAAATTTAAAGATCGTCATAGGAAAACACCACATGAAACACTGTAAGATGGAGTATCCTAAGATACTAAGGTTAATCTTATAGGTTTTAGCTAAGGTTGCAGTTATCGCAATTTGACATTCTAGAGGTGATTGGAACAACATTTGTACTCAACATGCTTTTCAAAGTTCCATTGTAGTGCAGCATTCTATTAAAAGGGTTCGTTACATTGATCCTCCTTACTTTACAGCAATACGAGGTAAGGAAACTTGAATTCTTGATTGCATTCTTTGTCTTTATGATTGTTGCTTGCTTCTTCGTGAAGCTTAGCTATGCGAAACCAAATGTTGGAGGAGTTTTCAAGGACTCAATGGGAATGGTGCAATGGCTCTTGCTATATCATAGATTAGCCTGATCGATATGTTGTATAATCTGTTCATCTACTCAGCATTAGTGTTTTCTCATAAAATACCTCACTTTAATTAATCAAGATTGCTCATAGGTCTTACTTAGTTGAGAGCGTAGTTGCTCTACTAGTGTCATGTCATTTGTCATTAATATTTCCATTATATTTATAAGTAGGGTAGTCTATAATACACCAAATCTTAATTGAAAAGATTAATCAAGCCAACTATGGGGATTTGGATTTGAACAAAGCATCCTTTTTGCTCTACAATGTTCTAAGTAGTTGGAGTTCCAATGTATTTGCAATTGCATTGTTGGCATCTGGTCAAAGATCTACTATAACAAGAACACATAGTATGTTATTCAAGGATTCTTAGATTTATATATGGAGCCATGACTTCTAAATATTGTGGCTAAATGTTTGGTTATTGTCCCCAGTTTGATTGTTTCTATCATTGGTGGTTCATTAAGGGCTAGAAAGCTAATCATCATTGCATCAATGATTTTATCATTTAGATTGCCATTTACTCTTATTCTATTACTTAGGTTCACTAATAGTAAGGCATCACATTGAGCATTCCTTTCATCATGAGAGCCTTTCTTCTCATTTGAGAGCACTCTCTCTCGTTAGTGAGATTTTTTTCACATCGATTATGTTTGCCACCTTAGGTTACACGTCACTACATCATTATTCATTTTCTTACTCCTGTAACAAACTTGATTCCCTTAGTCATGACACTACAGTTCATACATTTCACCTGTATTTCTGCAATACTTTGCATCTTCTCTATCCCATAGCCATCAACATTACACTCTCTACATTGATTAGTAAAATTAAGATCTATTTTCACTAATTCGAAATTTGCCATAAACATAGTATGGTAGTAAAGTCTACTTCAGTTGCTATCTTTGCCCTTTGCTATTGATTTTACTATCTCTGTTGCTAAGTATTTCTTCTCCTTTCTCTATTGCTTCTTGTCTTATCTAACCTTTGGAGTGACTTTGATGTTGTTGCAATCTTTATATTTAAAATGAGTCTCTCACTGTTATTTGGATAATGTTTTGCATTTGTTGCTTAACTTATGACCAAATGTTATTAGTATTTCTTGTCTAACTCTCTGTTTCTATTTTATCTATTGAGAAGCAAGCATGGATAGTATTGATAAAGGGAAAAAGCTAATGATGCCTAATTTGGCTAACAATGATGAGGAAGATAACCTTATTTTGGACCTGGATACTATGGGCAGTAGTGAATAGGAATGCCTCCTATTGGGTCAAGTAGTTGCAGACAAATCTTTAAATCGTGCTGTGGTTATAAGCACTATGTGAAAGTCTTGGGAAGCTTTTAGGGAAGTAACTTTTACACTAATTGAAGTTACTAAGTTTCTTATGCCTTTAAGTTCTTTACACATGATGAGAGAAGTTGTTAATGAAGGGCCATAGGCTATTATGGGTCACATTTTTGCTCTTAAGGAGTAGTGTAGTGAATACATTTTAGAGGAAGTTAACTTAAAGGAGGTAGCCTTTTGGGTACAAGTTCATGGGGTTAAGTTGGATCAAGTGAATGAATTGAATGCCAAAATTATTAGGTCGCATCTAGGTGAACTTATTGATGTTGAACCTATTTGGCTTGCAAATGGCATGAGAAGAGGTTTTATGAGGATTATGGTTTTAATAAATGTTAAAACCTCTTAAAAAAGAAATGTAGATCAATTGCAAGGTTAATGATAGATATAATTATTTCAAATATGAGAAGCTTTGTGGTTTTTTATTTCACTTGTAGAAGGCTTGATCACATTACTAAGGGATATATAAGGGTTGAAGGAGCTAATGGAGGGTATGGACTTGGTTTGTGTGTAGTAACAGTGAAGGATGAATTATGGGTAAGAGGAAGTTAGATGGGGGATAGTGGTAAACCTTAGAAATCATAAGTTGCTAGTGGTAGATTTCAGATCAGTAAACTTACATAAGGCACTAAGTTGGACCTTATGATGCAGCTACAAAACCTCTCTCTTATACCCAAACCTAAATCACCCTTGGTAAACACTACTCTTAACTTGGTCCAATCTAGCTCTGATTCCTTTCCTAGATTAGCTGTTACTAATGTTAATATAGTTAGTTCCTTGCCCCTTGATCAACATTCCCCTTCCCCAAACTCTCTGTTAACTGAAATCATCAATACATCCTTGTCCCCACCTATTGCACCATTGTCTTCACCAAAACCCCCAAATATTCAGTCTACTGTTCCTAAGTCCCCTCTATTTATTATGTGGAGTTTCCTCCAAAAGACATTAGTGAATATGATGACCTAGCCATTTCTCGTGTTGATATTTAAAAGGATGTTACCTAGGAGGCCGTTCATGAATTTAAACACATGAATATTAAAAGGAAGAATGAGCTGTTGCTTGAAGATGTTGTTAAGAAACCAAGACGGGGGGGTGCGTGTGGAATGCCCCTATGTTTGGAATACAATTCCTTTACAGTAGGGTGTGGGTAGGTTTAAGGGAGTAAGAAGTCAAAGAAGAGCAGAAAGTTGAAAGAAGCAAATTTATGAGATACCCTACATGATTATAGCATTTGCCTTTTAAATAAGAATTTGTATCCATTAGCAAACTTTCAAGGAAAAAGAACGAAAAAAGAAAATGAAAAGACATGAAAAGGAGAAAGAGAAAGTGGAGGCTTGTTACAAGTTTTTCCATTCATTTTCCAGTCCATTTCATCTATAGTAGCCAAATTTTCAATTCATGTTATAAACAGTTTTCACCAAATTTCTCATTTGTAAATTTCTCAAATCAAGAGTCTTTTTCAAGTTGGCTATGTTCCTCAATTTGCTTCTAACTCTCAATAGAGCTTAAGCGAGTCTGAAGGGTGCTTACCCTTTATCCGTTTTCTCAAGGATATAGCTAGCTCATAGAGCACTGTTCCTATCTATATCTTCTTTAGTGCTTCAGTCAGCTTATGGAGCGCTATTTCGACTTATATTCACATGTAAGGATCTAGCCAGCTCATAGAACGCAGACCCAATCTAAAGCTTCTTAAGCTTTTGCCTAACTCCTAAAACAGTCCCAATTCGGAGTTTCACAGGCTCCCAGTCACCCAACTCACAAAATGTTGCTTAACTTATAATCTTTCAGGGATTTAGCAAGCTTATGGAGCACTATCCCAATCTAAGTCTTCTTCAAATCTTTAGGTCTTAGCTAGCTCGTAGGGCGCTTTGACCGCCTTGGAGAGTCAGCTCATTAAGGGCACGATCCAAGTTTTTCTTCATATTTTTAGATCTTAGCCAGCTTTGACCGCCTTGGAGAGTCAGCTCATTAAGGGCACGATCCAAGTTTTCTTCAAATCTTTAGGTCATAGCCAGCTCGTAGGGCGCTTTGACTGCCTTGGAGAGTTAGCTCATTAAGGGTACGATCCAAGTTTTCCTTCAAATCTTTAGGTCTTAGCTAGCTCATGGGGCGCTTTGACCGCCTTGGAGAGTCAGCTCATTAAGGGCACGATCCAAGTCTTCTTCAAATCTTTAGGTCTTAACCAGCTCGTGAGGCGCTTTAACCACCTTAGAGAGTCAGCTCATTAAGGGCACGATCCAAGTTTTCCTTCAAATCTTTAGGTCTTAGCCAGCTCAAGGGGCGCTTTGACCACCTTGGAGAGTCGGCTCATTAAGGGTACGATCCAAGTTTTTCTTCATTATCTTTAGGTCTTAGCCAGCTCGTGGGGCACTTTGACCGCCTTGGAGAGTCAGCTCATTAAGGGCACGATCCAAGTCTTCTTCATTATCTTTAGGTCTTAGCCAGCTCATAGGGCGCTTTGACCGCCTTGGAGAGTCAGCTCATTAGGGCACGATCCAAGTTTTCTTTATATTTTTTAGGTCTTAGCCAGCTCATGGGGCGCTTTGACCACATTGGAGAGTCAGCTCATTAAGGGCACGATCCAAGTTTTTCTTCATTATCTTTAGGTCTTAGCCAGCTCGTGGGGCGCTTTGACCACCTTGGAGAGTCAGCTCATTAAGGGCACAATCCAAGTCTTCTTCATTATCTTTAGGTCTTAGCCAGCTCATAGGGCGCTTTGACCGCCTTGGAGAGTCAGCTCATTAAGGGCACGATCCAAGTCTTCTTCGTATTTTTAGGTCTTAACTAGCTCAAGGGACGCTTTGACCGCCTTGGAGAGTCAGCTCATTAAGGGCACGATCCAAGTCTTCTTCGTATTTTTAGGTCTTAGCCAGCTCAAGGGACGCTTTGACCACCTTAGAGAGTCAGCTCATTAAGGGTACGATCCAAGTCTTTTTCGTATTTTTAAGTCTTAGCCAGCTCAAGGGGCGCTTTGACCGCCTTGGAGAGTTAGCTCATTAAGGGCACGATCCAAGTCTTCTTCAAATTTTTAGGTCTTAGCCAGCTCAAGGGGCGCCTTCAATTCCCAATGAACAACATGATCTTGACTTATCATTTGTTCATTTTGGTCGATCTGATACTTAGTTAACTCCCGCCTTGGAGAGTTAGCTTGTTAAGGGCACGATCCAAGTCTTCTTCATATTTTTAGGTCTTAGCTAGCTCAAGGGGTGCTTTGACTGCCTTGGAGAGTCAGCTCATTAAGGGCACGATTCAAGTCTTCTTCGTATTTTTAGGTCTTAACTAGCTCAAGGGACGCTTTGACCGCCTTGGAGAGTCAGCTCATTAAGGGCACGATCCAAGTTTTCCTTCAAATTTTTAGGTCTTAGCCAGCTCATGGGGCGCTTTGACTGCCTTGGTGAGTCAGCTCATTAAGGGTACGATCCAAGTTTTTCTTCATTATCTTTAGGTCTTAGCCAGCTCATGGAGCGCTTTGACCGCCTTGGTTAGTCAGCTCATCAAGAGCACGACCAAGATTCTCGTTATTCTTTCACAAAGGCACTTCCCATTATTGTTCTAACCCTTATCAAGTGACTTAACGTTCCTTAGAATAGAGTCATCCTGAGGCAAAAACGGTGTCTCTTTTGTCTTGGTGGTAAAGTTTTGCTCAAACTTCACTACAAAGAGGGACAGCTCTAAACACCTAATTTTTGCCCTTCCATAGTCTTAGTTTTTATTTTTACAAAAAAGGGTCCTAATTCAAAAAATAAAAAATAATAAAAATTAAACAAATAATGAAAATACCAAAAAAATAAGAAAAGGAAAAATTATAAAGATTTCGTAGATTTGTAGGAAGTAATTTATGTTAGGAATAATTAGTTTAATATTAGTGTTAATTTTAGTTTAGTTAAAAATTTTTAGTTTAGGGATTTAGATAGTTTAAATATAATTTAATTGTAATGAATGTTAAGAAACAGGTCAACGGCCTAACGGATAAGTAGCGAAGTGCTTGGGTAGATTTAGTTGGAGGTCACGGGTTCGAGTCTCAGCAGGCACCAATGTCTTTATTTTTCTATCTTTGCAAAAGAATCATATCTAATTAAATCATATGGGTTTAGCTAAATCAGATTTGAATAAGATTTGAATCTACTTTAATCGGATATAATAAGATTCGATTTGGGCTTTATAAAAAGGAAAAATCACAACAGGAAAGGAGGATCAGGAGCTTCATAAAAATTGAAAAATCGGCTTCATCGAAAACAACAGCAGCATCTCCACGCCTGTTGCACATCTGAGTTTCGATCCAACAACAGCAGATCCCGACGCCCTACGGCTAACAGCAACAGCATCAGATTGGTCCACGCAGCAGTCCACGATCATTCCACGCAGCATCTCCAACATTTGCTCGCACACGAACAGCAGCAGCAACGTTCACGACGACAGACATACCTTGAACTTCGATGACCGCTACGCGTCGCTGCCTATCAGCTTCGTCTCGCTAACCCAAATCTGCTACTGCTAACCAAACGCATAGTTACTGCCAAATAACATCAGGTTCGATCTTCATCAGATTTTTACTATTTAATTAATTATTCATTTATTATTGTTATGTTATATTATTATTATTTGGATTTTTAGTCATGTAACATAGCATATATGTGAATATTTTAGGTGGTTATGTAACAATAATATAGATATATATTTTAACTTAGATGTTTTCCTTAGTATTATATTTCTATTAGTCTCCACTTAGAAAACTCGTTTTTTTAGAAACAAAGTCAATGAATATTTCAAAATTTTAGGACTTTTAGCGAAGTTTTTTTTATAAAACAATAACACTCAAGAGTTAGGACCTCTTTAGATTTTTTTCATAAACCGAATAAATTAAAACGTAAACTTGAACGGTTTTCAAAATTAAAATAAATCAACACACTAAAAATTTTCTAAAAAAAACTACGATCTTCTAATCTCGGCTAGCGGGTACGTAGGCACCTTCGGGGCGACGATAAAATATGTAGAAACTTAGGTTCTTTTTTTTTCTCTCTTTTTATTTTATTTATTGATTTATTTATTTTTAAAATATTATAATTAGAAATATGATCCTAATTTCGGCAAATAAATAGTAGTACCCGTTAGGGTTTAATAGGTTAGCCTCTGAATTTGGAACTCTCTGGTTCTTTATTAAAATTGAAATTAAGGACCGGTAGCTAAATCGTAACTAATCCACCCAATTGGTTACGGTTTCTTTTCTTTTCCCGACTCCGGTCGGATGACGACTCCAAAAATTATTTTCAATAATAAAACTGAAATTTCTCAATTTCTTTAATCGAGGATTAATATTAAACGGGTTAGGGTTTAGTATTAATCAGGAAATGAGAAATCAATTTTAAACAAAAATCGAAAAATCAGGTTCGACACCACTAACATAGGATTAAAGCTTGCTTTTACAAACTTACAACATAACCACAACACTAATTTGTGCTATTGTAAGAATTGTAGTGCCATTCCCTTTGAGCAAGGGAACAAATAACCGTGTGCAAAACCTATACAGCATCAGGTTTTACATAACAAGGCTCTACAAGGCCATCCTTAGTGCACCTTCTTCTAGACAAAGGACCCGGTTGATGAGTTTCTTCCCCTTGGTGAAGGGTTCTTAAAAAAGAGGGGTCCTTACGAAGGAACTAAGAAGATGAAATAAATATATATATTTTATATATTTAGTGTTATTTAAATATGTTGTGAGTCTCATAAATAATATAAATAAAATTTAAGAATTTTTTTTAAAAAAATTTTAGAGATAAAAAAATGAGATCCTTAGGAAAGAGGGTCTCTTAAGAAGATGGCATGGCATATAAAAAGTTTAGATGGGTTCTTAGGATTAAGGATGGCTTAAGACTATTTTCAATGTAGGTGCTTAACATGGTTTTCAAGACCTACGGACTCTTTTTTAAGGTCCTTCCCCAATAATTTGAGTTTCTTAATAAGGAATCTAGTCCTTTAAGATCATCTCCAACCCTAAAAACTTTTATAAAGTCTTTAAAATACCACGTTAGTATATTAAGGAATTTTCATTCTTAATCACTTTATCTCTATAAGCTTTTAGAAAATATTTTTCATATTTTTCAAGTTTTAGTGGTCTCATACAATTATTATTATTTTTAATTTTTCCTTTGCAAATTTGCTTATATTCTTCATTGACATGACAAGGTAAAGTAAAAGATAAAAATAAAAAATTAGAAGATCCCTCATATTTCAAGCACCCCTATGCAACCGTGAAGGATGTCACAATGAGGTCCTTAGCTCTTGTAAAGAATGCTAAAATCCTCCCATTGAGGTTGGCCTAATAAGGGATCGGTTAATATATATATATATATTCTTTTGACAGTTTGAGTAAAAGCAATATAAAGTTGCTTTAAGCACCACAAACGAGAATGCTTTTAGTTAATGTATATTTATATTAATATATATATATATATATATGTATATTGTGGACCCATGAATAATATAAAAATTCTTGAATGACTTTTTTATGGAGATCTTAGGAGTAAAGTGTAACGGTTCCTACAGCATAAAAGTTTTTAAAATGCCGATATAGTATCTAAGCATCCTAAGTATTAAGGACAACACTAGCATCTATGAACCCTAAGTATTAAAGATAGTGTTGTTAGACTCAAACTAGCCTAGTAGGTTCAATCAAAATTAGTTTTGAAAACGAGCGAATCCTTCCTCCAAACCTATTTTCCGTTTGATCTGGACTGACCGCTTGACTCGGGTGATTCAATTGTGAACCACGGAACCCACTTCGACCCGGATGCAACCATGAACCAATCAAACTGGCCGACCTAGCGGGTCGAAATGCATCGAAATACTAACCCGACTCCGACTCAGTTACTAACTTGTTTCAAATCCTTTGCATACAAAATTTATTTCTAATTTATTGCTAGCATGAGCTAGTTCAAGTCAAACTCAGTCGGCCCATTTTCTTGATTACTTCTTATAAGCTTTTAAAGAAGACTAGCATTCGTGAGGAAACCAATGTGCGACCATTTTAACAGCATTTACTTCACACCAAGTTGTCTCGATCGGGTAAACATAGGCTAGTTGGTACTCTTTTCCTCGTTTCATCGAGTGCAATTCTATATTGCAAAAATTTGCATTTTTCTAGAGGTTCAATCAAAACAAAATAAATGAAAATCACAGATTCTAATCTGCGGCAGGCATAATACTTAATTGGTTTTGGAAAGTTTGATAAATATGAATGGGAAGTAAAAAATTTCCCATATCTGAAAGTTGATAATGATAGCACTTAAGTGACTTCGCTAGGCATCGGCATAGTGTCCTAAATCTGCTTACTGGTTTGATGATACTCTAGATATGGATATATATCATAACATCGCCTCTTATGGATCATTATTTACTTAATAATATTTTTATAAGTGATTTTTTTTCTTTCTTTCTTTTTTTTTTTTTTTTCTGATAACACTTTTTTTAATTTTTAATTTTTTATACTATTAAAATTACAACCAGTCTAGCTAAGTATATCTAATAGTAAAGGACTATACTTGTCTAAGACTTTGAACTAAATATCAAAATGCCACATAACAATTTTTAATAAAAAATTTAATAGTATCAAGGGCATAATTGTTCCATTTTAAAAAGTTGCAAGATGTTAGTTGCAAAAGAGAAAGTTCTTTTTTTTTTTTTTCCCTATAATCTCATGTTAATCTTACATTTCCCCTCATAGAAAGACGAATTTGTTTGTACTTTGCTCTTGCTATTAGTATATAATCTATATTTCATTTGTAGATATCTAATTTGCATTTGGCATGGAAAACTAATCATCGATATAAATATAGATATTGGTCAAGTTATATTCCATTTTATGTTTTGATTAAAGTGAATATTTAAGTTTTAATTTATTTAAACTTGCAATTTAGGGTTTGTTTTATATTTCATATAAAATACAAATTATAATTTTATTTTTCCATTGGCCCCAATTCCTCTCAAGTCCATCCTAATTTGACCCTTTAACTTTTGATCTTTTCACATGTCCAAATTAACCATCTGGATCAAGTTCGACAATTTTGATTAAAAATGGCCAAAGAAGCAAGCAGTAGCAATGGGAAACAAGTTGTGCAAGTGCCTCCCAAGCCTAAATAGTTGCCTAGGGTACCCGTGCTTTTTTCGTGCCATAGTTGAGCAATCTATGTGCCAGTAGGCCCTCATGCCCGTGTAAACATTTAATTAGCATGATGTGCTCAAGACGTCTTTTTATTAGGGTCTTGGGCATGACAACACCGTATGCCTTACGAGGAATATACATTAGATGACAACAATACGGCAAGCTACTAGAGGTAATGATTGAGTTATGCAAGAAAGTATATAGTCAAGGATGGTGCTATACAAGAAAATTTCTATACCAAATTTCACAAGGAAGCAAATAAATAATTTGTTTTGTGCCTAATCCACCACCACCTTATCCCTTCAACTTCTTAGAATCTACGTTCATTTCCACCCTCATCTGTGCAAATACAAGATTTATTCCTTTTTTTTTTCCCCTTTTTTGAAGTATTTTTATTGAGGACTTGTACCTGAGGCAGGTAATTTTTTTGCCATAGGATGCAGGGGCACAACCTGTTTACCACCCCTTGGAATAATATATAGCTAGAGATATCCTTCTTCTCCCCATAATACAACAATTTCGATATACATTAGGATAGTATATATTAGTATAATGTGTCCTTATATATGAGGTTTCGAGACACATAAACTATTGGGACACAAAATATTTGTGTCTCTATTGTGTCCTGTAAGTGGCCATAGCAATAGATTAAAGGGACACAATATGTGTCTGAACAAACGAGTACCTATTGAGATGGTTGAAAGTATCCTAATAGCTTAGCAAATGAAATATCAAAATACATCTCATCTATAAGTCTATTTATGTTTTATTGCAATGAAATATATAATATTAGGTTGAAAAATTGTGTCCCAAGTGGTCTTTAAGAACGTTGTGTCCTAATAATTGGAAGTATGAATCTAAAAGTACTTTTAGGGCACCATCTAGCTTCCTAATAACTCCTACATATGTCAATATTTTTTTTCTTTTTGGCCAAATAACTTATATATAAATAAAATTTTTGTACGTGATATCAAACCAGTTGTAATAGCATATAAAAATCAAATATGGTATGTAATCAATTAATTTATGAAGTAAAACTAAAATATACAATGTTTGCATTTTATTAGCTCTGTATATGAAGCAAATTTACGAGTACATTATGACACGACCATGACTACAATAAACACGAAGTTCAGGCTTGATGAGAACGGTAGTGCCATCAAAGACATTATAGTTGGGGACAGACTTGAGATAATATAACTTGGGGTAGGCTTATTATAATAGGAAAATATCTAATTATTATTGTAATTATGTTGCATTGTATATATGTTAAAAGATCTTACTAATAATTTAACTTGCAATAATTCTTAAAGGTTAACAGGATGAAAAAATTCTTTTTAAAAATGATTAAGGTGACTAATATATTTCATAAGAAGTTAAAAGAATAAATTTTTAACCTTTTTATTATGCATATATACTAAATAAAATTTAACTATTAATCTATAAAAAAAATTACATTAATATATAGAAACATATGTAAATTTTATTTTTAGCAAAGATTAGATAAAATATTTGAGTAAGAAATTACTAGTACAACAAAAAAAGTAAATTAATATAGATATAAGTATTATATTATCTTTTTTCATAATAACTTTATCTAATTGTCTCATTAGTAATGCTAAAAAAGGGATATCATTTTGGATATAAGTTATTATCCAATTAATTGTTCAACAATTCACATTAATTTTCATAACATTAATTGTAAAGAAAAAAAAAAAAACTAAACCAAATCATACAATTGGTATTATTTATCAATAACTTATGCGATCGAATCGAAATATTTATAATATTAACAATTTAATTATTGTTTATGGTGTAATGCTAATAAAAATTAAAAAAAAATTTAACAAATGTAAAAGAACAAATGTTTTTTAAGAAATAAATACATATAGGAAAAGCAAAAATGATACTATAAATGTATATAGAAAAAGTAAAATAACAAAGATGAGAAATAAAGTCAAGACCTCATGTTTGTGAAATTATATGATTAACCACTAAACTACACCTAATTCTATGTTACATTTTTCTCTTTAAAATACATATATTTAATATATATTTTTTATTTTCTTAAAATACTAAAGTTTAATTTTTCCTAAGGTTGGAAGGACCAGGCCTAAACTTAGGGAAGAGTTGGATCCGACCCATGAACTGGCTTGGACTTGGTCCGTCGGTTCAATGAACGAGCTCGAACTCGAATTAGTCAAGTTCGACCCGAGATTGGACTCAACGAGTTCGATAGGTTCATGTAGGTCACAAGTGGTGGCTTGCTTGAACCGACGGTTCAATCTACCGATTTGATCGAGTTCAATGAGAAAAAGAAGATAAATTTTTTTAAAAAATTTCAATTGATTAACATTTGTAATTTTTCTCTTCTTTATTTTATGTATTCAATACTTAGATTGTATAATATTTTTATTTTAAAAAGCCTTAATCGACTTTTTTATTTTTAAATCTAGGAGTCAGCGATATTGCTATTATTTTAGAAATTAAAAGTGTTAAAATAAAAATTAGTTTATACATTATGACTTTTTTTAAAAAAAATTGAAATGACTAATCACATAAACATGATGGTTTTTCTTGAATATAAAAACTGAATAATACACTAAAGGTTTTAAAAAATATATAAAAATTATTTTGAAATTACGATTATGTGATTCTATGTATCGGATACATAGGTAACTACTAACATAACACAACTAAAAAATATTTAATTTTAAAATAATTGAAATATAATAGTTATATTCTCATTATATCTTATGTATAATATAATTTTTCAGTTTATGGTATAATACTGTTAAGTAATGAAATATTGTACAAATATTTACTATCTAAATTTAAATTTCTCTCAAATAGTTTCATTTTTCTCCTTTCTTGAATTATGCGTATAGAAAAAATGAAAAAAAAAAATAGGAGGATGAGTCACAAGCCAAGAAACCGGCTTATGAATCGACGAGCCTATTAAACTAGACTGATTACGGTTTACCGACCCCTAAGCTTGTGACCCAACGAGTCCTAGCCCATTCTAGGCAGGGTTCGACTTGGCCTGGGTCCAACCAGGACCAATATTCCTGGTTATACTACTAAAAATCATATCGAATTGTCTAATTGCAAAATCATTCCAGAGTACATGTTCACATTACGTTCCATCCCTTTATCCGTCTACGCACCATTATATTCCTCCATGTCAATTTGAATCTACTCGGTCACCATCTGGTTCAGCATTAACATGCGTGTGAATTCTTTATGTAAAACACCGTATTTACTGTGTTTTGAAAACTAAAAATAATAATTGAAACTTGCCAAATAAAAAAAAACACAATAAATATGGAATGTGGAGAATCTTTAAAATGTTAATAGAAAAGGAATATTTGTGATCAAGGAAAAAGAATGTAATAAATAATCCAATTTTCAAGAAAAATAAAAGTAGAAGGTATTAAATGCATATACACTATTTTGCCCTAATATTACTTTGGGGAAAGGAAACAATTATTACTTTTAACGTTACTTTTTTATATATTATTTCCATTAATTTTTTTTCTTTTTCTCTAACCTTACATAAATAAAGCAACTTTTAAGTTTGGTTTCTAAATTTAAATTTTGATAAATAGCATCATGAGTTCACCGAAAAATAAAAAATAAAGAAATAAACAGAATCACTAATTTGAGAGAAGCACTATATTTATTCCCTTGATATTGAGATAAGTATTCAAAAACACTCATTAATATAATCTATATCACGTTCCATTGAGATTTTATTTTCTAATTGATTTTTTTGTAAGATATAAAAAATTTAAAATATTTTAGTCAGTGATGGTGAGTAAATTTTGAAGTTGATTAGATACTTCGATTTTCCTTTTTCATTATAAAAAATAAAAAATCTTTATTCAAACCCAATTTCAATATTATCATTAATGTATTTATAATTTATTTTAAAGATATCAACAATTTACCTGATTTGTTAGTAAAAAAGTAATAACATTTCATCCAATCTATCTCCATCACTCTCTAAGTCATCAATTATAAATATTAAACTATAAAAGCATCTTTTTTAAGAGAAAGAGTTAGAAATCATGCACAATATCATATTTTACCATTATCATTATATAAACGCAGTTATTGTTATTCAGTATCATTGTTGTCCTTATTCATGATAAGGTAAGAAAATTTTATCATATATAGCATATTGTGTTTTTTTTTTTTCCTTTGCATTGTATAATTTATTTACTAGTGTAAATATCATTATATTGTGTTTTTTTTTTTCCTTTCATTATCTTATTTTTTGTGAATTTTCTTTAATTCAATTTTTTGCTTTTGTCTTCTAGCACTATTTCACACACCTATTCTTCGAAACGCTAAAAATGATATCATATAATTTAATTTTTCATTATCTTATTTATATAATATAATAATAATAAAAACAAATTTGGATGGTATTCATGATGGTCCCTCCTACCGTATAGTCCTGTGTCGGTCTCTATCCGCTGATATAGCTTTTCAACATTAAAATACATTGGGTGTATAAAAATTGTGGAAGCACATGGTAGGTTTATTATGATAATCATTATCCTTCCAATAAAAGAAAAGCACATATCATGTGCAATTAGAGTCACTGAAAGTTTTATAATCAGTTTGTTTAATTAAATTATCTAATCATTTTACATTTAATTTTAACGAGTCTTCTTTTTCTTCATATAATTTTTGACACGCATGTTGATTTAGTATAAAATAAAAGAAATAGTGCCATCTATAATAATAGATCTCAATAATTTAGAGTGAACGGTTTGAAAAGCCAAGAAAATGAGAAGAAATTCAATAGATAATACGTGTTATTTGTTACGCACATGTGATGTGTAAATACATGTTAATATGTATGATATGTACAAATTACACTTAATAATTGATTTAGTAATTATTCTTTTCATTATAATTCATATTAATTTTTTTTTCTTTTTTTGAAAATGGATCATAGAACTGGATGCTACTAATCTCATGAAAGCATAAATAACAAATTTGCCAACACTAAATTTGAATTTTGTAAATAACACTATAAAAAATTATACAATTACTAAAAAGTTATGCAAAAGTTGAGAGATAATAACTTTTGTCATAGTTATCATAAAGAAAACAAGTATTTTGAAAAAGTTTATAAAATACAAAAGCACAGGAAATCAAGTCACAACTAGTAACTGATCTTATGAATTTCTTCACAATTCTTATGACTAGCGATATATTTAATCATAAGATGAATTAAGTGCAAATCCTCTCTTTAAAATTCTAATATGTAATATTGTTGGATATTAAAAAAAAAAAAAATCTCTACATAGATTCACTATGGACTTAACATTATAAACCCTTTAATTTGTATTGAGTTATTAATATCTATCTTCCATCCTTCCATCGAGGTTGACTAATAAAAAAGTAAACATTTTTTCCTATTGGTTTCGGGAAAGGGAAAAAAAGAAAAGAAAAGAAAGTCAATCATTAAAGTTAACATTTGCTTAAAGTTGAATTGAAGATACTAATAGAGGCAACAAGGGTGACATTTTGAAGGTTAAATATTTGGAAAACAAAGTTGTTGATCTTTTACTATTTGTAAGGGCAAACAGCTTACAACATTCTCAATTATTTAAGAAGAATTAAAATTAATCCTAAGCACTATTTTTCCTTTAATGTTTGTTCTTCTGTTTTTTCCCTCGACTCGTCTCTCTCAATTGGCTTATCTTGTAGGCCGGTCTCTAGAGTGAAGATGCTATCTCACTTGGCAGCCATAATGTATAGCTCTCGTGAGAGCTTTTGATTACACTTACATACTTCTACCCTGGTCGAGGTTAGAAATTTGGTCTTCAAATAAAGGGAGGATGTAATTGCCTCTAACGTATTCAAGCTTGGTCTTCCCAAGAATGTGTTGTAAGGTGAAGGGTAGCCAATCACGACAAATTCTATGGGTCGTCTCGCCACATGGTGGTCATCGTCAAGTTCCATGTATAATGTGATGATCCCCTTAACTCGGATCGTACTTTCGTTGAAGCTGATTAGATTATCGTGATATGGCTTCATTTTCATTGGCAGCTTCTTTCTCATCCTGTCGTAAGTATGGAGGAAAAGTATGTCGATGAAACTACCAGTATCCATCATAATCTTTATAACCTCAAAATTTAAGATCCTCGCCCCTATTAGTAGGGCATCTTGATGGGGTGCATAACCCCTTTAAGGTCTTCATCGGAAAAGGAGATGGAAGTGTTTAACTTCTATCTCTTCTCCCTTACGGGCAGCACCACTAAGGGGGTGTTAATTGAGCTACTATTACTTGGCCGGCTCCCAAGGTACCCCCCCCACCCCCATAATTACGTTAATGACGTCGTTAAAGGGCACAATTGTTGCAGCAGTTATTATTCTACTCGATGTAGGCATTCTCGATCCATTGCCTCTAAGGTGCCCTGTCTCTATTATCATTAGAACGGTCATCGTTCCTTAGATGGGCAACATATTCGTTAAAGTAGCCTCGCTGAATGGTATACTCAATGACATTCTTCAATTAGAGGCACTTGTTAGTGGTGTTGTCATAATCATTGTGGAATCGGCAGTACTTATCGAAGTTTTGATGACTGGAGTTTCTCTACATTTTCTGCAGCCTCTTGAGCAAATTTCAATACTTCACTTCAGAATAGACCTAAGCAATAAGTCTATTTGGGGGGGTATATTTTATGTAAATGGGAGGAGGGAATGGATCTTACACTGTTCGATGCTTCTTCTTTCCTGGGCTTTCTCCTTTAGATTTGCTCAATGCCCTTTCACTAAGGCAATCCTTTACGAAAAATCTGTCCTTATCTTACTTCCCACCTGACCTTTCTCGGTTGGCATCATGCCTAGTGTAAATATTGCCTTTCCCGTCGATGTACTTCTAAGCTTTATTCTAGAAGTTGGCCAGGGTCTTAGGCATGCTTTTCACAAGCGACCAGAAGAAGTCTCTTGAAGGTCGAATGCTGAGCTGGGTGGTATGGACAACGACTCCCTCATCCAACTAAGGGACTTCAACCATGGCGTTGTTAAATCGGGCTACATAGTCGTGTAGTGATTCACTTTTGCCCTGCCTTATAAGGGACAAGGATAACATGTCCTTGGACAGAAGCTTGCTAGCCTTAAAGTAGAGGCTAAACCTCTATGCCAACTCATCAAAGGAGCTAATAGAATTGTCAAGGAGGCGGTGGAACTACGCTTGAGCTACCTTCCTCAAGGTACTTAGGAAAGCCTTGCACATTATAGCATCCTAACTATAAAGGTTCATGAGGGTGTAGAAGTGGAGAAGGTGATCATCAGGGTCACCTGTGCCATCATATTGGTCAAGGGATGGAAGTTTGCTATTGGGAGGCAATACTTCGTCTTAGATGCCCCTAATGAAGGGGGTCTTGTTACTAGCAAACAACCCAGCATAGCTAGCGACCTTGCACCTTTGCTGCTCGAAGAGCTTCCTCTCTATTGCTCAAAGCTCATTAAGGTTGGCATCGTCTACTGGATGAGCTCGACATGTTGCTGATTGAGTCGATACTCCCTACGAATTGGCTATTTGCTTGTTACCAACCAAGGTTCAGTCGCAGGTAGCCATAAACCTAGCTGGTTATTGCTACAGTGGTGGATTTGGTTGCTAATCCCTGACATTCCGCTACTATAACTAGGGGTTGTTCTGCCCAATGCGAGTATCCAAAGCTTTGAGAGGATGGGTTTGTGCATTGTGCCTCTCAACTTCTTTAAGGTAAGCGCAAAGTAGCCTATTTTAGGTGAGTGTGAAGTAACCTGTTTTGAGTGGCTAACTCCTCAATTAGGCATTCCATGCACTCTAAGCACTCCTCCAACGTTACCCTTAGGAGGAGCCAATTGCCCATAGGTTAGTTATTCATGATCTGGGGGTTCTCTTACTCATCGTGATTAGACATAACCTCTGAGAATTGCGCTTAAGGAGTGTGTTTAGTATGTTTGGGGTTTTTCGTATAGGAATTCAAATTCCTATAGATGGTGCCAAATATCATCTCAAGGTATTTGCCAATAGTGATTAAGCTTCGCACATAACAAGCCTGTAAAATAAAACACTATAAGGTGACATTAAAGGATTGTCTAGCATGGCCACTTCGATGCTTAAGTTAGTAGTAAATTCTTGGAGAATAGAAGTTGCTTTAGAGTAATAAGCAAACTTAGTGCACAGAGTGTAGAGAACTTTACCATTAGGTGATGATAAGGTATTTATAATAGAGTGGCGCTGGTAGTTGAAGAGCAATTAGTGAGAAAAATCCTCTCCCGCATATATGGGAGAGTAAGTAGGCTTGTGGTGTCTAATGTGTCCCACATATACTGGAGTTGGTTGTTGACTCGATCTCTTATCCTTATGCATTACCTTTTAGCAGTTAAAGAGCTTCTTGGGCTCGGTCAATTTGGGCCTAAGGCTTAAGCCCAAGGCGGTGAGCTTTAGGTGGCAAGGCGCGTTAAATCTTAACGAGCCTCAGGTACCTATGTCTAAAGAACCATGTTAACACTTTCAATAAAAGAAAAGCACATATCACGAGTAATTAGAGTCATTACAGGTTTTATAATCGGTTTGTTTAATTAAATTATCTAATCATTTTACATTTAATTTTAAGGGGTCTTATTTTTCTTCATATAATTTTTGACACATGCATGTTAATTTAGTATAAAATAAAAGAAACAGTGCCATCTATAATAATAGATCTCCACAATTTAAAGTAAATAATCTAAAAAGACAAGAAAATGGGAAGAAATTCAATAAATAATATATATTATGTGTTACGCACATATGGTGTATAAATACAAATAAAATATTGACATGTATGATGTATATAAATCACACATAATAATTGATTTAGTAATTATTCTTTTTATCATAATTTGTATTAATATTTTATTAGTATTTATATATCATATATACTTAACACGTGGTATATAATACTTATTAATTCTTTTTTTTTTCTTTTTTTATTTTTTTTAGAAAACGGATCATAGAATTGGATGCCATTGATCTCATGAAGGCATAAATAACAAATTTACCACGCCTAAATTTGAATTTTATAAATAACACTATCAAAAATTATACAACTACCAAAAGGTTGTGCAAAAATTGAGAAATGATAACTTTTGTCGTAGTTAGTATAAAGAAAACAAGTGTGTTATGAAAATGTTTACAAAATATAAAAGCATAGGAAATCAAGTTGCAACTAGCAATTGATCCTAAGAATTTCATCACAATTCTTATGACTACTCAAATGTTCAATCATAGGATGAATTGAGTTTAAATCCTCTCTCTAAAATTTTAATATGTAATGTTGCTAGATATTAAAAAAAAAAACAAACAAAAATCTCTATGTAGATTCACTGTGGACACAGCATTACAAACCTTTAATTTGTCTTGAGTTGTGAATAACCATCTTCTATCCTTCCATCAAGGTTGAATAATCAAAAAATAAACTTTTTTTCCTATTGGTTTGGGGGAAGGGAAAAAAAAGAAAAAAAAAAAGAAAAGAAAGTCAACCATTAAAGTTAACATGTGCTTAAAGTTGAATTGAAGATACTAATAGAGGCACATTTTGAAGGTTAAATATTTGGAAACAAAGTTGCTGATCTATTACTATTTGTAAGGGCAAACAGCTTACAACATTCTCAATTATTTAGGAAGAATCAAAATTAATCCTAAGCTCTATACATGTAAGAGACATTACTCCATAGTTATCGCAATAATCAAAATAATAGCTATTAATCACTTTTAGTGATAGGTGATAGTAAAAGGTAGTGTAGCAGTTGGTAAGGAATAGTATTAACTTAAACGGGAATACGTTGATACAAAATGATAATATGAATTCTTACTTTTCGGTAATATTTTTCCTGTTATATTTAATTACAAGGCTAGCGGCCTCTATCATTATTTTTCATTATCACTTTCTTAAGGCCGTAAGCTGCCATAAAATGAAATAAATGGAATATTATATATATTCGTTTGCTGTAAAAGCAACATAACAATCTAACAATTGAAGACATTTAAAAATGTTTTTTTCACAAACAAAAAGGATGTATATATGTAGCTAAAGAACTTAGTCCACCTTATTATCAATATCGCTACATGTACTAAGTTTTTTACATTTTCATACACGTGCCTTTTTTTTAAGCATATAATCAATTTCGAACAATGTGGCGAGGTTTTCATTTTTTTTTTTTTAAGTTAATTCTCTAACGAGTGTTCTATATGGAACAGTTATGAAAATGCAAGAAGTGCACTGAAAATTACTTTTGTTGATTGTTCTTAATGAAGAAGGAAAAATAAAAGGGAAAAAAGAGTGAAGTAGTGGATTGTTTGTGTTTCCCCCAAATTGGACGATCCAATGCAGGACACTTTTGTTGTCAAAGCAACTCGTCACCTCTTACAAACGTTGTACCACATGAGAGCACACAGTCACGGATTGTTTCTATGAGTACTCTATGAAAGGAACCCAACCCTACTTATTATTAGTAATATCTAATAACCCGTGGTAGGGAAAATTAAATAAAAAATTAAAATTTTATCAAATATGTATAGATAATTATTATGGATAGTTATAAGTACTTCATACTCTCACGTAGTAAATTTTTATTTATTTTTACCTATTATATCTTTTTATGACATATTACTCATTTCCCATCTAAAATAATTGCGAAATTAAAATTATTTTTGGAACTTTTTGGAACAAAACAACAAAACTAAATTTCCTTTTCATAATGTTTACACAATCTTTTATCATTGTCCTAGTGCTATTGCAGGTTCAAGATCATTAGAATAATTTAAACATTATAGGAAGAGAATAAAATTGAATAAACTTTACTTAACGTCCCAGTAGTCACGGCATCTACTATCACAAGTGTGGACCGGCGTTTAATTCATTATATTCTACGTTAAAATTTAATTTACATATCACAATCACATAAAATGCTAAAAATAATTAAATATGTACAATTATTCAATTTCTATGGGAGACGACTTGCAGAAATAGAAAACAAGGACACCAAGTACATCTATAAGTACCAAATGGTTCTCATTGGAACACTAATACTAGCAAGTTCAATTAGGGTTCAACAAATATATGGGATTACGATCAAGTAAGCTAGGCAGGATGGCGGTGCAGAGAGGTTTTAGGAGGCTGGGAGCGGCCTCAACAACCCCGAGAGGTTACGTGCCAGTAAGCGTCGGGGTGGACAGCGAAACTAAACGGTTTATTGTGCATACAAGAGCTCTAGGAGATGAAGAGTTTTTGCAGATGTTGTATAAGTCAGCTGAGGAATATGGTTTTTGCAATGAAGGGGTTTTGAGGATCCCATTTGAAGCCAAGGATTTTGAAGAGAGGATGACTAAAGGGTCTAAAAGGAAATCTTTGAGGATCCAGCCAATTTAGGACAACGTAGTATTACAATTTATCTATATGGCAAGGTGATAATATGTGTACACTGTATTTCTTTAGCGTAGAAATACAATAGGGTTATGGAGGCCTATGATCTAACTTTGTTATGGATGTAATGTACATATAAGTTTCTGTTCCAGAACATTTGGCAATTGTCCCAACTCCCATATATTAATTATAGGCATTACAAGTAGTCATGGTTTTGGGATATGTGTTGCTATATGTTAAATTAGAGGTCAACGTAAAAGGTTTTGGGATAACAAGCTCAAGAAGAAAATGAACATTTTTTCGTGGTTTTGTATGAGCTTGAAGACAAGATAAATTGATTTCATACAGAAGTTTTGAATTCCTTGTCATGATATTTTGTAATTGTGATCAAAATATTTTAATCTATTATTAAACTGTTAAATATTTAAAACTAAATTCATTTGAAAAATTAAATCTATGTTTACTATCTTAATAGAATGTGAATCGACGTCTTGAATCAACATCCTATAAAAAGTATGAAAATATTTAAAACACAAATAAGAGAGAGAGAGAGTCAATAATGATGCTACCTCTTACAAATGGAATGTAAATGGAGTTTGACATGAACTATGAAAACGTTGAATAGTAATATATAAGGTTAAGTCGTGAATAATATATTAATAATAACTAAAAACATCTGGATCAAGTGGTTGAAAATAAACTAATTAATATTTATTAGCTTGATTATTAATAACTTTTGATTTAACATCATAAATGATATAAAAGCTAATTCCTTTACTAGTAGATGTCTAGTACGGCAAAGACTGAAAATGGGGAAAATAAGGTCTTGCAACGGGGGTAAGGGTTATTTAAAATGGGATTATTGACTTTATTATTATTCACTTTCAACTTAAAAGCTTTTCAACGACATTGTAGTTTAGCAACAGCAAAGGTAGATAAAGCATTTCAAGACCGGAAAAAACAAGAACAAACTCTACGCATTAAACTTTTCGAGAAACAGTTAGCTAGATTGTCATCCTCTAGAAGTAGTACTCGAGAAAAATAGATTGCACCAATTCTAGGCAAACTTCTTCTAGCGACACACAAACACGTAAAATAGTTGGGCGAGAACAAGTTTTGGAAATAAAAAAAAAAATCGTTTTCAGTTTTCCTGTCATTGTTTAAATCTATTTAAAATATTAAATTACATAAATAAGCAAGGACATAACTTGACAAACTAATGGAGATTGTTGTCTAGCCAGCCAAATATAGTTTTTAGTCAAGCTTTTTTATTTTTTATTTTTCTAAATAAGTGGCGCTAATCGTGCAATGAAGATGGTTCCACATGGTCCACATACTCAACAGGGTTTTTAGAGAGTTTTGCTTCATGCATCTTTATGATGTATGCAAACCTTCATAGTTCAAAGCAAAAGAAAAAAAGAAAAAAGAAAGGGAGAGAGATTGCAACAATTGTTATATGTGTTATCCTTGCAATGCTGCCAACAATAATAGCACCTGCTGCAACAGTCTTTACTAAATATGATTGCATATTGTACATTGATATAGAAATCATGACTCAATATACTCAATGACTTGTGTGACTATCAATCCTAAAATTCTTGCATTACAAATTAAGGTCTGGTTGGTTTATCTTTTCTCATCTTCTCAGCATCTTTTTAACATCTATTTGAATATTATATTTGGTAAGAATATGACATTAGAAAGATTAAAAAAATAATTACATAACTACTATTCTAAAAATTAAATACCAAAAAATCCTTATAAATTTAAGTTTATTTACCATTTACTTTATTCGTATTACGTAAATACTAATTCAAATATCATTTTTCAATATATAAAATACATATTTTTTAACTCAAAAGTACATAAATTCTTAATTTCCATTTCTCTTGCTTCAATTACCATTTTTATCATAATTATAAAATATAAACAAAAAAAAAAATACAAATAAGATAGCTTTATAAATGTCGAATATTAAATAGATACACGTCAAATATAAAACAAGTATTAATAAGGTACAAACAAAAGAAAAAGAAAAAAGGTAATACAAACAAGTCCTTAAAACATATAATGAGAAAGTAGAAGATGCTTGTCAATTACCATAATGTGCTTTTCAAGAAGTTAAGTATTTGATGAACCTAAAAGAAAAAAAAAAATTTAAGCATTTCGATTGAAATGATTGTTATTATATTTCAACATAATAAAAGAGCCTTTTTTTTTCAGACACATTCTTTCTCGATTATAAATTTTCTAACTTAATTATTACATGAGGGGTTGTTATAGTTAGCCAATCTTGTGCAATAAATATGCCAATTGACTTATGAGAAGTCTTAATTTGATGACACATATACAGATATCATAGCAAGAGGCAAGTTAAGAGAAACAAGCAAACTTAATGTCTTGTACATGTGCATGTGCATGTGCATGTGATGGTGGATTAAGTTACGTGTTCTTGGGTGTCTTGATCTATGTTTCACAACATAGCTAGTTTGATCTTTTATAGAGATGTTTTAACAAAGCTTTCGAATTGCTCTCGAATTTAGCAATATGTCAAATGTCTCAAAATGAAGATAATAGCCTTTTATTTGTAGGTTTTGGAGGTTAATTTCGATCTTTGAATCACTCTGAGATGAATGGTTTAGGTTTGATGTTGCTAACAACTATTGGATCTCTCAAAGCTAATTCATTGATCCTTATTTAAAGCTTACTAAGTCATATATCCCTAAAAAATCCCCATCCGATTTCCAGGACCCTATTCTTAAATTGGGTCAATAGCCAATGACCAAAATGACCCTCTACAATTATACTATGTAAATTATTTATTTTAGATCCAGCCTTTGGAGTTTATTTTAGAAAATATAAGGGCATAAGGAAGAGTAATCTAAGAAGATATTTCTAATTTTTAAACTTTAAAGTATTATGTTTTTGTCTTCTTATGTTATTAGAGTGATTTAGATTTTGAATATTACATAATGTTTCTTTTTTGTTAGTTATCTTAATGATCTATGAATTGTTTGTATTGTAATATTTGGGTAAGGTGGAAGAAAATTACTTCTTCATGGATTTGTGATTCTGAATTTAATAAATTAGAATTTAGTTATTTTTCAACTTGAGATTGATGTCAAGCTGGAGAATGGTTAGAAAAAAAATTTATTAAAAATTTGAACTAATCGAGGTAATAAAGATGAAGCTGAACAAATATAATTTCAATCTAGCTCAAACTCAAAATTTAAAGTTTGGTTGACCTCAAAACAAGTTCAAGTTTCGGGTTTTTAATTGATCTTAAGCTTGAACTCAATATCGTGCCAATTCGAGTAAGCTCACTTGCACTCTTAATTACTCCTTACCTAATACACTCCAAACGACAGGAATTTTGGCTATTGATTTGGAAGCCAAAAGCACGATCTATACTTTATATCATGTGGTTACATTTTGCAAAAATTTAAAATTCATATTGCAGTGTTTTTCAAGTCACGGAAGAGTTGTCTTTTGGCTCTGAATCATAATGATGATACATACCGAGCAATTCTAATTCAAGTCGCAGATGAGTTGCTTTTCCTCTAAATTTAGAAAATGGGAATTTTGAACAGAGACCCCGAAGCTCGACAATCCTACACTATTAGCCTATCAAGTCTAACGTTCCTATAGCATAAATTAAAAATTCATTCTCCTGAGATTTCCAAGATAAAAATTCGCTGGTTTATGCTCTAGATCATCCAATCTTACCTTCCAAGTTATCCCCTACCCAAAAATGTGAATTTTGGCTTATGATCCTAGAAACCGACAAGTCATGACCTATGAACTTATATCAAAACAGGTGATTTTTGGATGAAAATGAAAATCCATACTCGTGAGTTTTTCGATATCCAAATTATCTTATTTATACTCTGAATCAGTTATAATCTAATCAAAAGTTAGTAACTATTAGCAAAAACTGAAAAGTCATGATATGATGAACCTTTACTGTAATTTCAAACTTATATGTCGCGTCAAGAATTGATAAAGACGGCAATATCAAAAGTAGGTCTAAACTTATTGGAGGAATAAAAGATAAATGGAAGTTAAAGGTTTTAGCAAAACTCAT
The DNA here is from genome assembly GCA_024138015.1 of Lumnitzera littorea. Lineage (NCBI taxonomy): Eukaryota > Viridiplantae > Streptophyta > Magnoliopsida > Myrtales > Combretaceae > Lumnitzera > Lumnitzera littorea. The sequence continues at coordinate 15,964,849 of JAMXBB010000009.1, read as the reverse complement.
GTACTAATTCCATGAATATGACACACCATAAAACCACATATGGACCAACTAGTTTGCAAGGTATGATGTCTGTTAAAGGGATTGAGAACAGTTAGGAGTAAAATGAACTTGTAATAAATAAGGTCAAGTTACAACGAAAATGAAGATTCTGCATTGATGATAATTGATACAGCTACATTTTTAAGTGGGTATTTATATCTAAAATTTTAGGACAACTATTACATTTAAAGAAATTACTAAAATGGATATTTTACTCGGTGGAAAAGTACTAAAAGGAATATACATAAAAGGACAAATTCATAATATACAGAGAGAGAGGATATCCCACCTAAATCCATACTAGTATGGATGTCAAAGGATATGAGTCACGGCTCAAGTAGTCGAAGCCTTCACTAGGTGGAACATGGGATAGAATTAGACAGGTCGACAACCTCTGAATAGCTCAGTATTGAGACCTCGGTTGTCATGAGGTGGCAATCCAAAACACATCGGTCCTTGGTCGAGCAGCTTGGTTCTCGGCTATTATGGCTCAAAATCAGGGCAATCAGGCTGTAAGACAAATTCGTCGAAGTGTTAGATGAATCGCCTAGTTCAACATCAGATCGGCGCTCCATGACCATGGTTAGAGTATACAGTTCAAAACAAGTGGAGAAATGGGAAAGGTTGGGTCTAGACAACAACTCAAACTCCTTGATACTAGGACGAGAATAAGAATATGCCACACCATGTTCTCTAGATGACCTCATGCTCGAGCTCAGGTGAGAAGTCCGACTGGCCGATTCCTATCAAGTTTCTCTTGGCTTCGAATCATTATGGTGAACATCCTTAGCTATTCTAGTCCAAGTCGCAAATGAGCTAGTTTTTCTATAAATTTAGAAAATGGGAATTTTGGATAGAGACCCTGAAGCCCAACAACCCTAATCTATAGCCTATCAAATCTAACGTTCTTTAAGCATAAATTAAAAATTCATTCTCTTGAGGTTTCCAAGATAAAGATTGGCTTGCTCTAAATGATCTGATCTTTCCTTCCAAGTTATCCCTTATCTAAAAATGTGAATTTTGGCTTATGATCTTAGAAGCCCAAAAGTCATAACCTATAAACTTATATCAAAACTGGTGATTTTTATATCACAATGAAAAATCCATACTCATGATTCTTTCAATATCCTGAGTGAATCAAATGGTTACTCCAAAAGCCTTATTATCCCTACTTATAGCACATATTCATGCTTTCATATGCACTTTTGCTATGGATTTTACTCAAAATCAATTAAAATCATGCTAACGGATCCATTGCTAAAAATTCTGATGAAAATGATCAAAATGGAGTCCAAAATAGCTTATATGTGCTCAGCAGTGTTTTACCTTAGTTATAGATCATAACTATGCATGAGATTTGCATTACAAGTTCACATCAAAGTCATTTCATTTTCATTGCAGCAACTAACAGCAGCCGCAACACACAAACTAGCCAAGAACCAAGCTCCAGACCATGTTCGGACCATGAACTCCAATGCTGGTGTGAAATGTAGGCTAGCTGGACTGCATCATTGGAAGGAGTTGCTTGTGGGCGGTGGTTTATTTGCATGAATGAATCTTGGCACTAGTGCTATATTGGAAAAGGGTGCAGTAGAGTTCTCAAGTGGAAGGCCTAAATCTGGAGTTCAATAACCTCAAATACCATGCAATTGAATCTGCAGCAGCAGCTTTAAGCAAGATCCAAGTACTAGCTTGCATCTGACAAAAAGCTTCAGTCCAAGCTCCTCACGTCCAGAAATTCCAACCCGAGAACCAAGCTGCAGATTTCACTCCAACACACCAATTAGCAGCTGCATTCCAAAGCAGATCAGCCTCTGCATCAGTCTCTCAAATGATGCAAATTACACATACCAAGCTAGGAGTGAACCAAGCTGTATGGCACTTCATTTGTGAAGTTGCACCAGCTGTCATCAATAGGACAGCAGCCCCTAACATCTTCAGAACTCGACAGCAGCATTTGACTTGAGCGCCTAAGCCAAGAACCAGCAGCTAGCATGAAATTTGTTCAAATCACAGCAGCTCCTGAAGCAAAGACTGAGCCATCCACTGTTCATTTAATAACATACATACACGCGACAGCAGCTGAGTTATGCTCCAAGCACCAGCCATCGATTGATTAGAATGGTCTCCAACTACAGCAGCTTGCCGACTTGAGCAAGCCAGGCTGTTGATATTAATAGTTGCAGCAACTTCACTTCGAGCAACCTAAGTTCCACATGAACCGAGCAGCTGCAGTTCTTTGAGCCCCTTTTTCTGCACGCAACGGCCGATCCAAACTCCACAAGACCAAACTGACAGCAGCAATTAGACACGAGTAGCAGAGCAAAGCAAAATCCGAACAGCAGCAACTTGAGTTCAATCCAAGCAACAGCAGAACCCTCCTAGGCCGAGAGCTCCTCACATCTAGCAATTTCAACCTAGAGGTCCAAACAGCAGCGGAGCAAGTGAACAGGGCGTGCACTCCAACATTCAGCACTGTTGTTCACCGACAGCAGCAGTTCTTGTTTCTTCAACTTATTCCAAGCGCGACATCAATGAACTTGGATGACAGAATTCATGTCAGTTTTTAAATACGGACATAAGTAAGATATGAAGGACTTAAACTGTGAGTTATCTTTGGACCATGTTACTTGTTTAATTAAGAGAAGTAAGCCCACTTCAAGCACATTTATACACGATACATGGAGCCAGTGGGAAGCAAGGACGCCTAGCAGCTAATTAATCTCGTTGTTGACTGTGCTTTGTCACTTTAAAAAGCCTACTATCATATCTAAATTCTACATGCCCACGTAGAGAGAAATAGCAAACATTTCAGAATATTGCAAAAGGTCCAGTAGCATTTATTTTGAAAAGAACATCCGTATCTTGAAGTGGACATCACTTGGATTGAATATTCTCATTTGGGAATCATGCTTCCAGTTTGGAGGGCTATTCTTTATTCGTATTATTATCAATTAGGGTCCATGTTGAAAAAAGGCTAGGGTAGACTCGTGTGATTTTGTGGGTGGGGGGGGAGCGCGGTGGGCTGTGGGGGGTGTGTGGGATTGTGGGGTGTTGAAGGGCATTCGGTTTTGGGGGAGTCGAAGAGGAGACAAAGAATAGCTTACGAGGGAGGATATAAATAGAGAGTAGCTGGAGAACAGAGGGAGCATAATATAGAAAAATAGAAAAAATAGTGAACATTAGTTTTTAGCTTAGTAATAGAGTTTTATAAACAGAAATTTTATTTTCTTGTTTTATTTCATAATGTTTTCTGAAATTTCAGGATACTAAATTTCTTTATTCTAACACACTTGAGGACATTCCGATTTCCAAATGTATCGAGACATACCGATTTTATATTGGAAGTCAACTTGAATATGCTTATTAAGGTGTTTTCTTTTCATTCTTATTTCAATCGTTCTATATCTTGATTCATTTGAATATTATGATGAGATATTATATTTAGTACATATTGGGTTTTGTATTGATAGATTTGATAAATTATTACTTGAATGACTCGATTCAATATTAATTATTAAGTGACCAGTGATTTAATTATTATGTTTATCATCTAGTTATTTAGTGTTTAGCTATTACTTTTTAGTTAGATAGAATTAAAGAATATTGAAGAGAGTTATGATAATTCGTGATGAATACAACTTCAATTTTTTAAAAGGCTCGTTATAAGGATATGGGAGTTTTAATTAAATTCGTGAACTCACATACTTAATATAATTGAAAATATAGTTCAGGTTATGGAGACATGTTCAAACAATATTTCTAACTAGAGTAATGATTCTTGTGTGAATGGATCACTATTTACTTGATAATTATAAATAAATCATCTTGATGGGATGATCTATGCTATAATAGGAATTTCGCTATAGGTGTGTTCTAGTAAGTTTAGTTAAATCATGTTTAGTCAATTTCAAATATCGCATTAAGGTATTACATTGATTCAAATGAGAATAGATTTGTAAACCCTAAATCAATTTTCTCATCTCCTAAACCCCGGACCTTAATAGTGTAGCTAAGACATTGATTTGGTGTTCATTTAGTTAATTAGTTTTTACTCTATCTAAATTCAATTTTCGATAGCTTAGCTTAGGAAAAAACTCCATTAGTTTAGTACTTAACACCTAATTTCCTGTGGAATACAACCTTGACTTGCTGACCATACTATTTGCATAACTCAATACGTTTGTTGGTCTTCACTTGCTTCAAGTTAAAGCCTACAAGTGATGATCTAATTAAAGTCGATAACTATTAGCAAAAACTAAAAGGTATATACCCTATGAGATTTAAATGATCTAGATTAGTTGGTTTTTGCTCTAATTCACTTCCCAAACTATTCTCTTTTAGAAATTAGGAGTTTTTAGTGACCTCTGATATTGTAATTACTACAATCTACACCTTGCCAAAAACCATTTTTTACAAAAATCAAAATATTATTTATTCTTTTAAGTACTTTTGCAACTTAGCTTGACCATTGTCACTACAAGTCATCTTATGACACCTTAAATATTCTTATTCAAAGAATGCGAAATTTAGCCAATGACTCGTAAAGCACAAACACCATTATATATAATACTCTATCAAAACTAGTAATTTTTCAATAAAACTAAAATATTCCATATTTATGAGCTTTTGAAGACCTAGATCAACTAATTTTTGCTCTTGCATGTGAAGACTCCTTATCTATTTCCTTTTAAAAAATAAGAATATTGTCTAGTGATCCTAAAGATAAAAAATCATGATATACAAGCTTATCAGAACTAACTATTTTGGCTAAATTTGAAAAATTTGTACTTCAAAATATTTCAAGGCCCTAATTGACTAGATTTCGACTAGAATCATCTAATACAACTTACATAGCTTAGCACTTCAACTAATGTGAATTTCAACCAATGATCATAAAAGCCTTAAAGCACGATTCAGCTTGTCAAAACTCAAAATTGATAAATCTTAGTAAAATAAAAATATACACACATGAGTTTTTCATGGCCTAGATTAATTGGTTTTTTTCCTCTAAATTATTTTATGACACATCAAGACTCAATTCATGTCAAGCTAGAAAACTTTCAGTTGGCCCAATAGGAACTTTAACTAATAACCCTAAGCATAAAAACCTTGATCTATAGCCTATTTAGTGGGGTTATTTAAGGAAAAGGTTGAAAATCCATACTCTTAAGCTTTTTGGGACCAAGATCAGTTGGTATCTGATTCAAGCTATAAGTTAATAATGACTAACTTCACTCTCTTTATCCTAGGCTAAAGCCTCTTTATAATGCCCAACCCACCAAGAGCAAAAAAGAGACCAATGGAAATCAATGGCATCACTTTTTCCTCTTATCACTTTTTATCTAGCACATTCTTCATCTTTAATACTTTTAAAGAGCATCTTCCTAAAGTGAGAGAGAACCTAACTAGTTGTTGACCACCATATATGACTGTACTTTCATTGGCGTAAGGTTATTATGGTGAAATTGCTTTTATAGGATTATTTATTTTATGTTAGTTAGTTAGTATGTTATTTAGTTAGTTAGTTAAAACACTGTATAAATACTCCTCTGTAACTAGTTAGTTGAATACAAGTCATTTTTTACACACACACTTATTAAGTGCATTTCCTCTACATTTCATTACCGCAAGCATTGTTCTTCTTCATTCTTATGCAACCTCTGCTTATGATGGACTAAGAACTGAAAGCCACCAGCACTATACAACCGGACTTGTTACATGGTATTAGAGTCGTTTTGATCCGTTATTGTCTTCAAATTATATTCGATAGTGGTTAGATCGTTATGAAGATTCAATATAACCACAATTCCTAATCTATGTTTTAGTGATCCAGCATATCTTAGTAGATTGGATAGTCCTTTGATGTCTATTGGAAATATCATATTTGATGGATCTAATTACATTGCGTGGAGTAAAGCAGTAAAGATGGCTTTCGGCGTAAAGCTGAAATTAGGATTCTTTGATGGAAGTCTAACCAAACTAATGATAAGAAACCACAAGATTTGCTCAAATGGATTAGATGCGACTTTATGGTAAGATGTTGGTTATTAAACTCTATGGCTGATGATTTAGCACAAGGATTTTATATGCATATTCTACTTACAATCTATGGAATGAAATTGTTGAACGTTATGGCGTAGCCAATGGTCCTCTTATTTTTCAAATTTAGAATGAGATCTCAAATTTGAAACAAGGAAATCTTTCGATTAATGCATATTATAGTAAGTTGAAAAGGTATTGGGATGAACTTCAAGTTATTCATTCATATCCTTATTGTGAGTATGGTTGTGTGTCCAATTGTACCTGTAAGCTAAGGGATAGAATTTTAGAATATGAGTCATATATTAAGCTGATTAAGTTTCTCATGGGAATCAATGAGTGTTATGATAGTGTATGTAATCAAATTCTCTCAATAGATCAAATACCAAGCATGAATAAGGCCTTTTACTTGCTGCAACAAGTAGAAAAGCAAAAGGAAGTTACCTTAGTTATTTCTTCTGACTTAGATGCATTTGCATACCTGATGAATAGAACAGAGTCCTCTAAGAATCAAGTTGATTAAAGAAAGGCTAAGACTCAGTTCAATAAGGTAGTTTATAGGCATTGCAAGGGTGAAGGCCATACAATGGACTCATGTTTTCAATTAATTGGTTACCCTGATTGGTATAAGGATAAGAGGATGAATAAAAATAACAAGACTAGTTTTGGAAGGAATCATACAACAGTATCTTTTTGTAATACTAATAGTGATACTCCACTTGATTGTAATACAGGAGAATCAAGACAAGCGAATCAAGATCTTATACATACTATATGCAATGAAGTGATCAAGATGATGCGTGGTACAGAGGAGTGCTCAACTATTACTGAAGCTATTGTAAACCGTATGGAGTTTACAAGTATGACTTCAACATATTCTTGTTGTTTTAGCACAATAAGTAAGGATTTGTGTTCTTGGGTCATAGTTAGTAGAGCAACTGATCATATGAGCCCTCATTCGAGTCTTTTCCATGATCTGCAACCACTTCACAAGCCAATTCATGTTAGACTACCTAATGGATGCTTTCTTACAATTACACACCATGGAACTATATACATAAACAAATTTCTTTCCATCAACCGAGTTTTGCTTTTACCTCATCTATCTCATAACCTCTTATCAATACCTAGACTTTTATAAGAGTTGAAAATATCTGTTGTGTTTGATAGACACAATTGTACATTTCACGAGCTGAATAAAGGCATAGTGTTAGCAAGGGCAACAATGGTTGATGGACTTTATATGCTTTAGGTTGAGTCCAACACAATCTCATTGTCTACTAGTAATAAAACTTCAATCAAGAATGTTTTTCTTTCTTGTGTTAATGATACTTTACTTCATTTGTTACATGCTCGCATGGGGCATCCTTCTATGGCTAAGCTGAAACATTTGTCCAATAGTAAGGGTCTTGATTTCCATTCTTTTGTTTGTAATGCCTGTTAATTAGGAAAATTTCATAGGCTGCCCTTTTCTAATAGTGAACATAAAGTTGTTTTTCCTTTAGAAATATTACATGTTGATATATGGGGACCCTATGCTATTGCATAAATATCTGGTGCTAGGTTTTTCCTATCAATAGTTGATGATTTTACTAAGTCTACATGGACTTATTTGATGCATAGTAAACATCAATCTTGTCAGTTGTTGAAACATTTCTTTTATTATGTTAAGAATCAATTTCAAGTTGTACCAAAAGTTGTTAGGACTGATAATGGGGGAGAGTTTATATCCAATACATGTGAGTCTTTGTTTTCATCGCTTGGCATTATTCATTATAAAACTATGCCACACACACCCCCAACAAAATGGAGTGGTGGAAAGAAAACATAGACATCTTCTTGACACTTCAAGAGCCTTGTGCATCAATGCCAATTTACCAAAGATGTTTTGGGGCGAATGTGTTCTCACTGCCACACACTTAATAAACAAAATGCCTATTAAGAGCCGAGGATGGAAATCCCCTTTTGAACTATTGTTTGGGTCACCATCAGATTATGTTATTTGAGAGTTATGAGTTGTTTATGTTACATCAGTACTCAATGCCATTCTAATGACAAGTTTGAACAAAGAGGGGAACAATGTGTTTTCTTAGGATATCTCTCAACACAAAAGGGATATAAAGTGTACAACTTGAAAACTGGAAAATTCAAGTATCTAGAGATGTTAAATTTTTTGAACACATATTTCCTTTCCGTAGTTCTACATAATTGCCTATTTTTTATTCTTTCGTATCTATCCCTAAAGGTTCTGCTTTGTTTGAGTCTTCTCCTCTACTTGATCAAACCTCTTTTGATAAATAGATATGTTCTTCTGATCAGTCATTTACTAATCATAATATTGACATTCCATTGAGTGAAGCTTATGGTTCTTCTTCCTCTACGTATAATCTTAGAGATTAGTCATTGCTTACACTTACTAATACTCAACTTCAAAGGTCTGACAAACAAAAACAACCACCTAAATGGTTGCAAGATTTTGTGAGTAGTGTTAATCACACAAGTTCTACCTCATCGATGCCTATCACTTCTTCTACCCTTCAGCCAACAACTACTCCATATCCCTTGTTAACCCTTTAGGATTTTTCTCATCTCCCATATGATTTTGTTGCCTCATTGTCTCATATTTTTGTGACTAAAGAACCTACTACTTACTTAAATGCAACTGATCAACAAGACTGGATTGATGCCATGAAAAAGGAGCTTGATGCTCTTGAATGCAATGATACTTAGGACTTGGTACCTTTACCTAAAGGGAAAAAGGCAATAGGGTGTAAATGTATGTTTAAGGTAAATATCGATCGGATGGGACCATTGAGAGACATAAGGCTTATTTAGTTGCCAAAGGATATAAACAAAGGCATGGGGCTCATTATCACGAGATTTTTTCCCTTGTTGCTAAGCTTGATATAGTTCGACTTGTGCTTGCTGTTGCTGTAGCTAACCATTGGCCTTTACAGTAAATTGATATAAACAATGCTTTGCTCCATGAATATCTTGATGAAGATATCAATATGACACCTCTAAAGGGTTACAATAGAGCACTTCTTGGTCAAGTTTGCAAGTTAAATATATATCTTTATATGGTTTAAAGCAAGCTTCTAAGTAATGGAACTTAGAATTATCAAAGTTTCTACTCTCGTACGATTTCACTTAGTCAAAACATGATCATTCTTTATACATACATATTGGACAGGCAGGTTTTGTAATCATTCTTCTCTATGTTGACGACATGTTATTGACTAGTTTTGATGAAGCTTCTATTATGACAATTAAAATTGAACTTGACAAAGCATATACCATCAAGGATTTAGGTCAAGCTTGGTTTTTCTTAAGATTAGAGCTTTATTGTACTGTTGAAGGTTTTTTTATTAATCAGCATAAATCCATTCTTGATCTTTTGAATGATGCCGGTTTGTTTACTAGAAAACCAATACATACTCTTATGGAAGTAAGACTTAAACTTGATCGAGATTCAAGTGAATTGTTTCATGATCCTTCTCTATATAGACGCATAATTGGACGATTGCTTTATGTTACCATTACTAGGCTAGATGTTTCTTATTTGGTGCAATGCTTAAGCCAATTTGTTTTGATTCCAAGAATGCCGCATTACCAAGCTCTCTTGCACTTGCTAAGATATCTTAATGGAACTTTTTATCTTGGTTTATTCTATCTAGTCAATAATAGTTTTTAGCTTTTTACTTACTCTGATTCTGATGGGGTATCCTCATTTGATCACAAATCTTTAACTAGATATTGTGTTTTCCTTGGGAATGCTCTTGTTGCTTGGAAAACAAAGAAACAACCTATTATTTCCATACCTAAAATTGAGGCCGAATATAAGAGTTTAGCTACCACCACTGAAGAGATTCTTTGGGTTTCATTTTTACTTCGTGATCTTCACATTCCTATTAGTTTTCCTATTTCACTTCACTACGACAACAGGTCAACTATACTTATTGCTTCTAATCCTTGTTTGCATGGCCAGACAAAGCATATTGATGTGGATATCCACTTCATCTGAGATCACATTCAATTAGGTTTTCTTTCTCTCATTCATGTTCCTTCTGCTTCTAAGTTAGTAGATATATTAACCAAAGCTATCAATAGATGATAACTTCAACATTTTTGTTCCAAGTTAGGCCTTCAATCGAGTCCAACTTGAGGGGAGGGGGGAGGGGGGAGGGGATGTTAACTACCATATACAGCTGTACTTTCATAGGCGTAAGGTTATTATGGTAAAATTGCTTATATATGATTATTTTTTTGCTGTTAGTTAGTTAGTTAAACCACTATATAAATACACCTTTGTAACTGATTGATTGAATACAAATCATTTTTCACACACACACTCGTTTAGTGCATTTCCTCTACATTTCATTACCGCAAGCATTATTCTTCTTCATCCTCACGCAATTTCCGCTTATGATGGACTAAGGACTAAAAGCCACCAGCATTACACAGCCAGACTTGTTACACTAATAGGGAAATGGGCCTTTTTTGCCCGCTTTCAAAAAAGAACCTATTTCTCCAAAATCAACTAACAGTACCTCCTCGGTTATTCTCTCTTAAAAAATATGAATTTTTGTTAGGGACTTCAAAAGGCCAAAAACCATTATATATATGTACTATCGAAACTTGCAACTTTTAGCAAAATAGAAATATCCATGCTCTTAAGTTTTCGGGACAATATAGGCTACTTTTGCTCAAAATCCTCTCAAATCAAAATTGATGAATTTTGACAAATATCGAAATATCCATTATTATAAATTTTATCGAGTCCTAGTTGGCTGGTTTTCGCTCTAAATTATCTAATAATACCTTGATATTTATTCCCCTTCAAACAATTGGAATTTTGGTTGGTGATCCCGGAAACCACAAAACCACGCTTTAGATCCTATCTAACGTGGTGATTTCTGATAAAAATTGAAAATGATACTACTAAGTTTTGCGATGCTTAGTTCAGCTGGTTTTTAGTCTGAATCGTTTGATGGCACTTCCATAGCTACCACCTTCAAAGGAGAAAAATTGGAGTTCTCACTAACGTTACAAACCGAGACACCATGAGTTTTGCCTTATCAAAACTGGTGAATTTTTTGTTAAAGAAAAGGGAGAAGAAGAAGAAGAATTTATATCCTGAAATTTTTGGGATATGGATTAACTTTCTTTTGTCTTGAATCTTGATAAAACCACCTTAGTTATTCCACTTGGGAAAAATAAAAAAAAAATCTTGGCTTATAGCCAGGGAAGTCTAGAAACCATTATCAATAATATATCACATATATTCGTAATTTATAACTTATATATAACATATAACTAAGTTTATAAAGTACCCATTAATGTATAATATATGTGTGTTTGTGGGTGTATATATATATACACATTATCTTAATTCACATATATAAATAATATGATGGCATATAGCATGAATTTTCACTTTCATTAATATTTTTCTGTTATAGCTAACTATCAGAATAGTGACTTCTACCATTATATTACTTTCTTAAGGCAATAAGTTGCCATAAAATGAGATTACTGTCATACTATATATTTCGCTGTGTGTAAAAATAATACTACAGTCAACACTAGAAAACATCTAAAAATGTTTTTTCACAAAAAAAAAAAGAAAAAGAAAAAGAAAGAAAGATGCATATACGTAGCTTAAAAACTTAGTCCACCTTATTATTAATTGCTACATATGAATAAACTTTTACATTTTTATGCATGCACTTTTTTTGTTAAGCATATAATAAGTTTTGGAAAATGTTGCAATTTTTCTTTTTCTTTTTTAAGTTAATTCTCTAACAAGTGGTCTACATGGGACAATTATGAAAATAGGAGAAATGCATAAAAAATTACCTCTGCTGATCGTTTTGAATGATGAAGGAAAAATAAAGGAAGAAAAAATAGAAATCAACTTTTGGGATAGACAATTCAATGCAGGACATTTTTTTGGTCTTAGCAAATCGTCACCTAGCTAGTAATACGAAAGAACCTTGCTTATTAGTAATATATATTGAACAGTGTAGTAGATAAGATTAAATAAAATTTTACCATTTTTATCCAACATCTATAGATAATTATTATAGATGGTTATAAGAATTCTTATGTATCAAAATTTTATTTGTTCATATCTATTATTTTGTAATTCTCATAACATATCACTTCTAATAAAATCTTTTCTTTCTAACCAATAATCATCGCAAAATTAAAATTGTTTTCAGAAGTTTCAAGAATAAAACAACAAAACTAAATTTCCCTTTCATAATGTGTGTACACAATCTTTTATATCGCTGTCATAGTGCTATTGCATGTTAGATGACTAATAGAATTTGGACATTGTATCAACAAAATAGAATTGAATAATATTTACTTATCGTCCCGCTATAGTCACGGCATGCACTGTCACAAGTGTGGACTGGCGTTTAATTCATTATATTATACGCTAGAAGTTAATTTACATATCACAATTACGTAAAATGATAAAAATAGTTAAAAATATCTCCAATTACTCGATTTCTATGGGACATGACTTGTAGAAATTGAAGACAAGGACGCCAAGTACATCTATAAGTATCAAATGGTTCTCATTGGAACATTACATTAGTACGAGCAAGTTCAAGTAGGGTCCAACAAATATATGGGTATAAGATCAAGTAAGGTAGGGAGGATGGCGGTGCGGCAAGGTGTTAGGAGGCTTGGAGCGGCCCCAACAACCCCGAGAGGTTACGTGCCCGTATGCGTCGGGGTGGAAAACGAAACTAAACGGTTTATTGTGCATACAAGAGCTCTAGGAGATGCAGAGTTTTTGCAGATGTTGTATAAGTCAGCTGAGGAATATGGTTTTTGCAGTGAAGGGGTTTTGAGGATCCCATTTGAAGCCAAGGATTTTGAAGAGAGGATGACTAAAGTGTCTAAAAGGAAATCTTTGAGGATCAAGCCAATTTAGGACGACTTAGTATGACAATTTATTTTATCTACATGGCAAGGTGATAATACGTGTATACTGTATTTCTTCAGCATAGAAATACAGCAGGATTAAGAAGGTAACCTATGATCTAACTTGTTATGGATGTAATGTATATATATACAAGTGTCTGTTCGAGAATATTTGGTAATTATCTCAACTCCCATATATCAATTATAGGCATTACAAGTAGTCATGTTTTGGGATATGTGTTGCTATATGTTAAATTAGAGGTCAAAATAAAAGGTTTTGGGATAACAAGCTCAAGAAGAAAATGAGCTTTTTTCATGGTTTTGTATGAGCTTGAAGACAAGATAAATTGATTTCATAGAGAAGTTTTGAATTCATTATCATGACAATTTGTAATTGTGACCAAAATCTATCACTTAATTGTTAAATATTTGAAATTAAATTTATTTGAAAATCGAGTCTGCCTGTACTATCTTAATAGGATGAAAAGCATCGTCTTAAGTTAGTATCATATCAAAAGTAAGTATGAAAATGTTTAGAAAATAAACGAGAGAGATGTTAAGTAATAATATATAAAGACAAGTTATGAATAACATGTTAATACTAGCTAGAAATTTTTAAATCTAAGTGGTTGAAAATTTTTAATTAATATTTATTGACTTAATTATTAACTATTTTTAATTTCAGGTTAAGGTAAAAGGTTTTGGGATAAAAAAGCTCAAGAGGAAAATGAGCTATTTTGCATGGTTTTGTATGAGCCTGAAGACATGGTAAATTGACTCCATAGAGAAGTTTTGAATTCATTATCATGACATTTTATAATTGTAACCAAAATTTTTTAATATCATTTAACTTTTAAATATTTAAAAATAGATTCTTTTAAAAATCAACTATACACTTATTTATTTTAATAGGATGAAAATGTTTTGAGAGAATTTGATCATTTATTGGATCACCGTCAATAATTGTGATACCTTATATAAATCGAATGTGGATGGAGTTTCACATAAATTATAAGAGATGTTGAGTAATAGTACATAAGGCCAAGAAGTGAATAACAGGTTAATAATAACTAGAAACTTTTTGATAAAATGATTAAAATGGACTAATTAGTATATTTTAGCTTAGAGATTAATCACTTTCAACTTAAAGCATTTCAACAACTTTATAGTATATCAAATAGTGAATCATATTTCAATATTAGCTATAAACTTTAAGATCAAGTATTTGAAATAAGCTCATTAGTGTTGGCTTGTTATTAATCATTTTCAACTTAAAGCATTCAATAACTTTATAGTTTAGTAATAGCAAATGTAGATAAAGCATTTAAGAACAAGAAAATTCAAGAATAAATTCTACGCATAAAACATTTTGAGAAACAATAGATCAAATTATCATCCTCTAGAGTAAAATAGGTTGCAGCGATTGTAGACAAACTTCTTCTAGCGACACCAAACACTAATAATACTTAGATGAGCACAAGTTTTAGAAATAGAATGTCATTTTCAGTTATATTATCTTTGTTTAAAATAAGCAAAGAGATAACTTCAAGAACTAATGGGGATTGTTGTCTAGCCAGCCAAATATGTTATCGGAATGAATTTCTTCCTTTTGTAGCCTAACGTAATCCTAATGTAGTTTTTGGTCTTTTTTTTTTTTTTCTTTTTTTTGGTTTTTTCCTTTTCTTTCTCAAAATAAGTGAGGGAATGGAGCTAGTTTGTGTAATGAAGATTGGTCCCACATGGTTCGCATACTCAACAGTGTTTTTAGAAGGTTTTGCTTCATACATCTTTATGAAGTATGCACGCCTTCATAGTTCAAAGGGAGAGGGAGAGAGAGAGAGATTGCACCAATTGTTATATGTCTTAGCCCTTGTAGTGCTTACAACAATAAAACTTGCTGCAATAGTCGCTTTAGTATATATGACTGCATATTATATATTGATATTAAAATCATGACTTAATATACTCAGTGACTTGTGTGACACTCATTTTTTAGTATTACAAACTATGGTTTGTTTTGTCCATCTTTTTCTCATCTTCTTAACATTTTTTTTAACATTTATTAGGAATCTTATATTTAGCAAGAATAAAACATCAAAAAAATGGAAAAATAATTACATGATTGCTATTATAAAAATTAAATACCTAACAAATTATTATAAATTTAAGTTTATTTACCATTTACTTTATTCATGTTATGCAAATACTAATTCAAATATCCTTGCCAATGTATAAAATATATATTTTTCATCTCAAAAGTATATAAGTTTTCGCTTTTCATTTCTCATACTCCAATTACCACCTATATCATAATTATAAAATAGAAATAAATAAAATACAGAAAAGATAGCTTTATAAATGCCAGGTTTTAAGTAGATACACATCAAATACAGAATAGATACTTGTAAGATACGGGCAAAAGAGAAAAAAAAAATCCAAACAAGATCTTAATACATGCAAAGAGAAAGTAAGAGATGCTTATCAATTATTATGTTTCTAAAGTGGCCCTACAATGTGCTTTTCAAGAAGTTAAGCATTTGATGAACCCAAGAAAAGAAAAAAAGGGAAGTTAAGCAATTAAGTTAAAATGATTGTTATTATATTTTAACATAATAAAAGAGCAAAATTTTTTGGCGTTCTTTCTTGATTATAAATTTTCTAACTTAGTTATTATATGAAGGGTTGTTATAGTTAGCCAATCGTGTGCAATAAATATGCCAGTTAACTATGAGAAGTCTTAATCTAATGATATGTGTACGTATATTGTAGCAAAAGGCATGCAAGCAGAAACAAGTAAAGTCAATGTCTTTTACATGTGCATGTGATAATGGATTAAGTAATGCATTCTTGAGCGTCTTGATTTGTGTTTCATAACATAATTGATTTGATATTTTACAGAGATGTGTTAATAAAGCCCTCGTGTTGCTCTCAAATTTAGCAATATGTAGAACGTATCAAAGTGAAGAGAATAGCCTCTTATTTATAGAATTCGAAAGCTAATTTCAATCTTTGAATCACAATGAGATGAATGATTTAGGTCTAGTATTGATAATGACTGTTAGATCCCTCAAAACTGATTTGTTGATCTCTATTCAAAGCTTATTAATCCATATCTCCCTAAAATATCCTCGATGATAGGGATTAAGGATCGATCACATGCTCTTGAGCCCAAGGACTTTCTCAGGTGATTCGTCGAGCTGTCCGAGGTGAGTTAAGCTTCGAGGAGTAATGCTTACCCCAGTTCGATCTATCGAGCTACTTTGATCTCTACACAATCCAAGGTAACTAGTCGACATTCCAAACCAAACCCTCCGTTATGCACTAGTCCAAGCACCAAATCTGAATACAGCAATCTAAACGGTACTAATGCCGAATTGACAATAAACAGGAATCGACCATTTGAGGCTGACCCAAAACATGAGTTGCCCCTAAACTAACCTCAATCCAGTCCCAATTGTCCAAGTTACTTAAATGCCGACATCGCACTGACTTGATTAGAACCCACCCCTACTCAGCTCATAGTGTTGTCAAAAGTGCAAACTAATTAAAAAATACAAGCACACTGTCTTTTCTGATATCTGTACTATCCTTCTAACGGTAGATATTCTTTTGCATGAATACGTACTTTCCCTGTAAATTATTATACTTTTCTTAGCAAGTAGGGATCCTTTAATATACATTTCTGTAATTTAGGACTTACCCTAGCAAGGTACTATAAATACTCACATAATGTAATATCATCATACAGAGAATACATTGGATTTTACTTTCTCCTGAGCTAAGTATCCTTACTTTTGAGCTATTCTTATCTAGCTCATTTGAGCGTGGACTAATGGCAAGTAACCTCCGGCCATACTTGTATGTCATCAAGTGTAACCCGAGCTCGTGTGGGGTGTTAGTGCGTCATATCCATCGTCGGTGTACGGAAACCCCTACTCAATCATCAACTATCATTTACTTTTTGAGTTATCTTGCGACCCGAACCCATCCTTTTAGTTACGTGTGATATCAAGTTCGTGTATTCATCCACGAATTCATATCACCCATCGTATCCAGTTTCCTAAGCCCTATCACTACTTAGTAAATCAATTTATAACATTAAATTGGCCAATAGCAATGATCAAAATGACCTTCTATAGTTATACTATGTATTATTTGTTCTAGATAGCTCATTTTGAGTAGTTAGAAGCATATGGTTATCCTATTTGTTTTCGAGAATATAAGGGTATAAGAAAGAGTGATCTAAGAAGATATTTCTAATTTTAAAGCTTTATAGTATTATGTTTTTGTCTTCTTATGTAATTGGAGTGCTTTAGAGTTTGAATATTTTGTTATGTTTTCTTTTTTGGTAGTCATCATAATTATCTACGAATTGTTTGCATTGTAATTTTTAGATAAGGTGGAGGAAAATTACTTCTCGTTAGATTTATGTTTCCAAATTTAATAAATTAGAATTTAGGTATTTTTTAGATTAAGATTTGTTAGAGAAAAAAATTATTAAAAATTTAAGCTAATCTAACTAATTGATAAATATTAGTAAAATAAAAATGTCCTCACTCATGAGTTTTTCATGTTCTAGGTTAATTGGTTTTTCCTCTAAATCATTTAATGACACATTAGGAATCAACTCATGTTAAGCTAGAAAACTTTCACTTGGCCTAAACAAAAATTTTGACTAGTAAACCTACAAACTTAAAAACCATGACCATAGTCTACATAATGGGATGATTCATGGAAAAGATTGAAAATCCATACTATTAAGCTTTTTGGGACCATGATCAATTACTTTCAATTATAAAATCAACTAATGGTGCCTCTTAAATTATTCCCTTTTTAAAAATAGGAATTTTTGTTAAGGACTTTAACCAAAAACCATTATATATGTACTATCAAAACTTGAAAACTTTTAGCAAAATAGAAATATCCATACTCTTGAGTTTTTGGGACAAAATAAACTATTTTTGCTCAAAATCCTCTCATAGCTCTCCAACCATTCCTTTGCAAAAGATGGAACTTTAGTTGCTAACCCGAGACCCCAAAAACCATGGTATATAACATGTTAAAATCGACAATGTCAAATAAAAGAATAAAGGTACAACAAGTACTTATACCTTAGGATTCAAGTGATTTATCTTGATATTTACTTAGTAGACTTAGTTCGGTTAGTTTATTAGTTTACTGAGCTGGACTAACAATTAAGTTAGTTACTACATAGGACTTGTATATAAATACTTCACATCTAGATTGAATGAACTAACTTCTTCTTTTGCATATACTTATATTATGTTTTGTTTACCAAAGTGTAGAGCTCCCATGGAAGTCAATCTATTACTTGTTGTCTTTAGTAACATTCTTTAGTAGACTCAAATTTACATGGTATTAGAATGGAATAAGATCTATACTTCAATTGACAGTTCACCTTTTTACTTTCTCTCTTGAATCTGTTGTTTTTTATGATCTAAAATTGTTGAATATGAATACACAAACAGATCAGGTTAACAATGATCCTTTGTATGTTTTTGCTTCAAACAATCTTAGTATGGTGTTAGGAAATGTAATTTTTAATGGATCGAATTATTCATTTTAGAATCAATCCATTTAACTAGGGTTAGGAGCAAAATTAAAAATTGGATTAATTGACGGATTCTTAGAAGAACCTAATGATTAGTCATTTGATCTAATTAGATAGAAGAGATCAGATTACATGGTCAGGTGTTGGCTTCTGAACTCCAGAATTAGCGATTTGTTGCAAAATTACTTGTACACGCAATCTACCCAAATCTATGGAATGAAATAAAGGAACAGTATGGCTAGATTAACAATCTTCTAGTGTACCAAATTCAATAGGAAATAAGTGCAATTAAACAAGGGAATTTGTCGATCATTGCTTATTATAAGATTAAGAAATGTTGGGATGAGTTGCAGATGCTTGATGGTTTTCCTAGCCATACTTGTGGATTGAAGGATAAACTAGATGAATTTGATTCAAGGGGTAAATTGATGCAATTCTTAATGGGACTAAATGATGAGTATTGATGAGCTCCTAATTGTATATATTTTACATGGTGATTTTTTATAATTTTCCTTGATATGTGAATTTATTTTTACATAATGATACTTAATTGAGTAAAATTTTATTTTCTAAATTTTGAAATGATCTATGCGAGAAAACAAGAAGATAGAAACAAATTTCATTCAAATTAGAGTTAAAATAAGCAAGTTATGAACGTTTGAAAATTAATGCAACCGAACAACATGACTATGTTGTTTTCAAGCAAAATTGGAGCTTATTTTCTATTATTATAGCCTAGGAAATGACCAAAAGACATGACCATGTCGTTAGTTGTGTCACTTTTAGTTAAAAAAAAAAAAAAAAAAGATAAACGTGAAGCACAATCAAGTGCATGACCAAAAGATACGATTTGTGTCTTCGGCTGTATCTTTTCCAACCGACCTTTTTTTTTTATCTTTTCCTATATAAAGCATTTTTAGGGTTTATTTAAGGGAAAGAACTTTTTAGCACGACTTTTAGGGAATTTTTTAAGCCATGAACAATCAAGAAAGCGAGAAAAAGAAAAGATTTCAAGATTTAATTTTGTTTGGATTTCATGATGCTTCTTTCTACTTTCTTCTATACTTTGTTTTTGTATTCCTATTTTGTGATGTATAGTGAGTAGACCTTTGGTATCTAGGTTTTATAGAACCTAGATCTATTCATGTGATATTGTTATTGCTTAATTAATTTAATTCTTTATTATTTTCTTGATTCAACTATGTTTGCTTCATGATTTAGGTTATTATTTTCATGGGTAATAATCTAAAGTTTGATATCTTATAAGATTAGATTTAAGTATAATTGATGAGAATTGTTGCAAGATTAGAGATAATTTGCAAGATTCTTTTCGATTTTCAAATTAAAGTGTAAAGAATTTATTGTTCAATAATGCAATTTTAGATCATACTATTGAGAAAAGATTCTAATAAATGATTTTAGGGTTAAGGTTAATTGACTGGAGAAAGTAATTAACTTTAGTAAAGAATTCTCCTAATCAAGAAAGATTAAAAAATAAATTAGACTATCTTTAGGAAAATCACCTATTAAATCTAAGGGAAGTAAGATTTAGGTATAATATTGAATCTTGAATTAATTAAATTACTTTATTGTTAATTCTTGAATTGCATCTTAGTTAATTTTTAATTTAGTTTTAGCAATAATTTAAATTTACTTTTTTAAGTTTCTTAAAATTTAATTTACCGATTAAATAATAAAGACTTAGTAAGTACTTAGTAATTAAAGTCTCTAAGGGATCAACTTTCAGATTTACGTCCATTATATTATAAACCGATAGATGCACTTACCTACATTACGTATGAACATGTATGGAATCAAGTTCTTGGAATGGATCCTATGCCTACTGGAGGACGTACTTATTATCTAGTCCAACAAATTAAACGACAAAGACATATTACTATGAGACATGAGTCAAGTTCATTAGCTTTTCTCTCAAATTGAGAAATTCATGTTGGATAAGAAATTAGTCCAATTGTAGTTACCTTAAGTGGAGAATCTTTTGATAAAGGAAAAGCTAAGGGTATGAAGTCTAAATAGTTTTGTAAATATTGCAAATCAAAAAGCCCAATAATAAACTCTTGTTTTTAGATTATCAAATATCCCGAATGGTATAACGAAATGAGAGTAAATAAAGGGTTGAAGGGTTCCTCTATATCATTTAGTACAATTGAGAAGAAGCATCAATAGCTTAGTTCACCTTTTGATTAATTTACTTTTGATGAGTTTATTTCTACTGCAGATTGCGTAGACACTTCTTTTGCAAGGACAATTGACCTACAATTACTCAACAGTATGTGCCAAGAGTTCATTCAAATGATGAAGGCTAACTTAGCTAAGGGAGCTTGTATTTACATGGCATAAGTGGCAAGTATTGTTTCTAATAATAATCTTCATGCTAATGCTTTGAATTTCACCATTAGTTCACGGATGGTGGACACAGGCACCACTAATCATATGACTCTGCATTTATCTTTGCTTAAAGAAACTTTCCATCCCAAAGAACCTATACCAGTAAGACTAATTGATGGTTGTGACTAATAGGCACTTGTTATATTGCACCCAATTTAATACTACACCATGTTCTTCATGTTCTAGATTTTACTCAAAGTTTATTGTTTATGAGTAGAATTCTTCATGACCAAAAACAAACAATGCTACTCACTTCCACTTCTTGCCTTTTTCAGGAACTAAGAACTAGCATCATTGTCATACAAGCTAAAGCTAGATTTGGCTTATATGTTCTTGAAATGACAGTTGATAATTATAGTGCTTATAGTAGTAATGTAGCAGCTACTCAATCAGTTACTTCTTGTATTCACCTTAATAATGTTCAGCTGATACATTCACAGTTGGGCCATGTTTCTTTTCATTCTTTGAAACATTTGAATGATATTGTTGGTGTTGTTTCTGAGAAACACTTTTGTGAAGTTGCCATTTGGCTAAGGGTCATCGTTTGTCATTTTCTCACAATTCTAGTAAGTCTCCATTTCCTTTACATTTGTTGTATATGGACATATAAGGTCCATATCATATTACTTCTATTAGTGGAGCCAACTATTTCCTCACTATTTTAGATGATTTTAGTCGTTGTACTTGGACATACATGCTCGACAATAAATCTTAAGTTTCCTCTATTCTCGCTGCTTTCTTTTGTTATGTTAAGAATCATTTTCAAGTCACTCCTAAATTTGTTCGTTTTGATAATAGATCACAATTTATATCTTTTAATTGCAAGTCCTTATTTGATAATCTTGGAATTATACATCAACATACCACAACTTATACCCTTTAACAAAATGGAAGAGTAAAGTGAAAACATCATCATCTACTTGACACTACAAGAGCCTTCAGATTATAAGCTAATCTTTCGAAAGAATTTTGGAGTGAATATATGCTAGCAACCACTTATCTTATAAATCGACTGCCTATGGCAAACCTTGAGTGGAAAACTTCTTATGAGATGTTGTTTAGACACAAACTTGACTACACACATTTAAGAACCATAAGATGCTTATATTTTGCAACCAAACACACAACTCACTGTGATAAGCTTGATCCTAAAGGTACCAAATGTATACTCTTAGGTTATGTACAAGGACAAAAGGGATATAAGATGTTTAATCTTTCTTCCAAATGTATCTTTATGAGTCAAGATGTTGTCTTTTATGAAAACATCTTTCCAGTTAAGAATGAGACCTTATAGTCTTCTTGTAATTCCAATTCTGATACTTTGATGCAGTAATGTCCTGATCTATTTGATGACTCAATAGTGTCTCATGATTCTGGTACTATTGATTATGTTCTATTAATTCAATTTCTACCTTGCATTCTCCTTCTACAATTGAGTTCAATACTTTTCCTACTAATTTTTTTTTATTCTAATCCATTAGCTATAAAGCATTATACTAAAGCACGACATGTTCCAAAGTGGCTAAATGATTATGCTCTTCATGCACAAATCTTCTGTTCATCTAACTCGCCTTTATATCCACTTTTTCCACCAAATGCTTTTCATAGTCTGCCTTTTGATTATATTGCTTCCCTGGCAAATGTCTTAACTATTCCTAAACCATCATGTTAGAGAGTGAATTGATGCTATGAATGCTGAATTAGATGCTCTAAAGAGAAACAATGCTTAGGACCTTACTATTTGCCTATATATCAATGAAAGTTTGTGCTCAATCTTTTGATGGATGCTGGTTTAATAGCATCTAAACCTAATGTTACTCCTCTTCCCTTAGGCACTAAATTTGATCATAATACAGGTGATTTGTTAGCTGATGCTAGTGTTTACAGATGATTGATTGGACAGCTTCTTTATTTGACTTGACAAGACCTAACATATCTTTTGCTATCCATCGTCTTAATCAATTTATGCCTTCTCCTCGTATGCCTCATCTTCATACTGTTTTGCATTTGTTAAGCTATTTAAAAGGCTCCATCTCCTTAGGTCTCTTTTATCTTATCGATAATTCATTTACTTTGCTAAGTTATTCTGATTCTAAATAAGGTTCATGCCCAATTGATAGACATTCAATTAGTAGATAATGTATATTGCTTGGCAAAGCATTGATTTCTTGAAAAACCAAGAAATAAAGAACAATTTTCACCTCTCGTGTTGAAGCTAAGTATAGATGTATGGCCTCTTTTACCAAAGAATTGCTTTAGGTTTCTTATATCCTCAAAGATCTGGGTGTTGATGTTTCTTTACATATTACTATGGGTTGTGATAACCACGTTGCCCAACTTATTGTTTCTAATCCATGTCTCCATAACAAAACTAAACATATTAATATTGATGCTCACTTCACTAGAGAGTAGGTAATAGCTGGTTTTATTCAGATCCTCCATGTTCCCTCTAGGTTACAACTCACGGATTTTCTCACTAAACCTATTTCTCAACACACTTTACAATCCATTTTAGTTAAGTTAGGTCTTCAAGATATTTGTATTTGCACATAATATTTTGTACGTATTACTTCTTTATATTTGTTTGCTAGACTTAGTTCAGTTAGTTTGTTTCTTTGCTAAGCTGGACTAACAATTAATTTAGTTACTGCATAGAACTTGTATATAAATGCTTCACATCCAAATTGAATGAACTAACTTCTTCTTTCGCATATACTTGTATTCTGTTTTGTTTACCATAGTGCAGAGCTCCCATGGAAGTCAATCTATTGTTTGTTGGCTTCGGTAACATTCTTCAATAGACTCAAATTTACAATTTAGCGCTTGAATTTATATATATATATATAATTTAGTGTTTATACTTTGTGAAAAAGTGGCTCACCAAGATACTTTGTTAAAAACTAAATTATTAAAGGATGAAAATTCAAGTATTAAACTCCTAAATTCCCAAAGTACAGACAATTGTTGTGCTTCTATCCCTAATAAAAATACATGCTGTTGGGTTTTGGAGTCTAGATCAACTTTCACTCACAATCATCTTATGATACTTCCTTTACTTATTCCCTTTCAGAGAATAAGAATTTTAGCTTTTGACTATAGTAGTGTAAAAACCATGATCAATATATGTCAAATCAAAATTGATGAATTTTGACAAATATCGAAATATCCATTATCGTAAATTTTTTCAAAGTTCCAATCTGTTGGTTGTCGCTCTAAATTATCTAATAACACCTCCATATTTATTTCCCTTGAAACAATTGGAACTTTGGTTGGTGATCCTGGAAACCACAAAACTATGCTAAAAATTGAAAATGACAACATATAACTAAGTTTATAAACTATCTATTAATGTATAATATATGTGTGTGTATATCTGTACATTATCTTATTTCACATATATAAATAATATTATGGTTTATGAATCTCTTATCAGTACTATGGTTTCAAACTATAATATAATTACCAAATAAATAAAAAATTTTGGTTTGGTTTGATTTAGTTTTTATCAAATTTGAATTTGGAGAAATTATTGCTCTGATTTGAGAAATTCTCTTAAACTAACTGTTCCGATCCCTAGTTTTATTATCCATAAACTAGCAATTCTTATACGTGCATCTAGATTCCTTATAATTTTTACATAAATTCACATTAACAAGTATCCCAAAAAAGTACTTAAATTTACTCAATTATTAAAAAATACAAGTTTTACTTTTCAAAGCAATGATTTTATATTTTACAAATAATTCAGGCAATATCACCTTCCATTTTTGGTTCTCATTCCATTTCAATTTCATCACACTCAAGGTATATTGAATAAAAGTGACTAATTGCTAATCTAGATCTAGTACCTCACCTCTGTGTTTTGCCTTTTTTCTTTTTGATTTTTGTGGGGACTTAAACATCTGCTGATTATATAATATATTTATCGGCAGACATCGAAGCACAAAAGATAGTATACTTTACAAGTAGGAAATACACAGGAGGATTTGCTCTAAAACAGGGTATCTGAAACTGTGGGCTATGACCGCCAAGAATAGACGTATGGACCAGGTTAACTTGTTAACTACATGCATGCAATGTATCCAAGAAATAAATAAATAAATACCCTTTATTGTATGGCAAAGATATCTTTTTTTAATCTTTCTTGTTCAAAAAATTCAAAAAAAATAAAAAATCTTTTATTTTTTTAGTAGTTAAAGCCTTGATTCAAAATGTCAGATTATTCATGTAACAAGTAATTACTCTCCTTATGAATTCTCTAGACAAACACGTGCATCTACTATCTTTACTCGTTATAAATAAATAAATAAAAAGACTCAATAATACTTATATATAACGTATATGAATGCATGATGTGTAAGTACATAGTCTCCAATTTTTAAAAATTATTATTTATATTTTTACAAAGTCTGTGCCATTGAAACTTTTGTGATTATAACCGGATGTCTACCCTCCTCTATCCTGCAATATGCAGAAAAAGATTATCCTCTGTATTTTATCGTTTTTTTGCTTTTTTTCCGTCATGTCCATGTTCATGTGCCCCATACCCCAGTGCTCCTATCAAAGTGCCAAAAGACAAATTGACAAGTAATCTATAGAAGATCACCGAGAAACGATGATTGCGTTTGCATTTCCACAAGTTGAATCATTGTATTGATAAATATAGTATTATTGCATTCTCAACTTGCGAAAATATCTTCAAATGCCAACATAAAAAGCAAAAATGTTTGGCTAACTTAGCAAAAACGATAAGAATAAGAGAATACAGTAACAAAAAGATATAGAAAGAGAGGCAGAGAAAAGTGAAAATAAGAGATCAATGATGATTTACATGAAAATCATAAGATGCAAGGTAAATAAAAAAGCAAAGAAGAAGCAACATATTTATTAAAATAAAGGGATACAAAGAGCTTTATAATGAACTCTTAAGATTCTATAGAATTCTCAAATTTTCTCTACAACACTTTAAAGTGATACACAAACAAAATAAAACTATAAAAAAAAAAAGTATGAGCGAAGAGTAAATCAATCAAATCATTATACCTTAATAGCATGTATATTGATTTTTCAATAAGATAAACTAAATTTGAATATATTCTCTCCAAATTATACTATGTAATAGTTAGCCAAAATACAAAGAAAAATAAAAGCAAAGAGCAAGATGGACTTGATCCCAAATTTTATAATATTTTGGCCTGATATATGCTAACAAGTCTAATCAACCTGCAAATGTGTTTAAGTCTTAACCGAATTCAAGCCTAATATATGCTAACAAGCCTAATCAACCTACAAATGTGTTTAAGTCTTAACCGAATTCGAATCAAGTTTGAGTATCCATGTTACTCTAATTAATATTTTTTAAATAGATTAAGTCTTCACGAGTTAATCAAAGCTATCAAAATCAACCTCAATGTGAATACCCTATAAATCAAGTTCAAACTTAAAATTATATACTCAATCAAATACAAATTAAACCTTGAGCTTAAAAGTTTCCAAATCGAGCACGAGGTTGAGTTTAGCACTAATTCGACTCATTTGCATTCCCTCCTGGGGCTTTTATTAGTTGCATACGCCAGAAGAGATAGCGTTGTTTAACTCGGATCAAATTTGCGAGTCTAGTCATCTTTCAATCCTCAAATGCTGAATTGACATATTCACGGTTGTTTCTTGTGGTTCTTCATTCATCTACCTAGTGGACCATGTTCAATTCAACTAGGACGATAGAGACCATTAACGTAAAACAATTACTCCTGTAATTTTCGGGTCTTGACAAAGATAGATGTAGGCCAAAATATCAAAGGTACATGAACATGATGTTTCTTGCCATTCGCCATATATATTCGGACTTTGCAGAATACCAGAAGATTTTATGCTTTTCTTTTTCTCCGGTAAGAAGATATATATTAAATAAATCATACCATTCATGTTATCTTGATGGATTCATCCCTTCCCAAAGTTATAATATGATTTAATTGATAATAGCAAAATATATGATTCATCACTCCTTAAAATTATAATATAATTCAATTTAATTGATAATAGCAAAATATATGATTCATCACTCCTTAAAATTATAATATAATTCAATTGACAATAGCAATAAATATATATATATATATATATATTATTAAAGTAAATGAGGCCTTAAATAACCGTTTTCCTTAAAATTACATATTTGTCCTCTATTTACTATTATTTAATAAAAAAACTAACAATAAAATGAATTATTAAAATTATAATTAATAAATAAATATGTTCACTTACTCTTTTTTCTCTCTTTTCATTTCTTTGCTTACTTTTAATTTTCTCTCTCTCACTTTTTTATATTTTCCAATTAACTACACCTATGTCTCTCTCTCCCACTCTTTTTATCTCTCACTCTCTCTTTTTATTTTATATTTTTTGCACACACAACCTACATGCATCGACCACTGGTGTGTGTGTATATATATAACTACACCTATATCTCTCTCTCCCACTCTTTTTATCTCTCACTCTCTCTCTTTATTTTATATTTTTTGCATACACAACGTGCATGCATCACGTTGTGTGTGCAAAAAAAATAAAATAAAAAGATATATAGTCGTGAGCCAAAATCATTTAACCATATTTGGCCAAATATTTGTTCAAACACTTAAATGGCAGTCACACATGATATGCTTTAATGATTATCCACTTGTCTAGGGTAGCCGCGAAATAAATTATTTGGAACTTGGATGAAGTCCTTTCCGTATATATAATATCGATAATTTTTGTTATTATTGTTGTCTTCTTAAAATAAGATATTTGGCAAATCACCATTAATAACTTTCACTGTTGTAATTTTGCAATAATAATTTTTAAATTAAGTATATATTCAAAGACACGTCCTTTGTTTGAATAATGTAATTTAGATATATAATCACTGTAGGAGTATTGGGTACAAATGCAAGTGTTACGTATATGCCTCGTGTGAAGTCGCACTATACGTAACTAAGGAAATGACTTGAGTGACTCGTACAGAGTAGTTAAGAGATAAGTGTAGGAAGGAGGAGTAAACAATCTTAGTAAGGCTTTACCGCGTATGGTAATAGGTGGAGAAGCACAATGACATCAAACTCTAAGATTAATGAAGAACAAGGCGATGTTTTTGAAGTATTTAAGTATTTGATCCTTGAAGCAAAGTTTCGGCAGAGTAACGGTATTAATGGGGGGTTTTCTTCTTCTAAAATGAGGATGTGAATAGAGTATTTATAAGAAAGGATAATTGATCACATTCGTTAAATTATGACAATTATCAATGGCTAAGATTGAATCCCTTTATTAATGGATTTTAAGTGAGCCATTTTCATAAGTTTAGACTCAAGTAAAGGTTTTATTTATTATTCTAATATAAGCCAAACCAAAAAAGGTTGGATCGGATGGATCGATTCAACGAGCCCTACTCTAAGTCTACTATGCCAAGTCTCCCTTATCATTCCGATAATTTATGAACTTGGCTCATCGGACATTGTTACCTTAGCCCGAGGAGTTAAGCCCAAATCCATTTGATTAATGGACTTGAAACCCAATATTAAATTTGACTCTCTATAATCACTATATTATAAAGTTTGTTTTCCTATATATAAAAAATTAATAAAAATGTTTACTGGAAAAAAAATAATAAAAATACACATACTATTAGTAATAACACATCCAACATATATCTATAAGAAACAATATTAAAAAGAAAGACGGCGACAAAATTATTTTTGAAGTATGAACTATTTCCCGATAGAATACAAATTAAATGCACCATCTCTAGAGATAATCAATTTGATTATCACCTAATTTACAAGATCTAGGAAATTAAACTGGACTAAAGTCAATCAATTGACCCTTCAAATATTCGCCTTATATTTCTCCACACAATCTTTACATCTTATCAATTCGTACCATATTTTATCCAAATAATTAGTAAATACATAGAGCATCACTTAAATAATTCATGGCGTATTAATTATTTCTTCAACAAGTGTAGAACTCAACGAGCTCATCCATGGACGACCCCGACAGACCATCTGCATTGTCCAGCATCCATAACAAGTGCTCAAACAGCACCACTTCGCACGAAACCACCACTCCATGGTCCGATCCATCCGCGGCACAATACTCCTTATCTACTAGCTCTTGAAATAAAGGATGTTGCACGATATCCGAGCTTAGAAGATACTTCCGCTTTGATTTTCCTACATATACAAGGTGAAGTCGAAGTTTATCTTTGAAATAATTAGCAGACATAGTAGTAGTAGTGGTAGTAGTATCGTCCACTGCAGCAACTGCGGTAGAGGTTACTGAGATGAGATTTGGTCGAGAGAGTCTAGAGAGGGAGGGCCATTTTTTAATGGATATTGCTGACTTGAGCTTTGTTAGTTTTCCAAGTTTGGTCATTTTTGAGGAAAAGTGGGTGATGTTTGGTTTGGAAAGAGAAAAATCTTAGGAAATGGTCTTGACTAGGTTTCTATGACTAAGAGGAATGAATGAGCAAGAGTATAAGGTTCATTTATATAAGAAAAATCTCACCCAAATTCCTTGTTTCCGTTTTTCTTTTTTCTTTTTTTTTTTTTCCTTTTTAAGGTCAAGTGGTGTTAGTAGTCAACATGCACTATACGAGACCCATGAGACCACATATCTCAAATGGTTTCTTTTGACAGGTATCTTGACACATTACGTTTGGCAGCAACCATATAATTTGTGGATAACTATGGAAATTAAATGAATGAGTGCGGAAATGTCATATTCAAATATTTTAAAGGAAAATTGAATCAAGTGGAAATGTACTCTCTTTTTTTTCCTTACTAAGACACATCTTTTATATAAAAAAAAAGATTTAATAATATTAATATGTTATGTGAATAGATTATTAATGAATAAATATTAATAAAATGTTAAAACGTGAAAATATAAATAATAAATTTTCAAAAAGTATCTATTATCAATATCATGTGTTCAAATGTTATTGATAATTTTTGTTTTATACAAAAGTGAGTACTTGTTACCACTGTTTGCTTGGTTACAACATGACTTGATATTAATATATGACGGCATTTGTACATGCCTTTGCAATTCCATAATTTGAAGGTATACGGCTCATTTTCAAAGTCATAATATTTCATATAAATAGAAAAGAATCATTAATAATTATATAAGACCTATATGTAATATATACTTACATAATTAAATAATAGTAGTCACACCATATTTTTATAATAATTTGTGAACAAATTATTGTTAAAATAGTAATTATGATAATATTTTTTAGTAAATCTATTATTTTCATAAAATTATATATACTTTAAGATAAAATAGATGCATAGCATGGACCTCAACTATAGTTTATTTAAAATAGTGAAAGATCTGGCCAGTATTGGCCTTTATTTTATAGATGAAACACATATATATTTACTATTCGTTCAGTTTTTTTTTTTCTTTCATGTCGAGCCTTTGACTTGTCCATCATCACAAATATATAACTGTTTGTCAAAAATAATCTTAACAGAGAAAAGCTCATTTACTTATATATAATACAAATGATAGTATAAAATCCTTCTTGGAAAGGGAAATTAATTTTTTTAACAAATTTTCCAAAGCAAAAATTTTGAAAAACTTCAAAAAACAAAAGATCCACTCTGTTCCCAATATAAATACAAAATTGTCAGGGAATTCCCTACAGAAACTTGCTATTGGCCTCACGCTAGAGAAAACTTGGATTTAGTTTCAAATACACTCTCTTATTCCGGTATCATGTATGCTTCGGCTTCCCATTTTTAGGATTGAGAGTTTAAACTTTTAGATTTTTCAATATATTTTTAAATCTTATTTTACCAGTTTACTCATAAATTAAATGATAATAAAGATACCAAAATTATATAAAATCATGGATAAAATGATTATAAAACATCTTAG
The DNA here is from genome assembly GCA_024138015.1 of Lumnitzera littorea. Taxonomy (NCBI): domain Eukaryota; kingdom Viridiplantae; phylum Streptophyta; class Magnoliopsida; order Myrtales; family Combretaceae; genus Lumnitzera; species Lumnitzera littorea. The sequence continues at coordinate 15,933,924 of JAMXBB010000009.1, read as the reverse complement.
TTGAAGATTCGAGATCTCGGTCCATGATTCAAAGATATATATATATAAAATTAGAATTTCTTTTTTAATTATGAAAAGAAATGATTCAAACGATAGAAAATCAATAATAGAATCGTGTTGGCTGAAAATTTTGAATTTAGTCTAAGGAATTTTGGCATATTTAATAACTTTGTCTACTCACAACTTTCATTACTCGTCCACGGAACTATATCTATTGGCCAATTTTTCCTGTCACAATGTGAATCACAAATTGATACATCCATTTATTATTAGTCATTTCAGGTGTTGCGATTGATGACGAAAGTAGTGGTGAGACGATGACAAAAGGAAAAACCAGACACACCAAACGGCAAAATAAATGACTACTCGGAAGCAAGCGGGCGCACACTATTTTTAAGAAAATATAACAATACAAGTGGATTAATAGCGTAGTTTTAGTGATAGTTTTCTAATAATCGTATTTTTATATAAAAATATATTAAGACATGTTGGAAATATTACTTGGAAAATTAAAAAAATAAAATATTTAAAATTACATTTTTCATAATCTTATTGTATATAGATCTTCTTTATTTTGAGTTACAGGCACTATCGTAAGTGTGTTGTACTAGTTATTTTAAGCCTAATATCACCAAAGTCTCTACTCATTGTCTAGAGATATGATGTATAACATATTTTAAAGATATTATACGATGACCGACTAGATGGACATTAATAATTATTTTCTTCCAAACAATAAGTAAATCAGAGATTAAATTAATGTTTCTCTCTCTTTTTTTTTTTTATGAATATTGAGATCAATATTTATACTACTAAATTATTATAATATTGATGAAAGTAATATATTTTAAATAAAATTAAAAATTAATTTTTAAAAAAAAATACCTGAATTAAAATATTGTTATAATCATTTTCTAGTTTTTCTCAAACGAAATATTAACCATATAATTTACAAAAATAAGTATACAAAAAGGCAATTTTGTTATTTAAATCGTTAATTCGTACTTCAAGAAAGGCCACAGGTAATTATTTCCACATCTCCAAAGGAAATTACGTAGTCCCACGTGCATGGGAAACACGTGCATGGCCCAGTATTGGGTACCAGCTATGGATGAGGTTAGACAAGTATCACTGTTCACTGTGCATGTGTAAGAACCAGTTAAGACTTGTTTGGCTGCTGGTGGGATATACGGCTTCCCGAGCGAAGGAATATAAAAATTCAGATTGGCGGTATTCAGATCAGAGACCTGATTTGTTATGTCCCAAAAATGTCTCTGCAGCCTAAAAACACAATGCCAGGATTGACCGTGACCCTTTTTTCCCTTGTTTTCTCTCTCTCTCTCTCTCTCTCTCTCAACTTTGGGTTAAAACACTAGGCAATTGATAAATAGACAAATAATCTATTTATTTTAATAACACATTTTATTAAAAATATAATACATAAAAAAAAAATAGGATCACATGAAAAAACGTGTAGGAATTATTCCATTATTCTAATTATTCAGTACATATTATGCAACAGTATATTTAGTTAGTACAATATAGTATAGTTCAATTAGTTAGTTATCCAAATCAATTAGTTAGTTAGGAAGGTTATGGGGCATATAAAAGGACTTATTAGCTCTTGTACAAGATACCTTTTTTTCATTTTTCGAATACACATTAACAATGCAACTTACTCTCTCTACATGAATGCTTTCATTGTTGATATAATCACTTGATTTAACATAGTATCAAAGTGTCAAGGATTGAAGATCCAATCATTTCATTGGTTAATTGAAAGTCTTCTGATGTAATTCATAACTTTAGCAAATTGAAGTAATGGCAAACCCTATAGATCACGGTCAGATTATTGTTTTTTATTTGTATTGCATGTCTAGTTCAAATAATCCTAGCATGAATTTAGGAAACACAGTCTTTAATGGCACAAATTTTGTCGAATGGAGTTAATCTATAAGGATGGCCTTAGGAGCTAAACAGAAAATCAGATTTATTGACGGCATCGTTGCTAAACCTAATGAAAAATTGCCTAATCTTGTCAAGTGGACAAGATGTGATTATATGGTGCGATGCTGGGTTCTAAATTCAATGAATCCAAATCTTTCACAAACTTTCCTTTATGCTCAATCAACATTAGGGTTGTGGAAAGAGATAACTGAACAATTTGGTCAGATTAATGGTCCGTTAATCTTTTAACTCCAGCATGAGATCTATAATCTTAGGCAAAATAATATGAGTGTAGGAGTATATTTTAACAAGATGAAGAGGTGTTAAGATGAATTAAATGCCTTAAATGCTTATCCATCGTGTACTTGTGGTAGATTGCTATATACTCCTTGAATATGAATTGCAACATAAGCGGACTCAATTCCTAATGGGGCTAAATGAAAATTATGAGAATGTTCGTAATTAGATTCTCATTATGGATCCTCTCCCAAGTGCTAGTAAGGCATTCTATATTTTATAACAAATTGAAAAACAAAAACAGATTACTATGCTTATAGAAGTGGACAACTCAATGTTTTACTCTACTAAGGAGTTTCAGTCAAGAAAAATGGTTAAAGATAGAAAAAGATTTTGAAACAACAATAATACGCAAATTTGGAAACATTGCCAATAAGAGAGCCATAATATAGACACTTATTTCCAAATGATTGGCTACTTGGATTAGTTCAAAGGGAAACAAGTATTTAGGCCTAAGAACAGCAAAAGGATCTCTTCAGCTTCATTTGTTCATAAGAGCTAATGTCTTACTAATACTCCTTTTAACATTTCTGCAAATGACGATTTTTCAATAGGGAGTTCTTTGTATTTATCTTCTCATGATTAGCAAATGATCCAAAATCTTTGCTACGAAGTATATAAGATGATGAAGACAAAAACATATGGGTTTGATGCAACTATTTTGAAAGTTGATTCTACTTACTTTGCAAGTACATTTTTATCTTATTCCTATAGTTTTAATGCTTTAATTAAGAATGTGCATTCATGGGTAATTAATACAAGGGCCATTAACCATATGACCAAATTTTTTTCCCTATTAACTCAAACACAAACACTACCAATATCCATTTTAATGAAACTACTAGATGGCCAAGTAAAATTGGTTCGGATTGTTGGCTAAGTACATTTGCAACCCAACTTGATTCTTCATCAAGTGTTTCTAATACTTAATTTTACTCACAATCTTCTATTAGTGAGTAAGCTTTTAAAAGATCAAAATCTTGTTGCTAATATTGATCCTTTCTTATATGCTTTCAAGACTTGAAGACTAAAACCATAATAACTTCTACACATGCTTTCTTTGGACTGTATGTACTTCGTGTTTCCAGTTGTAAATCTCAAGACAAGTATATGTTAAGTCAGTTTAGCATTTCTTTAGATGCTAATGCTTGTAATAACTGTAATAAGGAAGATTCTGTCCATTTGTTGCATGCTAGGCTTAGTCAAAGCTTAGTTTCAAAATTGAAACAGACATGTTCAAATTCATTTCTTTAGACAATTTCTTTTGTGAGGTTTGTCAATAAGCTAGGGTTCATCATTTTCCTTTCAATAATAACACACATCATTCTCCTTTTGCTTTCCATCTACAACATGTTAATGTATGGGGACCATATAGAGTATCCTCTATCACTAGTGCAAATTTTTTTTAATGACCATTTTGGATAATTTTAGCCAATGCACATGAACATACATGATAACTCATAAATCATAAGTCCCTATAATCCTGACAAATTCTTTTCTTATATCAAAACCACTTCGATATCACTCCTAAACACATTCAATCTAACAATGGAATGGAATTCATGTCAAATCCTTGTAAGTCTTTGTTTGATAGACTTGGTATCTTGCATTAAAGAACCATGACGTACACTCCACAACAAAATAGGAGAGTTAAGCGAAAACACCATCATTTACTTGACACCACATAAGCCTCACAAATAAAAGCCAATTTACCTAAAGAATTATGGAGTGAATGTGTCCTCACATCCACTTATCTCATTAACCAAATACCTATGTCATTACTAAATTGGAAAAGTCCCTATGAAGTTCTATTTGGCCAAAGTCCTAATTATACTTACTTTAGAACAGTTGGTTGCCTCTGTTTTGTTGCTAAGCCATTACCCACATAAGAAAAACTTGAACCACGAGGTTTGAAATGTATCTTTTTGGGATATAGCCAAGGGTAAAAAGGCTATAAAGTATTTGAAATGGATAATCATTAGATTCTTTATAGTAGCGATGTCATTTTCAAAGAGGATATTTTTCCATTTAAACACACTTCCCTTACTCCTATTTGTTTTGCTTCTCTTCCTGTTTCCATTAGTCCTAAGTCAGTTTGTCTTGACTATTCTAATCTTGAGAGTCATACCCTTCAAAATTCTCCCTATTCCTCTTCATTAGGTACTCTTGTATTAGATTTTTCACTTGATTCTCCTCCTTTAAATCATATCTTGTTGTGCAAGTCCAGTAGATCATGACAAACTCCTTCTTAGCTTGCAGATTATATACATATAGTCACCACTAATGCTTCATTCCATGTAAATGATAATGATCACACACACCCCCCCCAACACACACACACAACCAACACATCCATTTTATTCCTCAGAATCCTTTTCATACTTTCCATTTGATTTTGTTCATTCTTTGGCCAATGTACGAACCTTACTCTTATTCTGATGCTTTAAAACATAAAGAATGGAGGGATGCCATGCAATCTGAATTGGATGCCTTAAAAAAGAATGACACTTGGACACTTACTCATTTACCTAGTGGAAAGAAAGCAATTAGTTGCAAGTAGGTTTATAAATTTAAGTATAAAGATGAGGGCCTATTGAGCAATATAACACTCGGCTAGTTGCTAAGGGTTATACAAAAAAGAAAGGGGAAGATTATCGCAATACTTTCTTCCTTGTTGCCAATTTAGGTTTAGTTCATATCCTATTAGCAGTGGTTAGTGCTTGTGGTTAGCCTTTATTTCAAATTAGCATCAATGACGCCTTCCTTCATGGGTATATTGATGAGGAGATTTTCATGTTGCCACAAAAAGGATATTCTAAGGCCAAAGATGAGCAAGTTTGTAAGCTTAAGAAGTCACTCTATGGCCTTAAACAAGCCTCACGATAGTAGAACTTGGAGATATCTCCTTTTCTTATGAAGCATGGGTTTGTTCAGTCAAAGAGTGATTACTCTTTATTCACTTGGGATGATAATGATGGTTTATTGTAGCTCTACTATATGTCGATGATTTTTTGTTAATCGGTACTAGTGTCGATGCAATTACTACATTGAAACAACAACTTAATTTTGAGTTTACTATTAAGGGTTTGGAGGAAGCATGATTCTTTTTTGGACTCGAAATTTGTTGCTCACAACAAAGTATTTTAGTCACACAGCATAAATTCATCTTCAATGTGCTGAATTATGTTGGCATGATAGCTGCTAAACCAGTCTCTACTTCTTTACCTACTGGTCTTCATTTAAATAATTTGGATGGAAGCCTTTGTCAAAACTTACACAGTATAGACGTTTGGTTAGGCATCTTCTTTATCTCATGATAACGTGCCTTGACATTGCTTTTGCTACACATCATCTTAGTCAGTTTCTGTCCTTGCTACGGACTCCTCACTTATAGGTTCTCTTCCAACTTGTTCATTACTTGAAAGGGACTTCTTGTTGTGGCCTCTTTTACCCTTCTTCCAACTCTTTACAACTTTTAGGCTATTTCGATTCAAATTAGGGCTCTTGTCCCATTAACAAGAAGTCAATAACTGGTTGCTATATTTTGTTAAGGAATTCTCTTGTTTCATGGAAATTAGAGAAGCAAAATGCGATTACTGCCTCTACTGCTAAAGTTGAATATCAAGCTTTAGCTACAACTACTAGAGAAATGATGTAGGTTTCTTACTTTTTAAGTGATTTAAAGGTAGATGTTCCTATTTCTTTATGTTGCAACAACAAATTCGCTCAGTTGATAGCCAACAATCCATGTTATGGGCACACAAAGCATATAGCCATTGATATGCATTTCACCAGGGATCAAGTCACATTTGGGTTTCTTAAACTGATCCATGTACCATCATGTCTCTGGCTTGCTGACATGCTCACAAAGCCACTAAATGAAGCTCAACTTTTATTTGTTCCAAGTTGGCTCTCAAAGATGATCTAACTTAAGGGAGGGATGTAGGAATTGTTCTATTTATTCTATAAATATTATGTAGTAGTACATTTAGTTAGTACAATTCAGTATGGTTTAGCTAGTTAGTTATCCAAATTAGTTAGTTAGTTAAAAAGGTTACAAGGCATATAAAAGGACTTGTTAGCTCTTGTACTTTACACCTTTTTTCATTTTTTGAATACACATTAACAACATAGCTTACTCTCTCTACATGGATGCTTTCGTTGTCGATACATTCACCTTATTTGACAAATGGTATCATCTTACTGCTCTTATGTGTCATATCCTCAATAGAAAGTACTATTAAAAATAGGTAGACTAGTGATATACTTACTTTTTTGCAAAAATATCAACCCAAAATTTCGTTCATGTTTAGAGATGTACACGTATAGCTTACTATAGAAAATTATACAAAAATACTCCTATACCATTACATATGTATAGGCAAGTACGGATATATCAAAACGAGAGTATCAGTGTGTTAACTATCTTCTTGCATTCAAAACGATAGTCATTATTTCAAGCTTAGTATCATCATACTAAACAACAATTCTTAATTTATCATAGTAAAGAATGATAAGGCATTAAGGGGTAATAGCAAGTTCCTTAGCAAGCAGATAAATCTAAGTAGATCTAAAAACCACATAAGTAAGGTGCTTGTATTCAACTTCTTTAGAGGTACAAAAATAGTTTGATGTTTCTTATAATGCTAGGATATAGGAGATAAGCATGCACCTAAATAAATTACAAAGCCTATCAAGTGGTAAGCCTTAAAGCAATCAATCCAATGGATATCAACATATATGGTTAGATAAGTGGTAGATATGTGTACAACTTAGATACACACAAGGAGTGTACTCTGAACATAAGGGACAACACATCTTGCTACCTCTATTGCTATCTAACATATATAACATTTGGGATAGTAACAATGAGTAGGAGTAGGTATGATTCAATTCAATACGATTTACCCTCTTTTTACCGAACCGAATCTAAAAATAGTGATTCCTAAAAATAAAGGGTTTGGTTTGCAATTTGAACCTTTTTTTTAAATAAAATATTGCAAAATTGAATACCAAATAATATTACATTATATTTTAGAAACTAAACACTAAACAATTTATGGATAGTTACTAATTCAAGGACAACATCCAGTTGCACCATAAAAATGAAAAGGATCTTTAGAACACTAATGAGATTTAAAACCCAAGGTTGTTTTTACTTCATCCTAATATATTGCAAATTACACCTTTTTTTTTTTTATTTAAACAAACTTCCATTGTCCAGGGTCTAAATACCTAACAAATACGAAATAGACTAATTAAATGCTTTCTATACAAAAATGGAAAGAAATCTCCATTATTCTATATTAGTAATTACCAAACTTCGCTGATGATAAACCATCACAAGAGAGCATTCCTAATCATAATCAACTAATAGAAAATCTAATATCGCTTTCTACGAATATGCCTAGCTTCAAGCTATATGTCCTTAGCATGATGGTAACTCTCTTGGCATGGATCACAACCTTTAGAATCACCAAATTTCTAAGGTTCTAAATTTCACATTATACCTTCAGGTTTTAGCAAATGTTCTGTTTGGCATGTAATTCTAGATACTACAAAAATTAGCTTCCCCTTTTATTTATACAAAAAGAAAAAAAAAATGGTGTGATTCGGTTTGTTATGCCAAATCGAACCGTGAACCAAATGACCAACACCAAATTGTATCGATAACTGAATTGAATTTAAAAAACCAAATTTTAGGTTTGGTCAATTAATGATTCACGGTTTTTTTGCCTACCCCTAATAATGTCTTGGAGTATAATCTTATGATCTCATAAAATGCTTTAGCGCTCAAGAAAACCATGGGTGCTAAGCTTATGACAAAGACATGCTAATAAGCCTAAACAAATGCACCTTGTGGCATTCTTTAGTCGTTTCTAGCTATACAAAGTCTAAGATTATAATAGAATTCAAAGCTAGGAGGTTTTTGAATCCCAAGGAAGAAATGGAGATCCATAAGATTTTTTATAGCAAACTAGCAAAAGGAAAGGTGAATAAAGTGTGAGAAGAATTTAGCATTATTGCCATTAAGACAAATGTCATCAACATAAACGTGGGACAAAGTCACTAAATCCTAGGAATGGATGAATGTTTAGGCGTCGGCCTTACTTTAAGAAACTCAAACACAGTAGTTAACCACTAAAACTAATAAAACTAGGCATATATGTTTATTTAATATCATAGAGGGATTTCTAGAGCTTGTTAACATAGTTAAGTTGTTTAGGATAAGGGAAGACAAATTCTTGTTTCTAAAGTCCTATTCAATTAGGTTTTGATGGATATAAGCATTTTTATCATCAAGTTGGTGAACATCCTGCCAATGGATAGAAGACATGGAATAGGATAAAATAAATGGTGGTAGGTTTTACAATTGAACTAAAAGTTCCAATGTCTCAATGGTAAGTAAACTATTGCATAAGAGGCCAACTTTGAAATGGTCATTGTATATATGATATGATAATTCTACGTATTGGCTACCATATTTTAGTTAGGATCAAAAGGTACAAGGACCTAATTTTGTTTTTAGGAGGGAACTAAATTTCTAGTTATGGCGTTGTCGAACTAAGTATGGTCTCATAAGGTTACTGCATAGTGACGTAACTTTAAAAGGTTGTTTTAATTTCAATGATTATGGATCTACTTAGCATAAATATACCCTCCTCCAACGATTATTCATAGGATGGGTATTAATAGAGGCAAAGGTATGGATGAGAGGTTGATTATGTATCAAGATGTGATGATCATGGTAAGAGAGATGTTATTGGTAAAGGTATGAGTTAGGCAAGAGCTGTAAAGATCGAGGTAGAAGAGGGAATAAGAAAGGATGGCAAGGATGTTAAGATTCACCTTAAGAGATGAAATATAGGCCAATAGAGGAGGTAAGATTGAGTTTAGAAGGATGAATGGGAATCATGAAAAAGGGATGCTACAACTATTATGACATCAGTATATAATAGGAATTAAAATCTAACCTCTTCGAATAAGAAGCCAAACTCATCTTTTAGGAACTAAGATATTAAGAGAAGACCAAGATTGGAGTAGAAAATAGGATTACAAGGCTAGAAATAGAAGAGCAAGCTCGAATTTAGCTAACTAAGTAGAATCCGAGCTTTCCTTCCAGACTGAGAACAAGTTGACGTAGCTAACTATTGGAGGAAGGCAACCACAAATCCAATCCAACCTTAAGGATCTAAGCCCTCGACCTTTCGAGATAACGGGAAACCGCTCAGACAGCCCCCATTTAACTTAATTACTACCTATGCCACCTACTCCATAACCTTTTTAGCCACCCTAACATTTATCTAAGCCAGAATATTAAAAGCTAACTTGTTGGACAGCTCAGAAAGGCACCTCAAATCACTTATGCATGCACCTAGGACAAATCTAACTGCATAATGAGTGCAATCTGTTTCTCCTTTCCACGCCAGTTTCAACCTCTAACGTAAATGTACATTATACATCTTAATATATTACCATTTTACCCTTATAGGCCACTTTGTTAAGGTTTAAGACCTTGTACATATTATATTTATGCCACTAGGGTTTTAGAGTTACTATAAATAGCTTAATTAGGATATCAGTCAAACGATGAATGTTGACATCTATTACTTATTACACTTGTAAATCAGACTTGTTTGTCCTTGTTTTATTATCGAGTGAAGATTCCTCTTTAATTTTTTTGTAATCTTATCAATCCCCTTAACGAGATTTTGGTGAACCCTCTTTTAGTAAATTAGAGAATCATATCTACTTATTTTACTAAAAATTCATGTATTGATTTGGTGTTTGTGAGTGACATCAAACTCCATTTTCAATGCAAATACAATTTATGTTTGCCATTGGTAAGCTACATCCACATTTACATCTAATGTGTCTCCGAGGTCGAACATAAGAAGAGGCACCACAACGAAGCAAACCCAAAACAAACAAGGAAAAAGTTAGCAAAGTCTAAATAGCTACCGAATGGATATAACATACCACTTAATCTTACTCATTCTACAATCCACCAAATATGACACACCAGTCCGAACTAAAGGGTCGCTTACTATTACTCCTTACTAAAAGGAATAGATAAGAGTTGGATGATAATGAGAACACTAATGTTACTCAACATGAATAATTTTGTATTGATTAGTTGATCATCTGCATACAAGAAAGTGAGGTTTATATACCCATCCACTAGGGTTACTTTACATGCATGAAAAGAAAAAAAGGTATTCTATAATTAGGTTATATGACACATACTAAAAGGGGTAAAAGAGATAATGAATACTCAATACGAAAAAGAAAGAATCATTCTGGAAAGTTGTGTTCAAAAAACATGTGTCACTTGGTGGCTGGATATTAAGAATATGATACAAAGTAGAAAAACACGTATCACTTGGTAGCTGGATATTAGGAATATGATACAAAATAAGCGGAAGTAAGAAAGCGTTGCAGTTAAGGGCTGATTTGATTTGAATCAAGTTGGGAGCTAATCAATCTGGTAAAGACATCAACTAAATTGGAGTCAAATGCCTGTGGTCAGTTAAGGAGCTCGACTCGAGTAGTCCTAGGCAATCTTTTAGAATAAAACTTCTCTATCGAGCAGGAGCACATCTGACACATGTGAGGATCTAACAAACAGGTCGATAGGAAATTAGCTCGGCATAGGGATCCCTATCTTGACTTTGGAGTATTCTCCATACGAGTCATTGGAGTCCTTTACCTTGGCTAAGAGTGATTGGTCTAGGGGCCTAATTCCTCTCATCTACATGAGGGTCAAAAAGATTTGCCCTCAAATCTGGAGTGGTTTCTGTTTCTTATTCTAGGGTGCACACAAGATCTTCTTTTGCCAGTTAGTGAGGGATCAGATCGGATATACATTGAAAGTGGAAGAAACACCATAGTCATCAGGTAACTCAACCTGGTAAGCATTGCAGTTGATCTTCTTTAGGACTTTGAACAAACTATTAGCTCGAGGAGATAGCTTATTCTATCTCAAGTGTGGGAATTGCTCTCGGTTGAGGTGTATCCATACCAAGTCTCCTGAATGGGAAGAAACAGTTTGGTAGCCTTAGCTACTAATTTCAAGCTATCTCTAATTGAATTTGGCAATCTTCTTAGTTACAGACTGGTGTAGTTTATGTAGTTCTTAAGCTCGATCAACTCCGAATTAACTCTCTTTAGTAGCTGCTGGAGCGTCGATTATATCCAAGAGAATAGTAGGGTTCAGGCCATAGACGACCTTGTATGGGATCTTCCCAGTAATGCTATGAACAATCTGATTGTATGCAAACTCCATAACTAATAAGCACAGATCTCGATCCCAATCCCTCAAGTTCTTTCCTACGATAGCTCTAAGCAGATTGTCTAGTGTCTTATTTACCATTTTAGTTTGGTTATCAGTCTAAGGGTAGTTACTAGAGCTGAATATAAGTTTAGTTTCAAATCTTCTCAAAAGAGTCTTCCAAAAATAGCTCAAAAATTTGTGTCTCGATCTATGACAATAGTCTTCAGTACCCTATGTAGTCGGACAACCTCCTGTAAAAAAAAAGTAACATATAAAGCATCATTAGTCTAATGGCACGGAATGAAGTGCAACATCTTGTTGAAGTAGTCCACTACAACAAAGATAGAATCTTTGCCTCTAGATGTCTAAGGCAACCCTAAGATAAAGTCCATACTAAGATCAACCCAAGGTAAGGTTGGTGTTGGTAGTGGCATTTATTATCATAAGGTTCTCTCTTCCCCTTAGCTTGCTTGCTCAGTTCACAACTATTAATTACCTTATAGACATCCTTGGCCAAACTTAGCCAGTAAAAGTTCTCCTTCAACAAATTGGCTATCTTGATCTCCCCAAAGTGACCTGATAATCCGCCGCTATGAACTTCCCTAATCAATAGCTCATATGTAGAATAGTTCGGTATGCACAGCCTTCAGCCCTTGAACAGATAACCCTCCTTAAGATAATATCTCTTAATAGCAATTACATCCATGTACCATTCTAGGATAGGGCCGAAATGAGGATCTTGAGCGCACTACTCAGTAATGAGTGAGAATCCCAATAATTTTGTCTACAAAGTGGTCAGCAAGGTTTGCTGTCATGATAGAGCGTCTACATCCATATTTATGCTTCCCTTCTTATACTAGATGATGTACGAGAAACCTTCCATAAACTCCAACCACTTAGTTTACCTCTTCGAAAGCTTGTTCTAACTCCTTAAATGCTTTAGAGACTCATGGTTTATATAAATAACAAACTCTCGTGACAGCAAATAATGTTACCAAACAATAAGGCTCGGTAAAAACAGTACAACTTTTTCTCATACACAAAATAGATTAGGGCAAGACCACTAAGCTTCTCGCTATGGTAGGTGACGAGTCGTCACTCCTGCATCAGGACGACGCCAATTCTTACTCCCAATGAATTGCATTCCAATTAGAAAGGTTTGTCAAAATCCGGTAGTAAAAGGACAAGTGTTGAGGTGAGCTTCTCCTTGATCTCCCTAAAGTTTTGCTCAACTTGATCGTTCCACTTGAACCCTTCATTCTTCTTTGTTAGCTCAATCAAGGGGACGGCTGCTATGGTACCGAAGTTTTTTAATAAATCGCCTATAAAAAGAAGCTAGGCTATGAAAACTTCGAACCCCGATAATATTTTTTGGCGTCAGCCACTCAAGAACAACTTGGATCTTCTCCTCATTTGCCTGGATTCCTTCCCCTAACACTACAAACCTTAAGAAAATCACCTTTTTCTGGCAAAACGTACACTTCTTCACATTCCTATACAACTTCTTAGTTCACAAAATGTTAAATACTTCGTGAAGATGTTGAACATGGTCATTGAGGTCATATACTAATATGTCATCAAAGTACACAACCACACATTTTCCAGTTAGAGACTACATTGCATGGTTCATTAACCTTATGCATATGCTTGACGCATTAGTAAGTCCGAAAGGCATAACCAACCATTTGTAGAGTCCATGCCTAGTCTTGAAGGCAGTCTTTCATTCATTACCCAACCTCATGCAAATTTGGTGATAATTACTTTATAAATTAATCTTCAAAAATATCTTGGCGCCATAAAGCTTATCTAACATGTCATCGAGCCTCAGTATCGGGTATCTATACTTGCCAGTAATTCGATTGATTACTCAATTACCAATGCACATACGCCATGTTCCATCCTTCTTAAAGATGAGTAAAGTTGGTACAGTACAAGGTCTCATACTCTCTCTTACATATCTCCGTTCTATGAGTTCATCCACTTGTCTTTTCAACTTAACAGCCTACTCAGTGTTCATCCTGTATACAGGTCAGTCTGGCAAGGTAGCGCCTGGCTGCAAGTTAATATAGTGCTCAATGCCTCGAACTAAGGGCAGTCCTTTAGGTAGTTCTTTAAGGAACAAATTGGAAAACTCATTTAGCAAGCTTCAGATTTCATTAGAGATATCCTCCAAATCTCTCATCCATCAATCTTGTGATCAACAAGAGCATATGTTTCTCAACCTTTTCAGCAACTTAGAGCTCTCTTCATCTCATCACTAAGGCATTTTTTTTACTAACTCGGATGAGCTGATTGTGGGTTTCATTTACTTAGGATGAGGTCAAGGGTTACAACACAATCTTCTTTCCATCCTTAACAAAGACATAAGTGTTCTTATACCTATCATAACACATCAGTCGAACAACCAAAGTCATTCAAGCAGCAGATATGAAGCTCCCATGGGGACGACATCGCATACTACTATGTCCCAATATACACTCCTAACACTAATCGGTATGGTTACTTGTTCAATTACATACAAAGCACCCTTATCATGAAGCCAATGCAGCTTGTAAAGTTGCGGATGCTTTAAGGCCAGCAAATTCAATCTCTACACAAAGGACTATGCAATGAAATTACTACAACTTCTCCAATCCACAATGATCGTGCATAATTGGCCTTTGACTGTACACTTAGTATGAAACAGATTCTCCCTCTGGTTCTCCTCATTGTTCGGTAAGGAATTCAGTACTTATCTCAAGACTAAAGTCATCACTTCTTCTCGGTCGGCATAGACATAGGTCTCCTCTTCCTCTTCGGCTTCGGGTTTTCCAACATCTTCTTCTTTCTCGAGCTCGCTCTCGTTGGTGCTATCCACAACATCTCCTTGGAGCACCATAACATGTCGATTCAAACACTCAGCGACCATATGTTCAAAGCTTAGGCATTTGAAGCATTTCACTTTGCTGGTTTTTCGTCCAAAGGTTTACCTTTTCTCATATATTCTTGGGGTCGGCTTAGACCCAACTTAACATGTTTAATCGGCTCAACCCTACTAGCTTGCTTGGCTATCATCAGATCAATCATTCCTACCATCGACCTTGTATGGCCTCCAACTCTGCTTGAACAAGTCGACGCAGAACTAGGGGTTAGGAGAATGTTAGCCTAAGTAGGCTCGAAGCACTTCTCCTTTATTTTTCGACCCTCTATGCTAACTTTATCGCCTCTTCCAAGTTGTAAAACCTCTATACCTCTACGATGTGGTGAACTTCATATCGGAATCTAGAGATGAACCTCGATACGATGCGAGCCTCAGGTTCGTCTCCCGAACCATAAGCATCTAGAACTCTTTGACATAATCATCAACAAATCAGCTTCCTTGGTGAAGCTCCTATAACTTTGCAAACATATCTTATAAGTCGATCTCAGTTATAAGTCAATCTCATATACAAATCTACCTCTTAACAACCTTTTCATCTCATCCTAAGTTCTAACACCTCGTCTTCCATCTCTTGTTCTAACTACATTCAAATTTTTCCACCATATAGTGGCATACCCAATAAACTCTAGTGCAACAAGTTAAACTTTAACAACATCTATATATTCATAACATTCAAACACCTTCTCAACTTTCTCTTCCTACTCTAAGTAATTGTTTGCATCCTCACTTCCACTGAAGGGCGAGATTTGAACCTTGACATTATTTAATTCTCAAGGGACTCAACATCCTTGTCCCTACGCTTGGTAACAGTTGACTTCTTCTTCCTCCCCAAACTCTTCAACACCTAGCTCCTCATCATCTTCCTCAATCTCCTCCAACTCCAGTCTTCATCTAACAGCTTAGTTTGCTACTTCTCCCACTCATTGCAGTTGAATTGGGCAATTGGTTCAATTGCCTTGACTATGGTATCTCTCAAAGGCATTTTCTTGTAGGTTATGGTGTTGTACACCATGGGGTTATTGTCTATTAACCTATATTGTTGTGACTAGACTCACTCTCAACAAGGTTTGTGAGTCTATCAAGTTGTCATCAATCGACCCTTGGGTGTTATTACCACTATAACCACAATTAAGTTGAGCACCACTACTCTAGTCACCAATAACACCCTGAACACTCAAATCTGACATGGTACAATACTTCTTGGATAGATTAATAGCTCACTAGCAACTTTAATTCCCAATAATCACTCAAAAAGAACAGAAACGAGCTTGCTCTATTTTATAATGAAGAATAGAGTAATAATGAAACTACACTTACTTATACTCAAATATACTACAATAACTATAGAGGGAATACAATAGCCACCAATAGCAAAGCAAACTAAAACTTCACTACAACTTTACATACTCCCTTGCGGAACTGTGCTCTGATACCAGTGAAGCTAATGCATCTTTGAGGTAGGAGACATAGAGAGGCACCAAAACAAAGCAAATAAAAAACAAACAGGGAAAAGGTTAGCAAAGTCTAGGTAGTTACCAAATGGATATAATACACCACTCGATCCTACTCGACTTATAATCCACCGGATATGACATACCGGTCTGAACTAAAGGGTCACTCACCGCAACTCCTTACTAAATGGAATAGATAAAAGTTAGATGATAATAAGAACACTAAAGTTACTTAACGTAAATAATTTTGTATTAATTAGTTAATCGTCTACATACAAGAAAGTAAGGATTTATATACCTATCCACTAGAATTACTTTACATGCATGAAAAGACAAGAGGGTATTCTACAATTAGATTACATGATACATATTAAGAGAGGTAAAAGAGACAAGAAATATTCAGTACAAAAAAGAAAGAATCATTTTAGAATGTTGTGTTCAAAAGACACGTTTCCCTTGATGGCTGAACATGAGGAATATGATACAATGTAAGCGGAAGCAGGAAAGCATTGCAGCCAAGGACCGACCTAATCTGGATTAGGTCGGGAGCCAATCAGTCCGGTAAAGAAGTTAGCTGAATTGGAATCAAACACTTGTAGTCGATTGGGGAGCTCAGCTTGGCTAGTCCTAAGCTGTCTTCTAGAATAAGACTTTATTGTTAAGCAAGAGCATGTCTAGCACATGTGAAGATCTGACAGACAGGTCTGTAGGAGATTAGTTCGACATAAGGATCTCCGTCTCAGCTTTGGAGTATTCTCTATGTAAGTCCTTAGAGTCTTCTAGCTTGGCTACGAGTGATTAGTTCAAGTGTCCAATTCCTATTGACATCTATGTCCTTTGTATTTGCATATTTTAAGCATCAAACCTTAAAAATTCCAAAACATATTTCTTATTCTCATTTGTGGTTGCTATACATTACTTCATTCTTAGACCCTACAAGTTTAAAAGCATATCAGTATGTATAACTAGATTTAGATCTAAGTGGTGATAGTAAGAAATGGGGAGACATATTCATAGAAGATAACATGACAACTAGTTGTCAAACCCTATTTTGATTTTTCTTAATTTAACTTATATTAAGCTTAGTTTGTTTAATATAAATTACTGACATAAAATTAAGAAAACATTTTTCTTGAAAAAAATATTTAAAATAAATTAAAGTCGCTAACCAGTTAAACTAATAAAAAAATGAAATTAAGATTTCTGGATGAGAAAACCCTAATTTGGCCACTAATTTGCAATTATTCTAAAAAACTATTTTTTATAAAATTAAACTAAAAAATTTAAGCTTGGGAACTAACCTATTAGGATTAAGTCACCATGAAAAAATAAAAAAACTAATAGGTTTTTATTTTTTTATAATTTTTTTAAAAATGCTAAAATATGTATAGATATACAAAGATGTAACTAAAATGATTTTTTTATGATTTTTTATTATGAATTTTCAAAAAAAATATTTTTTATAATTGCTCCGAAAATACCTACGTACCTGCTAGTCAAAATCAAATCAACCGTAGTTTTCTTTTTTCTAGAAAAAATTTAGTGAGTTGACAAATTTTTTTTTAACTGAGCTAAGTTTACATTTTTTAACCAATTATTTTTACTAAGCGAAATCCTAAAAAAGAAAACATAATTTTTATTTTCCAATTTTTAAAAAAAAAAAAACTAAAGACTTAATTTTTAAAAATATCTCAAGTTAGTACTTTTTATTTTAGGAAAAACCGACTATGTGACAAAACTTAAAAAAAAAATCCTAAAGCACCTAAATGAAAAAAATAAATAAATAAATAAGTAAAAGATACAAGTTTCATAAAAATATATTAATATGCAATTATCATGGAAAACATATTGTTTTATAAAAAAAAAATACAATTACTATTGACAATATATCTAACCATGGAAAAAAAAAAACTAAACTATAGAAAAGACGTCTTACTATGGAAAGAAGTTTAACTATAGAAAATATGTCTAAATAATAGAAAAGAAGTCCGAATCATAGAAAAAAAATCCGGAACATAGAAAATATGTTTAAATCATTGAAAAAAAATGTCTAACTATGGAAAAGATGTTAATTAAAATTTTTTTATTTTATGAAAAACTAACTAAATGACAAAATGATTTTTTTTTCTAGAAAAATCCCTAAATGGTTAATTTGTAAAGAAAAAAATTACAAATCTAACTAAGATATGCAATGCTATCAAAATATTCCAAGACATACAATATAGATATGAATCTTGAGAAAAAATATGCAATTGTACTGTAAAGATGCAATTTTTCTAAAAAGATGCAAACGTTTAAAAAATGCAATTTCTCTAAAATATATGATTTTCTAAAAATACATTAACTCCAAAAATGAAAATTTCTAAAAATATAATTTTTGTAAAATATGGAATATGCAAAAAAAAAAATGATTTTTGATGAATATGCAAATTATGTATAAAATATTGTTCTATGAGAATTAATATAGGGACTTGCAAGAAAAAGGGAAAAAAATTGGTATGGACTATTAACAGTTTAATAAAATAACTAAGAAAACTAAACCAAAAATTAATAAAACAAACAAAAAAGACAAAACCCTTCTATGGGACTAGAGGATACGGGTTGCATTGGCTTACACATAGCATCTGATTTGATGTGGGTGTGCAGTAAAGTGAAACTGAGTTTGCTATTTGAATTGTGCGCATGTGTGGAACTGCGATGTGCGTGTTGTGATCGTATATGGGTGCTACGACATGGGCTATCGATGTGTGGACGTACGATGATCATTGTGCAGACGTGTTAATGATCAGATGTTAATGTAGAGACATGGATGTAAGTATTTGTGTGATCAATGGAGTACAAGCATGTATGTGCTGTGAGTAAACAGTGCTGTGAAGTGCACATAAGTGGACGGTGAAGTGTATACGTTGGAGCGACCATATGCTAGCAGTAGGCAATGCTATGAATTAAGCGTGTATGCAGTAGAAATAAGTGTCATGTGTTGAGTGGCCACAAGTGCGATCCAAGGTCTGTTGTGTGTGTTGTAGGAATGTGAACTTTATGTAATTGAAAATGTGTATTTTTTTACAGCCCAATGTCCACTAATTATAATCCATAAATTTGAATCTTTTGGATCTTTTTATTATGAAGATTTAATCTTAACAAATCCAATATTTGTAAAATACAATAATACTCGATTTATATTTATTAAATTCATTGAAAATTTAATCAAGTTTCTTCATCAAGTTTTTAGAAACTCCACGTTGATTTGAATTTTCTATCTTAGGCTCAATTCGGTCCATCTTAATTTAACATAAAATATATACTAAACCATTTAATAATTCCTAAGTTTATTTAGTCCAATATTAATTAGGTAAAAATCCACTTTATATTAGATTAATTTTTTTTTTTAATAAAGCCAACTATTTAACAACTTAGAATTCATTAATTTGAATGTACATCTACAACCATTGTTCGATCCAACCCTAAACGACTGTCCTGACTCGACTCGATACTTTTATTATTTTTTTTTTTTCAATTTTCGTTTTTATTTCTATTTGTTTTAATTATTTTTTTCTTTTCAAATCTAGCTCAATAAAAAGAATCATAACGGTGGTAACAATGAGGTATCTATACTAACATAAACTTGATCGATCTAATGATTAATGCAATAATAGTCTTTGGATTGACAAAAATAAATAATGTAGACTCGAACAATGAGACACAATGCTAGTTCACTCAGAGTCCTATGGTGTGTTTATGGTAAGTAAAATGGCCAATAGATAAATTGAAGTCAAGGGACAAAGTATTTCTCACTTTTACCTCTCTTTTAAAAGCTAAATCTATCTCCTTCTATTGTAGACTCTCAAAACCTTTAGGAGGAAGACTTGCTTCCTCCCTTTTCCATTGCGTTACCACCACCTCTCCCCATTACCTAAGAGTCGTAGTGCTTACCCCTTTCTCCTTAATCTTTAGTAAGCAATTTTCTTTGATATATGAAAGATTCCTGAGTTAGTAATTAAAATATAATATCTTTCCTAATAATTCTTTATAAGTTGATTATCAATAAATTAAATTGATAAATGCTAAATTGGAATCTATCTTTTACATAAGGATAAAAGTGTGCATCTCATGGAATTCCTAGAAGATGCATGAGAATCAACCAGTAGATTAGTATGTTTCTTGCAAGATTCATAACTAATTTAAATGGAATATCTAACTCTAAGTCATGATTTCATAGAAGGAATTGTAGATGGAAACCTTGGATTTGAAAACTCATTCAAGATTCATAGAATCTTAATCTTTTAGAAGTTTAAAGTTAGTGAATCTTGTTTTCCTTCTTATCATAAATCTAACCCCATAGGAAATCTTAATCAATGGTAGATTTAAATAAAACCTTAGGAATAAGGATCTTTGATATCAAATATAAATCTTAGTATTTAGAAACAATGCAAGAGGTAAAGTTTATGAGTATACATGCATCGACAATCATATATGGCATGCCGCAAGAGAGTAGTCAAAAGGTGCATGCGTTTGAACGTATGTTGAATTGTGAGTGTTACTAAAGTCTAAGCACTAGATTGATGTGTTAACTATAATCTTTAGAAGAGCATTAGTGAGCTAATCTAGAGTTGTTGAGTGGTACAACAATGGTGTATGTGATGGTTGATAAATTGATTGATAGGTACTTGGGTTGATCATTCCAGCTAAATTATGTCCATATTGAAATTATATAGAAATATAATAAAATGACTTCATTTTAAAAGAAGTATATATTTCCTCTATTTAAATGAAATTTGTTTTCCTTCAATTAACATTCTTTTTCCTAGAAAAATTGAATATCATTCGATAAAAAATGACTACATTAAACATATTGATACAAGAGAATTAACAAAGTAAAAGTTAAGTGAATAAAAACTAAATAGATAGACATATTTCTTAAAGAGTCAAAATGCCCATAGAGGGGATACCATCATCTCTCCACAAAGAACAAATCCCACCCAACTATAAGTCTAATAAATCCCAAAGAAGATTAATATAATCTTAAATAAGCAATGAAAATAAAAAGAAAAAGAAAAATCACAAGCAAATAAAGGTTGCTTATTGTAAATCTCTCAAAGTCTTAGCTTAATTGTCACAATCTTTAGACTAACTGGATTTATAAGGTTAGACTCTCTTCGTGGTATAATTTGGATCAATGTCACAATTTATATCTCAACTTTACCAATTTTTATAATTATATACTTAAAATTTTAATTTGTTTTATCATATACTTAATTGAAGATCCAGTTGTTACCATTTATATCTTAATCAACTCCAATTCACACCATTAATCAAATTAGTATGATAGTCAAATGGGTTGGCCACTTATAACCTTAGAGTGGTTATGCAACCTCCAATGGATAGTTATCAGCCACTCCCTACGAAACAATGGGTCATAACTTACTTCAAAATATGAGTCGTAAAATCTATTGATAATTGTGGATAGCTCCCTATAGCCTTAAGGAGGTCGCACAACACCGCCTCAAACCATGTGTTGCCATCGCATTGGCTAATAATGTTAAATGGACTAATAATATAAATAAAGTTAATTAAGATATAAACAATGATGACTAAATATTTGATAAATTATATAATTAAATAAATCAAAACTTTGTATATAAAATTGTAAAAAGTGGTAAAATTGAGATATAAACCATGATATTATCCTGTATAATTTCAATGCGTATGAATAGAAGATAGTGCTTTGATAAGTGTGTCACATCATGTATTAATAATTACAGTTTCAAGATAAATAAGTTCATTTATAATGTCCGTTGGAATCCAAATTATTAAATTTTTTAATTAAAAGTTGTTTATGTAGAAGGTGAATATATATAGTTTCACATGAAATTACAATAGCTAGAAGAATTGAAGAAATCGAATCGTGAACAACTTGAATCTTATAAAATTAAATTTTTACGATTCTCATTTGTGAGTTCTAACAAACCGATGGAGTCCAAAAGCCAAGTGATAGTTCGTTCTAACTATGGAAGCTTTTGAAGGTTACACTTCTAAAAATTTTAATATTATCACATACATATTTATATTTATCCCTTTGAAATTTTCTTTAGAAATAAAAATTGAGACTGGTCCATCTCTAATTAAAAACTAGATCAATTTGTCTTCTTGAATCTTGAATCTTACAAAATTTTCATCAAAAATTACTCAAAGTTTACACAGTCATTAATTAACATATTCCTCGGTGTTTGTCATCCTTCCTTCCTCTTTCCTGGCCATCTTCATGTTTGGCATTCGCTTTGTCATTGATCCTAAGTATGCATGTTGAATTCACTGTCACCAGTTTTCACGTGGATAACCCACCTGGTCCTGTTCTCCAGCATAGCATAGAGATCCAACAAAACGGATGTCGAGAAGCCACATTCATTAGTAAATTGCGATTCTCTTGTAAAGTTGTAACTGTACCCCATTTCCCACATTTGCACGAGCATTAATGAAGCATGTAATTGCAAAAAAAAAAAAAAATGCAACGTCGATACATCATTGAGTTGTTCGAAGATAAAATAAAGTGCCTTAGACATGTAATTGAAACCTGTTGGACTTTGATCTTGAAAGGGTGGATGAGTTTATTTAAAAAATTATATTATTTATTTTTATTTCATAATTATCATGAAAGTAAGGATTGGGTTATAAGAATTAAAAAGTGAATATTCACTTACTTTTGAGTGAAAATGTTCAAAAATATATGTTTTATACATATGAAAAGGATATTTGAATCAATATTTGTGTAAAATGAATAAAATAAATTATAGATAAATTTAAATTTATAAGGATTTGTTAGATGTTTAGTTTTTAGAATATAGCTATATATGTAATTATGTATTCATATTTTTTATGTTTTATTTTTATCAGATACAGGATTCAAATAAATATTCAAAAAGTACCAACAAGATGAAAAAAAAAAAAAAAAGATAAATCAAACGGCCCTATATATCATAGAATAGGTTCCAATTCCAAAAATAATAATGCACTCAAAGAAGAGTAAGATACAGCATATGATCTGATACATACATACATACATACTTTGAAACATGTCTAAAACATGTGTCATATGTATTAGAGGTTTTATGTTATGGCACACGTTTGTAATTATTCAATATTGTAGGCTATCATGTACCCTTGCTTGTAAAATACAACTAATAAATATAATTAAATTTAGAAATATAAAGAAAATTTAACCAAGTTCCTTTACTTATAACCCACTACTTTAGACTAACATTAAAGTCAAACTGTGTAGTTTATTTCATATCTGTGATTTTAAGTCAATACTTGGTTTGTGTATATCATATTTTGCTTTATTTTGTGTTTTTCCAAAAGTAAAAATCAAATATATTTTTATTGTTTATGAATTACATTTGAAAACAATATTAACTTTCAATTTAAATATCATAGTTGTAAGTGTGAATAATATTTTAATGATAGAGTAAACTGAAAAGGAAAAATATATATAAATTCCATAAAATACCCTAAAATCTACAAATTTCTTAAAAGACAAGTTTTAGGTGATTCTCGAAGGTTACAAGATAAATTGTCTTTCAAATTTCTGACACCTATATTCATAGATGGAGGTACAAAATTGGTTTTCACCTACCCATCTTGGTCCACTCATCCTTATACGCGACTTTCGAGAAAATGACTGCCAGTTTGCCATGTGTGCAGGTCACGAGAAACGTACAGGAAGAGACTTGACTCCAGAATAGTCATTTTAGACTGGGATAAAACAAGTTTGTATTTGAGCTTAGTACATTAAATAAATAGAGAGTAAATTATAGTAGCACCCTTAAAAACTATAAAAACTAACTGAAACATATTCAATTTTTAAAGTACCTTACTTGCACTGCTAAAAAAATATTATACAAGTTAATCTTTTTATATAAATTACAGTCATAATAATTTCTTGAAACCGATTTATTGTCCAACTGATAAAATATTTTATGTCATAAAGACCCCAAAATCAAGTGATGAATCAGTTTTAAAAGTAATCCCAATTATACATTTATGTAAAAGATTCTTTCGGTTTTTCAATTAGAAGAAAAGTTTTTCGTTATTAACGTTTTTCGAATGGTGTAAATGTTAGAAGTTCTGCATTCGCTATAATTATGATGATTTTTATGGAGTATTATTATAATTTCTTCTCTATTGTTGTATATTTTATATTAGAGTATAAGCGTACAAAGTAGTGTCTCATAGTTGAACAGGAGTACAAACTAGGATCCCAGTTTAATTCCAATCTAATTTGATCTATATAACCATTAATATTGGCACGTGAGCTTTTTTACAGTAGAAATAAACACTCACTAATATACACTTGCTAGAACTATAGGAATAGGACCATTGTCAATATCTAATTGGATGATTATCTACTATACAACAGCGAATTCACTTGTTATCGCAATGGTGAATTTAAAGTAGCAACCAAAGCTACCAGTGTTATTAAATGGATAATTTGTTGGATATGTAACTTTCCAACAAATTGGAAATGAGTTGTAGACGAGTTAAATCGAAATAATATAATATTAAATTCATATTTGAGTTTCAATGAAATTTTTAAAGCTCAAATTTGCTATTGATTTAATTAAGTTTAGAATTTTAAGTTCAAACTTAGCTAGATGTAACATTTAAAAAACTAAAACTTGATTTAATTAAACTTGTTTAAATTTAATTTTTTTAAATGATATTTTTCTATCAAATTAAATAACATTGATATATCTAAACTTAACTCGAATTCAACTAATATTTAAATTAGACTTGAGCATGATTATGCCAACAAACCAGTTAGTTAAGTTGAATATCGCGAAGTTTAAGCTTAACTCAATAAATTATTTAAACAGCCTAAATTTAATCTCAACTTAACAATAAGTAACCATTAATACTTTGTTTGGTAAGAAGGAAGGAATTAAGAAGAAAAGAATATGGAAAGGTAGAATAGGAGGGAAAAGAGTTAAGAAAAATTTAATTCTTTTCTATGTGTTTGAATAATGAGAGGAAGGAAAATTCGAAAAAATAATAATCATTACTAAAAACAAAATAAAAGACTATATAAAACTACAAAAATGTCCTTTGAAAAAATAAGTGAGGACAAAGAGATAAATAAAAGAAGGATGAATTTGAAAATACAATGAATTGTTCACTTTCCCTCCCCCTCCCCTTTCTCTCCAACTTGGGGGAACAAAAGTAAGTGAAGCCTAAAGAAAGTTTTCTCTTCTAATTCCCTTTCCCCCTATTTCCCTTCCAAATCAAACAATGGAATTGATTTTTTTTTTTTACTTTTTATTTCCTTTCCTTCCCCATTCCCTCATCCCAAACATCCCAAACATAAGGTAAGTTGAACTCATAACTCGCTTGTAATCTTCGACCCATTTCCCTTTCTAATTGGAAGTAAGCTTACAGTTTTCATGCCTGTATGTTAAGCCAATTTTTTTCTTTTTGACTTGTAAAATGGATGTTCCTAAATGCGAAAGCTTCTACTATCCAAATGCTTGTCTTGTTTTAAATTATTTTCGAAGTTTTCTCTCAACTAGAGTTTTAGTTGGATTGCCTCGTATAAAAATTGTCGTCTATAAGTTGTAAGCTATCTCACTTTTGAAATGGTCAGAGTTTTGTAACCCTTCATTTTAAGAAAAACAAAAATTTAATGGTACTAATACACTATATGTTTAGATAGATGATGTATATTAAAAATGATAATGCATAGTTTTCAAAAAAACCATCATTTCTATTTCATATTTTGAATTGATTAGCAATTATACACTATTAATCCATTTACAAGTTTTTAAAAAAAAAATCTTGTACTTTTACTTACTTATTAATCCTCTATTTAAAAAAAATTAATGATACTAATACAGTATATATTTAGATAAATGATGTACATTATGAATGATAAATGTATAGTTTTCAAAAAACCATCATTTCTATTTTTATATTTTAAAATTTTATTAATATTTATACACTATTAATTCATATGTGTGTCATGTTAGATAGAAGGTTTTTCTTTTTTTTATTCCTTTTTGGGTATTCACGGTACCTAGGCATATCAGTGCAGGAAGTAAATTAGATTCTCCATGGAAAAAGAAGACCGTTCAGGAGTGAATTCTAGAAAAGCTCTAAAAATAAATTATATCTGAATTTTGCAATCATTTCTAGGCCTTTATAACTTGGCTTAACTAATGTATTATCTTTACGCATATACATCAATTAAAATAAATCTAGCGATGAGGCGTCGAGCTCAAGTGATGGTGGATTGGATGTCTTGTGCACAATGTTCTCGTTCGTATTAAGCTGATTACCATTATCTATTGACAGACAATCTATGTAAGTCTAGGATTTAAAAGGATTGTTTACCCTTACTTTGATTGAATATATAGAAAGAAAGATATGAGTTTAGGTATAACGACGATTTATTTAAAAGGATTTAACAGGGTAAAAAGGAATGTCAATTATTGTTAAACTAGTTCGTTGGTGGATAAAAAGATTATCAATTTATTATGCATCAAACTAGCTGCGCCTTTCTCTTTAAAATAGGGTAAATGCATATAGCATAAGGGGGAAAGGGTCTTCACTCTTACCCCATCAATTGAAATAATTTTAAAAATTTAGAACAGAATCTACCTTATGATGTTTAAAATCACTCTAAACCTTATACCCAATAAAATTTACAAATTTTATGGTTATTTATGGAACCTATAAGTTATATATCTTTTTTAAAAGTTCTTAAATTAAATTATTATTAATCATATGATTTAATATTGAAATAGTAAGTTATTATTGCTTTTATATATAAGTCTACATATATAATAAATTTCAATTAAAGCACAACAAAATGCACCAAATATAAACATAATACAGACTTAAATAAGAGGATTAATATAACTTTGACTATCTGTAGAGGATTAAAAATTATTATATTAATTATTAAGATAAACTTATTATTTATTTAGGCTTGACTCTTGGGGTAGGTAACAGGGCCTAAGGAGTTTAATTCGTATTGAGATGATTCAAGAAGATTTGACTTGGTGGGCTTAAAATAGGCATTGTTGGATTGGTCCGTCCGCCTCCAACGTTTCTCAAGTAGACTCATGCAATTATAAAGAAGGCTATTGGTTTTGGGTCTATTAGTTAGCTCATTCTAGATAAACATAAATCGAGCAAGCTCTATCTCATCCATTAATCACCTAAATAATTCAACAGATGCTATCATACCCAAAAACCTATAAATACCCAGTATTTCCTCATTATAAAGGACTCTTAAAAAGAGAGATCGAAAAAAAAAAATGTTCCACTATAAAAACTATGCTTTCTAAAATCAAATAGCATTCGCTTAAGTTACAAGGTGAATACCATTAAATAATGGGTTCTAAGTTGGATTATGGTTGAATTTTTATTAAATTTTAATTGGTGGTACTAAACGTATTGGTTTTACAATATCCTACATATATTAAGAAATTACAAGATAGTAGAACTTAAACCCTATTATATACGGAGTACAAATTATGAGTAAGTTCAAAAGTATCCCTATACCTTATCTTGCAACTAAAAATTCGAATGCTTTGCAATTGAAATTTATCCAATGATATCTAATGCCTACCTTGAAATTTAGATGATCATACGGTGCTTCTGGAGTCCCACAGCAACTGATGCTCACTCTTACTTCTAAACTTGCATTTAACCGTGGACAACGTGAAGAGCGGCCTTTATGTGTTTCTTTCAAGTCTCCAGAGAAAATCATTTTTAAATATATAAAAAATAAGAAATGTTTACAGAGATAAATTTAAAAAGAAAAAAGAAAAAGCTATACTAGCTAAAGAAAATATTTTTTTTACTTGAAAAGTAAATCTTAAAACCTTGTATATACAATTTTTTTTTAAGAGTTTTAAATTCTTGGTACTTCTTAAAAGTTAAAAGAGGAAATTATTTGTAATATCTTAAGCCAAAAATAGTGAATAAATCAAACCAATAAATATAAACGAGCTCATTAATTATTTGATCAAAAAATTACTACTTTGTGTGTATTCATGACATTATAAATTAGTGGGATAACCTCCAATAATATTGGATACTTAACTATGCATGACGTTCATGTCGCAATACTTTACAATTAAATCCAAACCTTTCCCCACCTTGCTTAAATCAAAAGTAGTAAATAAACTAAATTAACAATACAAATAAATCTATTAACCATTTAACTTAAAAGTTATAATCTTATGCTGCTAAAATATTGTCCATCATGAACTTGTAAATTAATATCTTTTATAATTTATATGAGATACTTAATTATAGGTATCACATTATTTTTAAACATTGATCAAGCCTTAAAAAAAAAAACATTAATATGTCAAGGGTATATATATATTTTCATTTAATTCCTTAATAAATGTCATTTTCCTTTGTAGATCCACACACACTTGCGTTGGTTTAAGTTACAAGGATTACAGCACCTTGCATGCAATAGTTAACCGATGCATGCATCAGATTTAGTTTGGATAACCGGGGGAGATTTTGCAATTCCGTCTAATATTTTGACAAAACTGATTCCATCTTCTATTTTATTATTTATTTATATGTTTTAAATTTTAAAATACTAAATTCAAAATTTATTTGATCATATAGATTTAAAGGAGTAAAAGAATAAGAATCAAGAGTAAGATAAATAATAGTATTGATTATGTAAAAATTAAATACAGATCATAGAAAAACACGAGTACACTCGATGCAGAAAAGGTAGTAAATAAGCAGAAACAAGGAAGCCATCTTTCCTTTACGGAGAGATCGGACATCAAAAGAAACAAAAGTGAAATTTCCAACGAGAATCAAAGAAAGAATTAAAACCTATCCCATGTGGTCCAACTGATGCATGCAACGACAAATAAAAAGGATTCAACCCTCAAACATGACAATCACAACACTCCACGGTAATAATCTGCTAGTGGTGCTTTTGTCACATTCAGCTATCGCACTGTATCGTGTATTTTGCCAATTTGCTGTCGCAATCAGTAAAATCTTACCATTTATGCAATGATATATATAGTGAATTATCCATATTATTAAAATTAAAATTTCAAGAGTTTTTAAGTAATTGTAACTGCTATTTTATTTTTAAAATTATTTTTTTATCCTCAATCTAATAATATATAATGTTAATAGGATATTTTGGGCAGAAACTTCTTAGGCCCGACCAAATCCATCAAGTCTTGCATCCCTAGGCTCATCCTTATATGCCTCTAGCCTGATCTTTAGTGGCTCGAGCTCATGAAGAACTGTAACGGTCATAAATTATAAAATAAGGATAAAACGGCCACATCCTAAATATAAAGGATACGTCAGACACAATAAGCTCCACTTTTCCACACTTGCGGAATAAGAGCTCTCTCTCCAATTAATCTCCAACGGCCGACTCTAATCCGCTATAAATACTGGACATCTACCTAACAGTAACTCTCTCTACAAACTCTGCATTCCAAATCCACGCATAGAGTATTCTATTCCATAGAAAGCTTATTGTTGACTTAAGCATTGGAGTAACCATGCCAGATAACCCCTCAATATCCTCTCATTGTGCACTGTTTTGCAAGCCCAGTACGTGCAAACCTTAACCAACTACCAACAAGAACTGAGAAACAACATTTGGCGTCGTCCATAGGAAACGGATATTCCTATACCCGAACTCCTAAACACACCAAACACATAACCCACAACAAGCCTTTCTACATCATGTCTCAACACGACGGACAAAGAAATCAACAATTGGTGAACAACCAACCTAGAGGCAACCAGCCCATCCCAAAAGCTGTAAAGTATGTGAAGAACCTAGTTGAGCAGTATGCGAAGTAGAACAGAAAGCTCCAAGCTCGCCTGGATGAGGCAAAGCGCCACACCAAACAAACTCACCAACCCAAAGCTTCAGATGCCCCGCATTGGGCAGGACAACATCCAGCAGCAACTGTAAAATGGAAGAAATCAGCAACCTGACCTACTATTGCAACAGCAGTTAACAAGGTCTGTAGCTATCCACGACCGTGCTTTGACTAACAATAAGCAGGAAGCTGACTCGCAGGGAGTCTAAGCTCATTTAGCTGCATGACGAGCTCACCCGACAAAAGATACCGACCTAAATGAGCTCCATGCGATGGTAAGGCGACTCTCCAAGCAGCAGGGGAGCAAGCCTACTGGCGACACTGAGCTGGTCACCAGTAACAAGACCCCCTTCACCAAGGGTGTCTAAGACGAAGTATTGCCCCCCAATGGCAAACTTTTGTCCCTACGCCAACATGATGGCACGAGCAACCCTAATAACCATCTCCTTTACTTTCGTACCATCATGAACCTTCACAATCATGGAGATGCCATACTATGCAAAGCCTTCCCGGGCATGCTAAGGAAGGCAACACAAACATGATTCAACCACCTCCCTGACAACTCAATCAGCTCTTTTGATGAGCTAGCTAGAAAGTTTAACCTCCATTTCAAGGCTAGTAAGCCCTCGTCCTTGTACCTAGTAAGGCAAGGTGAGAGTGAGTCCCTGTATAACTATGTGGCTCGATTCAATAATGCAGTGGTCAAGATCCCTCAGCTAGATGAGGGAGTCGCTATCTATGCCACGCAGCTCAGCATCAAACCTCGGGAGATTTCTTCCGATCGCTTGCAAAGAGCTAGCCAAGGACCCTGGCTGACTTCTAGAACAAAACCCAAAAGTACATCGACTAGGAAGATAACATTCGTGCCAGGCGCAATGCCAACCAAGAAAGGATGGGCGAAAAGGGACAAGGAGAAATTGTCCATCAAAGATCACCTCGACGAAAGGATGCCAAGCAGGCTTGAGGGAGAAAGCTTCGGGAACAAGAAACACCGAGCAAAGTGCGACGCTCTTCCCCCTCCCATTTACAGCCAGTACACACCTCTAAATAGACCCATAGCCCAGGTTTACTCCGAAGTGAAGCATTGAAACTTACTGAGGCCGCAAAAAAATGC
This sequence comes from Lumnitzera littorea, assembly GCA_024138015.1. NCBI lineage: Eukaryota > Viridiplantae > Streptophyta > Magnoliopsida > Myrtales > Combretaceae > Lumnitzera > Lumnitzera littorea. The sequence continues at coordinate 15,903,032 of JAMXBB010000009.1, read as the reverse complement.
AAAGAAACCTTAGTCGCCGAAACTTCAACAAATATTGTCAGTTCCATGACGATTACAGCCATACAACTGAAGAGTGCTTCCAGTTGAAGAACGTTGTCGAATATGACATTCAATGTGGCTTCTTCAACAAATACATGGCATACCGGAGGAACAACAACAGTTCCAACAATGATACTGATAGGATACCTCAGAGGCGACTGTCCAAGGACGCCTAAGTGAGGCAGCATAACGACCGCTGCAACGATCACACCCGCAACGACATCATAAATGTAATTATGAGGGGCCCGCACCTTGGGAGCTGGCTAAGCATTAGTAGCTTGGTTAATGCCCAATCAAAGGTTTTAGCAGTTAGGGAAAAGAGATAGAAGTTAAACGCCTCCATCTCCTTCTCCAACGCCAACCTCGAAGAGGTCGACACTCCCTACTAAGACGCCATGGTAATTAGGGCTAGGATCTTAAAATTTGAGGTCCTGAAGATCATGTTGGACACTGGCAGCTCCACCGACATACTCTTCCTCCACACATACAACCGGATGAGGAAGAAGTTACCAATAAAGATGAAGTCGTACCACCACAATTTAATCGACTTCAATGGCGGTACAGTCCGAGCCAAAGGCATTATCATGCTAGACATGGAACTTGGCGATGACGACCACGTGGCATAACGGCCAATAGAGTTCATTGTGATTAATTGTCCCTCCCCTTATAATGTGCTCTTGGGAAGACCAAGCCTAAATGCATTTAAGATGATCACATCCTCCTTACATCTCAAGGCTAAATTCCCAACACCCACAAGAGTAGGAGTATGCAGGTGTGATCAGAAACTCTCGTAAGAGTTATATGTCAAAGCGGCCAAAGGCAATGGCATCTTCGCCCTAGAGATGAGCTCGCAGGAGAGACTGGCTGAGAGGGGCGAGCCCGAAGAAAAGACTGAAGATGTTTAGATCGGAAACTCTCCCAACCATACAATAAAAGTTAGGATCGAAACCCCAGCTGACGAGAAGGATGAAATCATTGCCTTCCTGCGGGCAAATTTGAATAGGTTCTCCTAGTCAACGTCCAACATGCCTGGAATTTCCCCCAACCTGGCAACCCACAACCTCAACATCAACACTATAGCGCAGCCTGTCAAATAAAAAAAGAGGCATTTTGCCCCAAAACAGCAGGCCACAATCAAGAAGGAAGTGTAGAAGCTGCTCAAAGCGAGATTTGTAAGGGAGGAAAAGTACCCGACATGGCTAGCAAACGCGGTACTTGTGAAAAAGAAGAATGGGAAGTGGCACATGTGTGTCGATTATATCAATCTCAATAAAAGCTACCCCAAAGATTGTTTCCCCCTCCCTAGAATCAACCAGCTTATCGATTTTACGTTAAGCATGCCCTATTGAGCTCTATAAACGCCTTATTGGGATACAACCAGATCAAAATGAACCCGAAGGATAAAGAGCATACCTCCTTCGTCACCAATTACAGTACGTACTTCTACACTGTAATGCCATTCAGACTAAAAAACACTAAGGCTACATATCAACAAATGGTAACGAAATTGTTCAAGCCTCAAATTAGGCACACTATGGAGGTGTACGTTAATGACATGATTATCAAGAGCCAAAAGCCGATTGATCATGTCAAAGATCTCCAAGAAGCCTTCGACCGAATGCACACGCATGACATGAAGCTGAACCCCTAAAAGTGCATCTTTAACGTCGACTCTGGTAAGTTTCTCGGATTTTTAGTCACCTAGAGAGGTATCAAAGCTAATCCCGAGAAGATCATAGCCATTAAGGGAATGAAGCCCCCAACTTTAGTTCAAGACGTACAAAAGCTCACTGGTATGGTGGCTACCCTGAGTAGATTCATTTCGAAGAGCATTGATAGATGCACTGAGTTCTTCAAAATCCTCAAAAATCCTAAGAGTTTCGAATGGACTTTGAAGTGCGCCGCTACCTTTCAACAGCTCCAAGACTTCCTCGCCTACCCACCGGTCCTCTCCAAGCCCATTCAAGGGAAGGATTTATTTTTGTACCTAGCTGTTAGCAATCGGGCTCTCTCCTCTATGCTGGTCATAGTAGATGGAAGAGAACACGAGCCAGTATATTACGTCAACCACATATTTCACGGGCCTGAGGTAAGGTACACCCAAGAAAAAAAATTTGCGCTGGCCGTTGTCATTATTGCCAGACAGCTAAGGCCCTACTTCCTGGCGCACCAGGTGACTATACTTATGGACTAGCCACTGCGCACCATGCTCCAAAAACCTGATGCATCCGGATGGATGATTAAGTATGCAATGGAACTAAGCGTGTACGGAATCCAATACCAACTACGAACAGCCTATAAGGCACAGGTCTTAGCGGACTTTGTAGTAGAATATACTGAAGACGAAACAACCCTGGGCGATAACAAACTAATATGGACTCTCCACGTTGATGGATCATCCACCACTAGAGGTGGATGTGTGGGCCTTGTGCTAATCGGCCCACATAATGTCACCATTTGTTACGCTTTCAAGTTTGGGTTCAACTCTAGCAAAAATGAATCTAAGTATGAGGCGCTTATCGTCTACCTAAAGATAGCTAAGGAGATTGAAGCTGAGCATCTATGGATATTTTCGGACTCCATGCTCATTGTACAACAAGTCCGGAGTGAATATGAGGCCAGAGACAACTCCATGGCTAAGTTCTTAAAGAAGGCAAGAAGGCTCCTAGCAAACTTCCCCTCTTAGGACATTGAGAAAATCCCTCAAATGGAAAATTCAGCGGCCAATTAGCTATGTAAGTTGGCCTCCACTGGCATACGAAAGCCCAAGATGAAGGACAGCAAGATCTTCATCGAATACCTACTGGAGAAAACCATAGCTCCAAGCTCAGCTGAAATTCTAGAACTTACCACGACAGCACTAGAGCCGAGCTGGACGAATTCCATTCAGAGCTACTTGGAGGAAGGAACGTTGTCAGAGGACAAGAGGGAGTCAAAGAAGCTTCGGTACCACACTACCGATTTTACACTGATTGACGGTGTCCTATGCCGTAAGAGAATCAACCTCCCCTTGCTTTGTTGTCTTCGAAAAGGGGAAAGCCTATGTGTCATGGAAGAGTTGCACGCTGGAGTGTGCAACAATCACATTCAGTCCTAAGCCCTATACCTTCGAGCACTACGACTCGGATATTATTAGCCCACCATAAGACAGGACATAAGGGTTGTAGCCCAGAAGTGTCCGCAATGCCAGAAGCACGCCCCAATCAGTTGCGCCCCCAACACCACACTCCAACCCCTAATTGTAAACCTTAAAGCCAAGCCAAGTAACCATAGGTTTGAGATTAAAACCCAAGGTTTAGGGCGATCGGCTAAAGGATCCGATCAAACCCAAATTATAAACTATTTAGCAAAATACCAGTAAAAATGACCCTGTAAACTTAAATTTAAGAAAAAGAGTAGTAAAATAAGAGACTATAAAATTTTCAAATTTTAAGCATAATAACTACTAATTACCGAAAAGGCAAAAAGTGTAATATAATAACTAATAAATTAGTAGAGATAGATTATATGTATACTAAAAATTTTAGAATGACCAAAATAATATTTAGGAATGTTCACGTGTACCCTACATGTATTTACGTGTAGACAAAAATATGCGTAATTGCTAAAATAGGCCGAAAATTAAGTAAATAATTAAAGAAAAATATAAAATAATTATAAAAAAATCAGAAGAAGATAATTGCAACAAGATCAGGTCGTGACTGGAAAGAAAAAAAATTAACCAATAAGAATTTGCCAAACTAAAAGCCTAAAATCAAGGAAATGGGCAAAATCCCATCAAATTAATACACATTAATTACTATACACATTAATTACTATATTTGTCTATAAATAAGGAAAAAATTCTCAAAAGACATTTGGACAGTTTGTGATCTGAGAAAAATCGAAACACAAGAAAAATCGAGAGAAATTCCAGAAAAAAAAAAAAAAGAAAAAAAGAAAACTGTGCAGATTAGCAAGGTGAACTAAAACCACCACCCACCACCACCTGGGACCGAACCACCACCACTACCCTACACTAGGACCAACGTCTGGACCGGCCGACAACCTTGGACCGGGTTTGGACGGCCAGAAAGCTTTGAACCGGTTAGTCATTTATTCATCCCGATTTTTGTATAATTTTGTAAAATTAGTTATTTTGCTCAGAAAATTATGAAACTTGTTATTCTGAGGTTTTATTGTATGTAGATTTAAGGAAAAATATTGATTTAGTTTAATTATGTCTGGAAATATAGAGTTCTTAAGAAACTGTTCAAAACCGAGCATGATTAAACCGGAAATTAAATAGGCTTAAGGATGTAGTTTGGGGCTCAAAATTTTTCTATAGGATTCTCATATGATGTAGAACAGTGCTATGAAGCCCTTTTTTTTAAATTAATTTTCGAAAATTTTAAGTTAATTTTTAGCCCTAAAATGATGGTAAAATTGTGTAATTTAGGATTAATTAGGTGATTAGGATGTTAATTACTGATTTGGATCTTGATTAGATGATTAAGGAAGTTAATCTCTGCAGTGGAACCCTAATCCAAGCTTTTAGGTATTAAGTATGATTAATTAGGGAATTTAGGTAAAGAATATAAGAAATTAGGAATATGTGAAAATGTAAATTAATAAATCTAAAAAAATAAAGCTATTTAGTTAATATGATAATTGAAAACAGAAAAATAATAAATCTGAAATAATATTTAATTTTAAGTAAATATCTCAGAATGTAAAATTTTTACACATCGGGAATAAATCCGATACCTCAATTAGGGTTAGCGTGTACCGAATAGTTAGAATACCAAAATTACGACCCAATAGGATATTTGAATACCCGAGCATAAGGTAATTAATCTCACATTGGGATTCGAGCCTAATTACGACTTAGGAATTAAAATTAGAATCTAGTTTAGGAGCCGAACCCCGAAACAGAATATAACGAATTATTAATACGTTGTAGGTATACATGAGGAAAATGAGTTACATTATAAATTAGAATAAGAATCCATAAAAATAAGTACTAAAAGGACCTCTTTGCATTATAGGACACCCAGAAACAAATCAGCTCGCAATTTGAGGATCGAGCGATCGAGCAAATTCAAGTAAGTTAGGTTATTGCTTATTGTAATAGAGTACTAGTTTTGTAGTGCTCGGAGACTTAGGCTTGTATATGCTTGTGATTGTAAGTAGTTTGCGCATGTGTTTGATGTATCTGAATTCGTGCTGGAATTTGTGCTGTGAATGATTTTGTGACTGATTTAATTAGTATGAACTTGTTTGAAAACCTTAACCGAAATTTAATCTTAGTCAACCGTAATAACCGAAAACGTCATGCATTACAACCTGTTAGGAGATCATAGGACTCTCCAACCAAATACAGACCCCTTCGAAAGGGATAGCGCAGGATTGCAAAATGGTCCCTTCTTCATCCTCATCGAACTAAGTGACAGGAGAGGAGGTCGCGGCGGGGGTGAGGTCAATGGTTCGAAGGTAGTCGCGGGAGGAGCGAGGTCTCCATTGCACAAGCCTGGGTTTGGTTGTGAGCTGCTACATAACATGAAACTCCTCAACCCGGATCGGAGCGGGTGAAATTTCTCTGATTTCACAACGGACCGGACTACGTTGTGCGATGACACTTGATTGTTGCATTGCATGAAAATAATTGTTTGATAATCCTATTTATGCTTGTATGCATTCATGAGTCTCCAATTCAACTTACTGAGCTGTAGTTGCTCATACCCTTATAGATCCTTTTGCAGGTTCTGATTTGTAATCTCTTCAAGTACTATGCCGCCCTACAATTATCCAGAGGTTAGTCTTTTTGAAGCCAGGGGTGTGAGAATCAAGTTATTTAGCATAATGTGTAACTAGACTGACCTTGTAGTTAAAGGTTGAAGACTGTTAGTTATTCTGTAAATTAGTAGACTGTGGTGATTTTGTAAATCTTCCTGGGAAGCTCTGTGGACTTATTTATATAATTATCTATGTTTAGTAGTAATTTGAGATAATTATCATATTTGTAGTATAATTATTAATCGAACTGTTTACTTCAAAGCGAGTGGTCGTCGACGCCTTGTGTAGATCATCTCTATGGTAAGAACGGTGAGGCCAGTTTCTATCATAGAATGGTTTACACGGCGGGACTGTTACGACTTCGCGACTTCGGGGCGTAACACTAATGAGCCCATAGCCATTCGCCCAATGGGGGATTGATATCCTCGGCGCCTTCCTGAAAGCATCAAAGGGACAGCAGTTCATAATTGTTGCCATGGACTACTTCACAAAGTAGGTGAAGGCTGAAGCCGTAGCCAAGATCACCGAGAGGAACATAGAGTCATTTGTCAAAAATAACATTCTCTCTCAATTTGGAGTCCCCTACGCACTGATCATGGACAACGGCAGACAATTTGACAATCCCAAGTTTAAGGAGTTATGCACTAAGCACTACATCACCACGCACTTCACCTTGGTTACCCACCCCTAATTGAATGGACAAGTGGAGGTGATCAATTAGGTCAATTTAAATAGCCTAAAGAAGCGCGTAAACCAATCTCATGGCGCATGGATCAATCTCATGGCGCTTGGATCGATGAGTTGCCTAATATCTCGTGGGGGTACAAGACTACGCATCGCACTTCTACAGGCGAGACCCCTTTCCGTTTAGCTTTTAGGTTAGAAGCTATCTTCCCTATCAAACTTGAACTCCCCAATATTCAGACTCAAAGTTTCAACGCCACCTTGAATGACTCATTGTTGTAGGCAAGCATCAATACAATCGAGGAAATCAGAGACCTCGCTGCTGCTTGGGTTACTACATACCAACATCAGGCCGCCTAGTATTATGAACAGAAGGTCCAACATAAGGAATTCGAGGTTGGCAACCTAGTGTGATGAAAATTGGAGGCCACTGGTTCACGAAAAGGCTAGGGTTAGCTGGCCTCTAATTAGGAGGACCCGGTCAGAATCAGGAAGAAACTAGGCAATAGAGCATACAGGCTAGAAAGATTGGTTAGCAAGCTTATCCCACGCACTTAAAACAGCAACAATCTACACCTCTACTTTGATTAAAATTTCATGATGTACAGTTTTATTTTCAATTCAAGTCGAAATAAAAAGCTCCCAATTGATTGCGTACTTCTCTCCCTCTCCTTTTGTTTCAGTAGCCTTACCAGCCTTTCAAAAAGGCATACAAATAATCAACTTGGTAGGTCGGAACGCCACCAACCTAACCCCCATAGGGTAACCTTGACATGGGGAAATACCCCTTGCAAAGGAACTCCCACAAATTAGGCAGGTCAAAACGCCACTGACCTAACCCCCATAGGGTAACCTCGGCAAGGGGAATACCCCTTGCACAAAGGAACTCCCCCAACAAGACCTTCACTAAGGGTTTAGAAAATTTAATCAAAACAGTGAGACTTTAAAAAAACTTTCTTTATTTATCATACAAATTTGTTTATACAGCAAAGGCCAGCATCCCGGCCTTACCTAAAAACATTAAAAAAAAAAAACTGGGGAAATTACAGAATCCTGCTACCGCTTAGGATCAGCTAGCTCGAGTAACTCCGAAAAATCTAAGGCATCCTCCTGCTAAGTTGCCAAGGCGAGGTCAAAGGTAGAAGCACCCTATACTGCCCTGACACCAAAGAACGTATTTGCGTCTTTGACGGTTACTTGAGAGGACTCCTCCCTTGTCAAGGCTTCCCTCTTCTCATTGAAGGTAGAGGAGTCCAGAAAGTCAAGGAAGCTCAGGTCCAGATCTAAATAATGAGTAAGGATTTCTCTCTTGGTGAAACAGGTGGAATCGGTAGACAGGTCCTCCAGCTCCTCTAACCACTCCTCGGTGGCCTTATAGTTAGCAACCGCCTTCTTTACGGCAGCATCGCTGAGGACCTCCCCACTCTCCATCTTGGAGATAATCTCTTCCATCTCCAAAACCATGCCCTGCAACTCCTAGACTTGTTGCTCTAAAATGGCCCGACCAACTCGAGCGATGCAGCCTTAGCATCATCACACTCGAACACCTTCATTGCCAACTTGGTCTTCAGCATAGCCACGGAAGCCTTTAATTCAACATTTTCTTTTTTAAGCCCAAGCTATGCCCTCCTCCTCCAATCGTTACAAGAGATGAGCGTTGGTCTTCTGATCATTCTCCAACCGAGCCTTCAATTCTGTGACCTTCCAAGCATCCCTCTCTACCTTGCCCCTCTCCTGCTCTGCATGCTTGAGCCTCAACTGAAGCCCTACCACTTGCACAATAGAGCAGCGGAGGCATTTGTTAACTTAAGCAAATTTTCTTAAGTACCTCCTATTAGAAGTCTCTGCCCTTAACAAGCAATTCTTCAGCTGATGCAACTCCTCCCGTAATTTAGTTACCTCTTTTTGGATGTAAGCCCCACAACCAGTCACTCAAGGTTTCGATCGCTTGAAAGATCCGATCGAGCCTAAATTATAAGTAAAGCAAAAAATATTAGTAAAAATGATCCCGCAAGTTTGAATTTAAGAAAATAAGCAATAAAATAAAAGACTATAAAAATTCTAAATCTTAAATATATAACTTGTTATTTATCGAAAATGCATAAAATGCATTCTGATAATTAATGAATCGCTAAAGATAAATTATATGTATACTAAAAATCATAAAATGACCCAAATAATATTTAGGAATATTTATTTGTACTATATATGAATTTACATGTAGGTAGAAATACGCGTAATTACTTAAAATACACGAAATGTGCTAAAATAATACTAAATAATTAAATAAAATTCATAATTAATTAAGGAAAAATAAAGAAAAATCATAAAAAATAAGGAATGATCCAGAATTAGGTTGTGGCAGTTGGGGAAAATAAGAAAAAAATCAACTAATTAAATTAGAGCAATACAAAAGCCAAAAATTAAGGAATTTGAGCAATGTCTTATCCAATTTAATACACATTAATTACCACAAAGCTCTACAAATAGGGAAAAAAATCATAGAGCTCATTTGAACAGTTAGAAATCAGAGAAAAATTAGGAGCATCGAAATTGGAAGAAAAAATTTGGGTAAAAAAAAAATAAGAAAACTATGCAGTTGGGACCTTAAAGGAGAACCTAGACTAGATGAGCAGCTGGGAGTGGACAACCACCACCACCACATGGTGGTGGCGGCGGCGGCGGCAGCGCCTAGACTGGCCAACAAGGCCATGGCGGTCAGCGATGGCTGGAGCCACTCAGACCGATAAATTCGATTTCCAACCCGATTTTGTGTGATTTTGTGTAATTTTGTGCAAAATCGAACATGTTTCGGTTTAGAAATAAATAATCTTAGGTGTGTAGTTTTGAACCCAAAATTTTTGTGTAGACTACTTGGATGATATAAAACAGTACTATGAAGCTTGTTTCTAAAAATTAATTTTTGAAACTTTTAGATAATTTTTAGGCCTTAAAATGAGGCATAAAATGGATAATTTATGGTTAATTACCGATTTAGTGAATAAGTATATGTTTTAGGATGTTGAAATCTGATGGAGTATGATACTTGTAGCATTTAAGGTGTTAGATGTAATTATTAGGTTAATTATGTAGTAAATGAGTAATAGAGAAAAATAGTATATTTTAAGTTAATTTTGTAAATTAAGATAATTAGGTGTAAAATCTGATTTAGGATGAATTTAGATATTTTGAAATGATAATTGATGTTGGGAGATAGTAATTAAAGTGATAAAAATACTAGATGTATATTATGTACATAATAAGTAATAGTACATGTCGAGCCTGATTTTTCGGTTTTCTTTATTTAAAAATAATTTCTCGTTTCTTAATTAATACTAAATTCTAACACATTTAATATTAATCCTCGACTAAAGAAATTGAGAAATTTCGGTTTTTTATTAAAAATATTTTTTGGAGTCACCACCTGACCGAAGTCGGGAAAAGAAGAGAAACCATAACCAATTAGGTGGATTGGTTACAATTTAGCTACCAGTTTTTAATTTCAATTTTAATAAAGAACCAGAGAGTTCTAAATTCGGGGGCTAACCTATTAAACCCTAACTGGTACCATTATTTATTTGCCGAAATTAGGATTATTTTTCTAATTATAATATTTAAAAAATAAATAAAAATCAAAAGAAAAAAGAAACTAAGTTTCTACATATTTTATCGTCGCCCTGAAGGTGCCTACGTACTCATTAGCCGAGATCAGATGATCGTAGTTCTTTTAAAAATTTAATGTGTTGATTTATTTTAATTTTTTTAAACTGACCGAATTTACGTTTTAATTTATTCGGTTTATTTTAAAAAAATTTAATGGGGTCCTAACTCTTGAATGTTATTGTTTTATAAAAAATACTCTAAAAATCCTATTTTTAAAAGGGCCTTTTATTAATTTTTATTTAAAGAAAAAAAATTTTCCATGTGATAAATCCTTAAGTAAAGCCAAATCTAAAAAGATAACTAATTCTAACAACCACTAAACCAATATATATAACTATCTATCGAAATAAAATAATTCTATATAATACACTTTATATAAGAACTAATACCAAAATTCCTAAAGTCATATTATATATTATGTTAACTAAGAAAATATAATAATGTGTATATACATAAAAAAAAATAATCTTAACGACCCCTAAAGTAATACATTTATACTCATATAACAATTATTAAATAACCATTCACTTAAATTATTATCTAATCTATATAATAAAGAAAGCTAATGTTAAAAGAAATGCCCTAAACTAACATATACACACACACATATATATAATGTTAAATAACTAAGGACATAATAAAATACTAATATAATATAATAAATAAATAAATAAATCTAAAGAAACCGAACTTGAACTGATTGTTGCGGTGAAGGACAGTAACTCTTCATGCATGAATTGTTGGTGTTATTCGCCTGCCGACTGTGCGCAGGTTCGTGAGTGGCGGTGTAGTGCAATTTATTGGTGTACTTTAGCGTGTACTGCTTAAGCGAAAGTAGGGTTGCGGTCAGTGCTGAACGAGGTAGGTCATCGGTGAACAGCTATAGCTATCGTGCAGATTTTATTTCGTACGTAAAGCCGAGTGTGTATGCCTGATCGGGATTGCAGTGACGTAAAGGTTGTGTTGTGCTACTTGTGTAAAGCGTATGTGTTGGATCAATGATCGGGGAGAGCTGCTTATCCTATATACTGTACTTCTTTAATAGCTTTTGCTTTTCTTCATTAATGAGTATTCGATGCTTTGGCTTAAGGACATGCTTGGTTATATTTACAAGTAAGTCAGTGATCTGAAAGAGCTCAACTTTGAAGGGGAAATCTTGCACTGCTTTCATCGCTTGCTTTGTGATTTCGCTTTGCATGACTATAATCAACCCAGTCAAACTTTCTTTATTAACAATCTGAGCAACAATGCTGCAGATGACATAAACTTTCACAGCATCAGGCCCACAAAAAACAGCTAGAGTGCGTTTGGAAGGGTCGGAGCGAGAAACGGCGACAATGCAAAGGCGATCGACGTCGAGGTTTAGGTAGTATTGATGGCTTTCTATGCTGCCGTCATCCACATAGCTGCTCAAGCATTGCTAAGCTTGTGGAGGGCGGTGGTGGGGCTCCCACTTCGCCGTTCATCCCTCTCTCGACGTTGGTTCCTTCCATCTCTCTCTCTCTCAGAGAACTGAAGTTAGAGTCGAAGTGTGACAGTAGGGGTTCGATTGCTGTGAATGTGTTGTTGCTGTTTTTTTTTTTTGTTTTTTTTTTTTCTGTTCTGTTCTCTCTCTTTTCTGACTTCGTGAAGTGTTTATATAGTATAACTAAATCATATCATATCATATCTAATTATATCTGATTCGTTAATTAAATTAGATTCAAATTTATTTCAAATCTGATAACTAACATTCTTATGATTTGATTAGATATGAATCCAATTTTAAATCTTGCTTCTGCAAAGACAAAAAAAATAACAATATAGGTGCTTGCTGAGACTCGAACCCATGACCTTCAACTAAATCACTACAAATATTCCATTACTTATCCATTAAGCCGTTGACCTGTATCTTGACATTCATTATCATTAAATTATATTTAAACTATCCGATTCCCTAAACTAAAAGTTTTAACTAAACTAAAACTAACACTAAAACTAATTATTCATAATATAAATTACTTTCTAAAAATCTACGAAATCTTTATGATTTTTCCTTTTCTTATTTTTTTGGTATTTTCATTATTTGTTAATTTTTATTATCTTTTTATCTTTTATTAATTTTTTTGTTATTTTGATTTTTTTGAATTAGGACCCTTTTTTTGTAAAAATAAAAATTAGGACTTTAGAGGGGCAAAAATTAGGTGTCTACAGTACATAATACACAATTATTAGAAATATAATAAATAGAAAATATTATAATAAAAATTGATATTATGATAATAATAAAAATATACAAGAAATCTGATAGGAAACTTGAATTTATGTAATTATATAAAAAATGTAAAAATTTCTTACATCAAAAGTAAATTCGGTACACTATTAAAGATTTAAGTGTACTGGATATAATAAAATACTGACTAAGGGTAATTATGGTATTTAGGATATCTGGAAGTAAAGTGATTAATTTTACATTATAAGTTAAAATAAGTTTCTAGAGTTCGGGTATAAAACAGTACTTAGAAATCGAACTAGAACCTAATTTAAAAATCGATGCGGAAACCGAACCCAAACTTAACCCCAACCTAGAATAATTGTAAAGGACTTAAGACCTAGATAATTAGGTATATTAAACCCTAAACAAAACATAGCAATAAGCATTATAGGATAAAACGAACCTATAATAGTTATATGAAAAAAACAACTGAAACCACGTTTGTGTTATAGGGATGATCGGCGATGGCCTGAGCAAGTCGGACCTCGAGTAAGTGAGTAAGGAGTCAAGGTAAGTTGAGATTAATACGATGCTATATTTCAGAGGCTTGAGATTATACTTAGTTGTGCTTGTTAGATAGTTGGAAGTATGTATGTGCTTGATTATGAGTGATGTTATAATTATGTTTGTTATTCTAGCTTGCATTGTGTGATTTGTATGAAATGATTGATCACCCTAAATTGGACCTAATCGAATATATGACTTGTAATCATAATCGAACTTGCATGACAACCCATTAGGGGAATCTAAGATTCCCCGGCTAAATACCGACCCCTTTAAAAGGGATAGCGCAGGATTGCAAAGGGTCCCTTCTTCACCCTTAGTCAAACTAAGTGACAAGTGAGGAGGTCACTGTAAGCCCCATAACCAGTCACTCAAGGTTTTGATCGGTTGAAAAATCCGATTAAACCTAAATTATAAGGTAAAGTTAGAAATATTAGTAAAAATGATCCCGTAAGTTTGAATTTAAGAAAATAAACAACAAAATAAAAGACTATAAAAATTTCAAATTTTAAATATATAACTCGTTATTTATCGAAAATGCTTAAAATGTATTCCGATAATTAACGAATCGCTAGAGATAAATTATATGTATACTAAAAATAATAGAATGACCTAAATAATATTTAGAAATATTTATTTGTACTATATATGAATTTACATATAGGTATAAATACGCGTAATTACTTAAAATACGCGAAATGTGCTAAAATAATACAAAGTACTTAAAAAAATTCATAATTAATTAAGAAAAAATCAAGAAAAATCAGAAAAAATCAGGAATGATCCAGAATTGGGTCGTGGCAGCTGGAAAAAATAAGAAAAAATTCGGCCAATTAAATTAAGACAACACAAAAGCCAAAAATTAAAGGATAAGGCAATTGTCTTGTCCAATTTAATGCACAATAATTACACTAAAACTCTATAAATAGCAAGAAAAATCCAGGAACTCATTTGGATAGTTAGAAATCAGAGAAAATTAGGGAGAGGCGAAAATTGAGAGAAAAATTCAAGTTAGAAAAAAAAATAAGAAAAACTGTATAATTAGGGCCTTTAAAGGGAACCCTCACCAGACGAGCAACTGGAAGTAGACGGCCACCACCACCATACGGTGGTGGCAGCGCCCAAGCCTGCCGACAAGGTCACGGCGGCCAGCGGTGACCAGAGCCACCCAAATCGGTGAGTCCGATTTCCAACCCGATTCTTGTGTCATTTTGTAAAAATAGTAAATATTATTAGAAAATTATGAATTTTGTTATTCTGGAATATTTTTGTATGTAGTTTTTAGGAAAAAATATTATTTTGATAAAAATATGTCCCGTAATATATGGTCCTTAAGAAATCGTACAAAACCGAGCATGTTTCAGTTTAAAAATAAATGACCTTAGGAGTGTAGTTTGGAGCTCAATTTTTTTCTATAGGATGCTCAGGTGATATAGAACAGTGCTATGAAACCATTTTTTTAAAATTAATTTTCGAAATTTTTAAGTTAATTTTTAGTCCTAAAATGATGGAAAAATTGGGTGATTTTGAGTTAATTAGGTGATTAAGATACTAATTACTGATTTAGATAGTAATTAGATGTTTAGGGATGTTAATCTCTGATGTGGAAACCTAATCCTAGTCTATAGAGTGTTAAGTAAATAATGAAGGTGTTATGTGATAAATGTAGAAAATTAGGAATATGTAGAATTGGAAATTTAATAAATATGAAAAATTAGGTTTAATTAGATAATAAAATAATGAAAATCAGAACATAATAAATCTAAAACAAAATTTAATTTTAGGTAATTATATGAAAAATGTAAAAATTTCTCACAACAGTAGTAAATTCGGTACACTTATACAGATTTAAGTATATTGAATGGAATAAAATACTGACTAGGGGTAGTGATCGTATTTAGGATATCTAGAAATAATGTGATTAGTTTCACATTATGAGTTGAAACGAATTTCTAAGGTCCAAGTACAAAACAGTACCTAAAAATCGAACTAGAATCTAATTTAGAAATCGATACGGAACCCAAACCTAAACCCAAACCTAAAATAATTGTAAAGGCCTTAAGACCTAAATAATTAGGCATATTAAACCCTAAATAAAACACAACAATAAGCGTTATAGAATAAAATGAACCTATAATAGTTATATGAAAAACTGAAACCACGTTTGTGTTATAAGGATAATCGACGATGGCTTGAACAAGTCGGACCTCAAGTGAGTGAGCGATGAGTCGAGGTAAGTTGGGATTAATATTTTAGAGGCTTAAGATTATACTTGGTTGTGCTTGTTAGATAGTTGGATGTGTACATGTGCTTGATTATGAGTGATACTATGATTCTGTTTGTTGCTCTAGCATGTATTGTATGATTTGTATGAAATTATTGATCACCCTAAACTGGACTTAATCAAATATACGATCAGTAATCATAATCGGACATGCATGGCAACCCGTTAGGGGAACTTAGGACTCTCCGGCTAAATACCGACCCCTTCGAAAGGGATAGCGCAGGATTACAAAATGGTCCCTTCTTCATCCTCAGTCGAACTAAGTGACAGAAGAGGAAGTCGCGACGGGGGTGAAGTAAATGGTTTGAAGATAGTTGTGAGAGGAGTGAGGTCTCCATTGCACAAGCCTGGGTTTGGTCGTGAGCTGTTGCATTAATGGCAACTCCTCAACCCGGATTAGAGCGAGCGCAATTTCTGTAATCTCACGACAGGCCGAACAACGTCGTGCGATGGCATTTTCTTGCACATGCATTGCACCTAATAAGTTGATTGATAACCCTGTTGTTTGGTGATGGTATAGTTTTAAGTCCTCCATCCTAACTTACTGAGCTGTGGTTGCTCATATCCCTATAGACGTCGTGTAGATGCTAGCTAAGAAATGGCAAACAACTACTCTAAAGTTAGCAACTGCTGTATCCTAGGGAGTGAGGAAAAACTTTGAAGAATAAACACATATTTTTAAGGTCGAAGTTTTTATTTTAGAATTATTTTTCATTTCTGAATAATGTAAAACCTAGGAAAATATATTATAGAGAAATATTGTAAACTTTAATTGCAATAACTGAATTATAGCATATATATATAATTCCTCACTTTTATAAGTAAATGATTTATTTAAAATTACAAACTATTTACTTCAAAGCGGGTTAGTCGTGGACGCCTTGTGTAAATCAGGTCTAAGATAGCGGTTGTAAGGCTAACTTGTATCTTAAGATAGTTTATACGGCGAAACTATTACGACTCTACCGCTTCGAGGCATGACAGTTCTAAAATCGGACTCACCGATTTGGGTAGCTCCGGCCGCCGCTGGCCGCCGTGACCTTATCGGCAGGCTTGGGCGCTGCCACCACCGTGTAGTGGTGGTGGCCGTCCACTTCCAGCTGCTCGTTTAGTGGGGGTTCCCTTTAAAGGCCCTAATTGCACAATTTTTCTTATTTTTTTTCTAACTCAAATTTTTCTCTCAATTTTTGCCTCTCCCTAATTTTTTCTGATTTCTAACTGTCCAAATGAGTTCCTGGATTTTTCTTACTATTTATAGAGCTTTAGTGTAATTATTGGACATTAAATTGGACAAGACAATTGCATTATCCCTTAATTTTTGTCTTTTGTGTTGTCTTAATTTAATTGGCCGAATTTTTTCTTATTTTTCCCAGCTGCCACGACCTAATTCTGGATCATTCCTGATTTTTTCTGATTTTTCTTGATTTTTCCTTAATTAATTATGAATTTTCTTTAAGTACTTTGTATTATTTTAGCACATTTCGCGTATTTTAAGTAATTACGCATATTTATACCTACATGTAAATTCATATATAATACAAATAAATATTCCTAATTATTATTTAGGTCATTTTATTATTTTTAGTATACATATAATTTATTTCTAACGATTCGTTAATTATCGGAATGCATTTTAAGTATTTTTGATAAATAACGAGTTATATATTTGAAATTTGAAATTTTTATAGTCTTTTATTTTATTACTTATTTTCTTAAATTCAAATTTACAAGATCATTTTTACTAATATTTCTAGCTTCACTTTATAATTTAGGTTTGATCGGATTTTTTAGCCGATCGAAACCTTGAGTGACTGGTTATGAAGCTTACAGTCACGGCGAGGGTAAAGTCAATGGTTCAAAGGTAGTCGCGGGAGGAGCAAGGTCTCCATTGCACAAGCTTGAATTTGGTCGTGAGCTGTTGCATTAATGGCAACTCCTCAACCCGGATTAGAGTGAGCGCAATTTCTCTAATCTCACAATGGGCCAGACAACATTGTGCGATGGCATTTACTTGAACATACATTGCACCTAATAAGTTGATTGATAACCTTATTGTATTTATGGTGTAGTTTTAAGTCCTCCATCCTAACTTACTAAGCTATAGTTGCTCACATCTCTATAGACGTCGGCAAATAACTACTTTGAAGCTAACAACTGCTAGATTCTAGAGAGTAAGTAAAAACATTTGAAGAATAAACTTATATTTTTAAGGTTTAAGCTTTTATTTTAGAATTTTTCATTTCCGAATAATGTAATAACTAGAAAATATATTACAAAGAAATATTATAAACTTTAATTGTAATAACTGAATTATAGTGTATATATATATTTCCTCACTTTCTTAGGTAAATGATTTATTTGAATTACACACTATTTACTTCAAAGCGGGTTAGTCGTGGACGCCTTGTGTAGATCAGGTCTAGGATAGCGGTTGTAAGGCCAACTTCTATCTTAGAATGGTTTACACGGTAGAGCTGTTACGACTTTGCTACTTCAAGGCGTGACATTGGGTGGTTTGGGACTTGCACAATTCGAGGAGCACTTGGCCATAATACTGTAAGAAGAAAATACAACCCACAAGTTAGTAGAAGACGCTAAAACAAAACACAACAACAGCATGAAAGATGTACTTGCCATATGAGGGTACTCAAGTAGCCTACAATTTGTATGGGGTTACCTGCACCCTCTTAGGAGATCCTTTCCAGCACAGCCCAATCACCAGGCGTATAAGACCCCATTAAAGCTTAGTAACCGAGGGTTCGGTGCCACAGCATCAAGTCACCAACACGAACTTCCCATTTCGATCATAGGATCTTCCTTTGAGCCTTCCTCTTCTCCATTTTAGGGACCCCCCTCTTCAGTGCCTTGTCCATGGAGGTGTATGGCGCTTCTATGAATGAGTCTAGCCCTAGCCCCATCTTTTGGAAATTGTTGAGGACGTCCAAAAACGCGTCCCCAACGTCATCTACGCTTTAGAAGGGATGAGCCAGGGGCCACTCATTCCATTTCCCCTTAGCCAAAGGTTCCCTTGCTAGGGTTGTCTGCCTCTTCGTCATTAGACCTAGCTCCTCGGATAACCCAAGAGCCTTGTGTTTCTCGCCCACAACTGTAGGTGGGGCGACTATCTCCCTAGTTCCTTCTTTAGTTACCCTTCGTGGGGAAAGCACCTACACATCGGGCCCTTCCGCCTCAACACCTTCTTCGCCCACGAGGATAAGCTCGAACGAATGGATAACAAGAACGAGCAGAGCCACGCTCAACGATGCCATGATTGTTGGCTCATCCCGGATGACAAGGGAAATCCCCTAAGGTACAAGCTTCGGCCATAGCTTGCTAATCTCACCGAGCCCTGGCTTCAACTTTGCCGCGTTCCCTGTCAACTGACTTGCCTTTGACCATGCTTGGCATTGGCTCATTAGATCATCCACAAACGGACAAGGCACCCTCAAAGCCAAGCTTTTGCTTATAAGAAAACCGATCTAAAAGTTAGAAAAAGAAAACAAGGTGAAATCAAAGGAAACTACCACTACCATTTATAAAACACTACCATGACTAACACGACCAAGGAAGTTCACCCATCCTACAGGCGTCAGACGAAGCACCCCAACACTAGCATAACAAACAGGTACGTAAGAATGAACCAATACCTTCAACCCACTTCTCCGCCACACCTCTCTTTATGCTGGGGAAGAGCTCGGAGATCGGGCATCAAAAATACCTTTCTATAGTCTCCGCAGCGTTGATCTCTTGGCTACCTCATAGCTCCATGAGGGCCAAAACCTCATGGACGGCCTTGGCGTCGCTTAGACCAAGCCTCTTCTTGCCTCCAGTACAGACCATTCCAATCCACCAGGTCTAGAAGGTAGCCTCTTCAGGCAACTCCACCACTACATGTTCGTCTTACCAGCCTTTGATTGAGTCGATAAAGCCGTAGAACAATTTCTTTCCTGGGCACGGTTAGAGGTAAGGCCACCCCCTAACACTCTTCTACATGTAAAAGTAGCAGAAGAGCTCAAGAGTAGCCTTTATCACCAGGTATTTTCAGAGCGCTTAGAACGCCTTTAACACCCTCCACCCATTAGGAGTGATCTAAGCACTTCTCGAAAACTGCAATGCGCCTCTCCGATAGAAGGGCCAACCATTTGTCCTTGTGCAGCAACCTAATATGCCACCTCGGTATCGCCCCTACGAGGAAGTTGCTGATGAAACAGCTGGGGGCAGAATCCTAACTTTTGCTTATACAGCCATCAGGCCCCTTTCCCATACCAAGAGCGTTAAACAAATCCTTGGCGGGAGGCAAGGGGATATCCACGTATACGTCTTTGGGGATAGCATTGATGATTCTAGCCCTATCCAACGCCTCCACAACCATTCTCCTAGGTTAGTCTAATTGTGTTAGTGACGATGCTTCACCCTCCTATGCCCGAGGAGAATCACTCCTTGTAGAATCTGAACTGAAGGTAAGTTCCAGCGAAGAAGAGTTAGCCTCACCCATGTTGGTAAACATGCTTGTGATTCTTGAAAACAAAAATTGAAACTTTTGAAGAAGGTTAAGAGTTGGAATACGAACGTAGAAATTATGACAATTAAGCGAGAAGATTGCAGAAAAGTGGTCTCTCTTTGCAATCCTCCTATTTATTGGAAAACTGTCTAGGAAGTCGTAAAGGCGGTTATAAGGATAAATATAAACACAAATCCCTTATAATGCTACTTAGTAGACACGTGGAAAGCATCTTGATTGAATGGCTACCTTTAAAAGGGCAAAAAAATGTTGTTACACACTAGTCTACTACAACATGACACTTGTCATGTCGCATTTAATGCATGGAATATAAGCGGGCAAAAGTTGCATTTTGAAAGTCCCTTTAACAGGAAAATTCTTTAAGGCCTATCCGATTTGCACCTGGTCAACGTTACAAAGACATGACGCACTTATGTTCATTCAACCCCTATCAAGCCTTGTCTAAGCAAACCAGTCCGTGGCATTGGATGACCTTAGCACCCTTGCTCGCTTAGCCTCGAACACCTTTTAGATTGATAGACCACTGTCTAGGACAACTCACTACTTCAAGCCTTCTCACCTCGAATCATCCATCACTTTGGATCTATAACTTCATCATGTTGGCATCATGGCATCAGATCAAACTTTCTGGAATCGAATTGATGATGCCTGAGCAGCCCATGCATTCCTTCTCCTTGGCTCTTCCTTGATAATGAGACTATAGGGGGGCAAATGTTAACAGGACATTTTAGGCAGAGACCTCTTAGGCCCGACCAGATCCGCCAAGCCTTGGGTCCCTAGGCTCACCTTTGTAGGCTTCTAGTAGTGGCCCAGGCTTATGAAGAACTGTAACAGCCATAAACTACAAGATAAGGATAAAACAATCATGCCCTAAATATAAGAGACATGTTAGACATGATAAACCCCACTCTCCTACACTTGAGGGAGAAGATCTCTCCCCCTAATTGATCTCTAATGGCCGACTCTACTCCACTATAAATATTAGACATCTACCCAACGGCAACTCTCTCTACAAACTCTCCATTTTAAGCCTACACACATAGTACTCTATTCCATAGAAAACCTATTACTGACTTAAACATCGAAATGGTTATACCGAACAATCCCCCGGCATCCTCTCATTATGCACTGTTTTGCAGGCTCAGTATGTGCAGACCTCAACCAACTACCGGCAAGAATTGAGAAACAACATATAACAACAAAATTAATTTCTATATCAATTGTTGATTAATTCAATAAGAATATATTTGTTAACTCATTGCATTTCTTTTTCTCACTAACTCCTCTCTTTTCTTCCATTAACTTCTCCTGCTTCCCGCTTTTGGTTAAATATGAATGCCATGATTTGGAGTTCCAATTCCACTCAATCTTTCTCTCTCCATGTTCATTGTAGGATTTGACAACAATTGTAACACTATCATTTTATTATCCAATAAAATTATTAGATTTTGCATAATTTAGATTTGAGAAAATAATATAGAAAACTTTTAATTTCATAAGTATGTATTTTTTGCATACATACATTATAAGTCTATTATTTTAATCATTTTTAATAATAATTTCAAACACAACTATCGATACACCTGTAACACAAGTACCTCATCTATTAGTTATCTAATAACCAGCAACTTCTGCACCACATTATATATGTGAAAAATCAAATATAGCGATGTAATGAAATTTTAAACATGATACAATTAATTAATAGACATTAATTTTATGCCGTTAATTTTGTAGTGGAGGAGTGGGAAGCTATTGGTTAGTTAATGGCGAGGTAGGCATTTATTTTTTGTGCCACATCTTTTGTGGGGATGATTTTATAATTTTACATTAAAAATGATTTTAAATATAATTAAAACGTAGCTCTCTCTCTCTTTAATAATATAAATAGATGTTGATGATAAGTATGAATATGTAAAATTTCAATACCTAAAATATTTATAACCAATCATGATAATTTTATCAACATGATGATATATACACTATACCTAAACTTTACACATCATGTATCACTCATAACAAATCTTTCACTAGCCTAGGTTAGCAGTAAGATTAAGCAAAAGAACCACAAACCACGAATTACGCATCAAATTATAAATCAAATCGAAAAATCAGTTTTTTACAAACGGTTCGATTCGCAAAATCGAATCAAATCGAACTATTTTGAATTGAACCAAATCAGTTAGTTAAAAAAAAAAATTCACACAATTGTTTAATGCTTTTTTATTTTTTTAATCAATCTTCATAGGTTTTATTAAACTTTTCATATCTTGTTCTTTTTTATTTTATCTATAAGTTAATTATTAAGATTAAATTAAGTGAGTTTTATTTAAAATTTCACAACTAAAATTTTTTATTTTATAAATTGTTTCCTTTTTATATGTTTTCAAATCAATAGTCTTATTTTAGTGCTCTTTATATATTTTTTATTTCTTTTTTAGTTTTTAATATGCCTTTTTAATATCGCTTTTGGATGAATAGCTTTACTCATCCTCTTTATTATTGTTCATTGGAACAAAGTCTTTTTTTATTGTCCAATCAAATTTGGTTTGCTAAAATCTTATATAACTTTTTGTTGAGTATCGTTATACATGATAAATGTCTTAGAAATTAACTAGAAATATATACAAGTTTAATAAAAAGGAAAATATATTATTAAAAATAAAAATATTTAGTAAAAATTTGATATAAATAGTTTAAACTATATATGAAATTAAATTGAATCAATTTTAATTAAATTCAAAAAATTTATAATGCTTAGGTTTTATTTTTTTAAAAAGAAAAAAATCGAATCATAATATGATGTTGAGTTTAAGAACAGAAGCGAATCGTACATAATCCAACCGCGTCCCCGCTAGCTAGCGTAAAGTACCGTATAATGGGGTTACTTGAATCTAATGAAATATGAATTGGACGAATTGAAGTTACCGCTTCGCCGACCATCAAATTTTATTCGTGTGGATCAAGAGATTTTGTCACTGTAGGGCCTTTTTATAAGATTTCAGTGGCATGTTCGGCCATTCAAGTGCAATGCATGAGACTTATCAAATCAATGAATAAATTGCCGACAATAACTTTTCTTTTCTTTTCTTTTCTTTCTTATTTTTCATTAAAACTTTGTGTAAAAAGCATGAAAATTTTTATTTTTTTATTCATTTAAAGAATGTCGAGAATACTTAAACGATTTCTTTTATTTGCTCTTTTAAATTCAACATTTAAAAAAAATAATAATAATAATAGCATCGATTGCCTTTTCCCAGGTTTCATCCTTTATCTTTATTTAGAAAGAAAAAGTCGATCAATTTTAAGTAACTCGATGTTTCTCGTACATTTCCTTTTCCTGTGTTGTTTTATTTCTTTCTTAAAGATTATGATACATAAACTGGCTCAATTTATAGAAATACACGCGGGCTTGTTGATCACTGTAGGTTGCTAGTCGACCGATGCTTTCGTGGGCATCTTATGCAGTTGCCGCAATGATATTTGAATATCGAAGATTATATAGATATGTTATTAATTGAATTGGCAAAAAAAATCAAAAAAAAAAAAGAGAGAGAGAAGAAAAAGAAGTGGCCAAGACAAAAAATTATGAAAAACAAATATAGTTGTGAGAAACCCTAGCAAGTCAATTTGTAGAAATAGAGGTATAAAAATCCAAAGAACAAAGATGAGACTTTTGAAAAATCCACATATTTCCTTTTTTAATTTGCTTTTCGGTGTCGTGCATGTTTAATTCAACAAGAAGATTGATTCAGTTGCATGTTGACGTTTTAGTTGATTGGGAAAAGTTCCGTATGTAGCATTAATTGTTTTCTGATTTTTGAGGAAATCCTAGTCAATTATTATGTTTTAATAGATTTTTGCGTTTCAATGTGAAATCTTCATGATTGAAGCTCGATGATCACATATGAAAATGATAAGACTAATGCTCACAATTTGTCATGCATGGAGGACCATATTCAATTACTAAGCTTATTAAATGTGTGTGATGGATTCTCATCGCTACTGCTTTTGATAATTATATTATTTTTCTAATTGAAGCAATTTCAAAGTTTTCAAGTCTATTCTCAAGTGGAATTTTTTCTCATGGTATAATTTACCCTGATGATACCCAAGAAAATAAGCATGTGTTTGTTACTATTACGATGTTTATGTTGATGAGACAAATTATTCTTTCTTAAGTCATTTTAATTAAGCTGCATAATTCAAAAGCCATTGAGCTCATATGGAAAGATAATTGCTTAATGAAGGCCATTCTAATTTAATAGTACTGTTATTAGTCTCTCGTTAAAATAAACCATAATTTAGATTTTTTTTTTTCTATAGTTGGAATTTAAAAAGAAAAAAGAATAAAGGAAAAACCAATAATTTTTTATACGGTGGTCTTCTCTCTCTCTCTCTCTCTTTTTGCGCCATAAGAAGCATTTTTGGCTGTTGATTTACTCTTGAGATATGCTTTCTAGTTATAGGTTGGTGCCTTACGCTACTAAGTCCCCTACAAATTTATGCGCTACAAGACTGATGGCATTGAAAATCATCATCGAGTGTGGTCATCCTTTTAAGTACATGCGCCATCGGCTTAATCATTTGTCAATTGTGGAGGGGGCAAGGCATCCTGGTTTAATATAAATAAACTTTTACCATAATGAAAATCTCATTTCTTAGTATGTGAACTAGTTTTTGTCTTTTGATCTTCTTTGTAACCTTTAGATTTTTGTCCTGCATTATCAATACTACAATTCAAGTTATATGTAGATATAATAAATAAATGCATATCATTTACACAATACATTTCTTGCACTTGATTTTTTTAAGTTAAGAAATTACATCATGGTTCACTAGTCCATAACACAGATCCACCCTAAACTAACTTACCTAAGCCACTCTCGGTTATTCCCTTTTGGGAACTGAAACCAGCAAGGACAAGTGGTTCCAAGGTGGATTTGACCCATGCCCACCTTTACATGGAGATACTAATGGGAAACTTATAGAATGCTCGATGCAAGACAATAAATTGGTCCATACTAATTTTTTATAGTATTTTATTATATAACACTCCAGAATTGAAGAACGCCACAACCCGCCATGTATCTCCAAGAACATGTTAAGACTCTAAAACCAACTACAGTTCCCATAATCACGTTTAACAACTATTTATTGAATACAAAACAATAGATCTCCAAATAAAACAATTCTTTCGATATAACAGTTCAAGTGACTCACAAGCGAATCACCTTAGCCCCAAACAACTAAATAGCTAGATCTTTATCTTCTACAACGTACTAAATTAACTACCGCTCTTTTTCAACTCAAGATAATAACAATTTCTATACTCATAAATTATCGATTTGACCTATAGTTATAAAAATAGAAAAATGAACTAAAGCTCAATATGAGTGTACAAACACATATGCATGCCAAGATGAATCATACAGTGATGCAATATGGAAGAATAATACATACAGCAGTTTAATTATCTCAATTTAGGCTCATAGAGCAACAAAGGGGTATTCAAACCCCGCCACACTTGGTCTTTATCCATATATATAGATGGATATAATTATACGTTTTCCTTTAATTCTTTTATACCCAGAAACTAGAGTTTAGAACCTAATATTTTAGCTGTGTTGTCCCAAGTACAAGTCTACTAGAAAATCTTCACATATGATCAGCAGTTGTCCCTCTAGAGGTTTGCCACTATAGGCTACTAGAGCAAGCAAATCAAGCAAATTCAACAACCAAGATCAATTAGGCCAAATATAATTAGTCCAATTAGATCATTTCTAACCTAGCAAACACAAGCAATAACAAACACTACATACTTGGAATCACTCCAAAATCGAATACAATACTTTGATCTCAACCCAAACAAAAGTCAGACCTCAACAAAGGAAACCGAACACCGTGAATCTAGTAAAAAAAAGTAGCATATTAACTTTTACATTCTAAGACTAAGTCTTACCTAGGAGTTATCTATGAGCTTATGATCTATTCCATTAAGGTCCCGAAAGAAATTGTTGAGTCAAATAATAACAACATAATATGAGTAAACTAAAAAAGTGACATAACTATATATGTATAAGATCACTTCTATAAAAACTTGTAAAGTACGTAATATATATATATATATATATATAAGAAGGTACAAAATGAACACATAATTAAAGTACCAAAATATATAGATTATCGAATCGATATAGGAAGTAAATACTACGTATTAATCGAAAAATAGTATAATTTGTAAAAACTCATAAGAAATAATAAAGTAATAATAAATGAATAAAATGAACATACTATGTCTAAAGTAATATGCTATTAAAAATAAGATATACTAATAATAATATGATATGTATAGATACCTCATTTTTGTCATTTTTTATTTTCGTTTTATTTTAGTTGAACTAGGTTAAAAAATAATAAATAAACAAAACAAAAAAAATAATAAAATAATAAAAAATAAAAAAATAAAAAGTGAAAAAAGATAGTAAAGTCATATCGAATCATATCAAGTCGAATCGTATCGTATTGTATCATATCGAGTCAAGCTGAGCCATATCGTATTGAATCAAATCGTGTCAAGTCAAATCATATCGTATCGAGTCGTGTTAAACCAAATCGCTTTAGATCGTTTAATGTCATATCGGATAACAATGTATTATTAGTTTAAGTCATTGGAAAATTAGGTTTTATTAAAATAATTTTGGTTCAGTCCGATATAAAATATATTTTTTTATCTAAATTATATTAAACTATATTAGATTTATAATTTATTAAGTAAACAGTTGGGCTAAATCAAATTAGATCGAATCGAACCTGATAAATAAGAAGCTTAAGTAGAGCTTATAGAAGTTAAGTCAAATCTTTAAAAAATCGTAATCGTATCTTTTATATCTTGGTTTGATTAAAATAAAATCTATATTTAAAACGATACAAAAGATTTAATTTTAGGGATTACAAATTAGCAAGTGACGTTGACGACGGTTTTTGTTTTTTAATTACACAAGTCTATTCCCAAGTCCACAATCAAAGACTAACGTCCAATTTCAAGCCAACACGTCCCCTCATTCCAATTCACCATCCGAAGTCCTTTACCTGACTATCCGACCAAATCTGAATTCAACAACGCCTAACGCAATCCGAATTCCATTGCTCCATGCCAAACTTCAATGCACGTTGCTCCCTTCCACTATCCGAAGCCTGACTGACCCCCTGCGCACTTGCATCGAAGCTACACAAGCCAGCACAACACTCCAAAACAACATTCACAAAACATCTTAATTCATGCCACTTATCCCTTGCCAATAAAGTGACCGAGCTCCATCACTAACACGCTTACAGCTGCTGACTGAACTCGCCAAACAACATATGTCCCCTCTCAATCCATGATGTCAACAAATGTCCACCGATAGCCCGCCACGCCCACACTACCCTAACCCATGATTGCATGATTCGCCCTGCCGCTACCAGACCTCACCAAATTCTATTGCAAGTCGTCATACAATCAAACACAATTCATGCCGCAAGCCACTGCACTGCTTGACACTTGCACATACGAAAATCTCACTTACATATGCACACACGAAATCTCATTCTATCCACGCCAGCAATACATTCACAAGCACAACGCTGTACACAATCCAATACATATACACGAACACGAACACGGCACCCAAACGATCAAGATGCACGAGGAAGCATGACGAGTAGGTAAAATTATTTTATTTTATTTTATTAGTTAGTTCGATTATTTTACTAATCTATTTTTTTTTTTAAGTGCAGGTTTTTTTTGTTATTATTTTCATCTCTGCATTTTTTTTAGATAATTACAATTTTCCATAAAATTTAGTTAAATCATGTTTTTAGTAAAATTATGTTTTAAAAAAAAAAATAAACGTATCTTTATTGTAAAAAGATGCATATCTTACGGTTGAAATTTAAAAAAAAAAAAACGTATCGAGATACGTATCTTATGATTGAAATTTAGAAAAAATACGTATCGAAATACTTATCTAATGATTAAGATTTATTGAGATACGTATTAAGTAGTTAAGAGTTAAAACAAATACGTATAAAACAAATACATATAGAGATACGTATCTAGATCATAGTTACATATAGTGGTATTTTAAAGTAAAAAATCTCTAATTGAGTTTTTTTCAAAAAAATTTAGTTAGTTAGAATTTCTTTAATTCGGGAAAATTAGATTTCTTAATTTTTTTAAAAAAATAATAATAAATTGATAAATAAATGTAAACTTGGCTCAGTTTTCAAAATAAAAAGAATCAACTCACTAAACTTTTTATAAAAAGATAACTACGGTCAGTTTGATCCCAATACACCTTCCAAGCAACTACATAAAAAAAGGAAAAAAAATATTTTCCCTTTTTCTTAGAATTTATAATAAAAATAATAAAAAAATCACTTTAGTTATCTTTTACTTATTTGTATTTTTTTTTTGTATTTTTAGAAAATTATAAAAATAAAGCCCATCGATCTCACATGATAACTTAGTCTTAATAGGTTAGCCTCCGAATTGACTTTCTTGGTTTAATTTTCTAAAAATCAATTTTTTAGAATATCTGCAGATAAGTAGCAAAAAACCCTAATTTCATTTTTTTATCAATTAAACTGGTTGGCGACTCCAATTTTTAAATATTTTTCAAAAAAATATTTCATTTGTTTAATATCGCTTAATTTATATTAAGCGGGCTGGACTCGATATAAGTTAGGACTCGATAATATGCCATATACATATATACATACATACATATATATAATAAGTAGATCACGAAAACATCGATAATAATAATAAGTTGTACTAATAATAGGATAGATTCGTAGTATACTAAATCGATATTTAAGGTTTTGTATAAAATACGATCGTTAACATAACTTATAAATAAACATAAATTTGTAGCCCACTTAAATGCAAAAGAAATCAGAAAAATTAGCCTCGAGATATATCTATAATTAATAGCACGAAATACGATAACATATACTTTAACCATAACTCTTATATAAAATAATACTATATAATATGATAACTGAATACTTTAAAGCTAAAATCGAATACCAATAAAACTTAAATCAACATTAACAACAGAAATAATAATAAGTTGATAATAATAAAATAATACATTATGAGTACGGTATCAAAATGGATCACAAGTTCACTAGATGATATGAACAGGACCTAACATAAACAGTAATACAAGAATTATAATCTATAAAATAATATATTTAAATAATTAATTAATTAATGGCATTTACCGTGTTAAATTAGAACGCGTAGAGAATGAAAATAACCAATTTAGAAGAGAGGCTGAGAGCTCAACCGTCGGAAAATTGAAATAAAATGAAGCACGCGCCAGATAGGACAGGGCTTCTCAAAAATTGCTTCGGACGTTGCTGAAGAATTGGAATTGGAAACAAAAACGTTGAGCTTCCGAATTGGGGCGAGGGAGTTGTAGGAAGGGTGGGGTCCGGTCGTCAGTCAAATGGCGAGGGAGAGTGGGGTTGGGAAAAACGAACTGAGCCGAGAGGGATAGAGACGGGGACAGAGGATTTCAGGGGGTGGGGTCGGAAATTTATGAGGGAGAGATAGAATGCCGAGAGGGAGAGATAGAATTTGGGAAAAAAAGGTGACGCGCGCGAGAGAAAAGAAATCAGAAGCAGGGAAAGAGAAATAGAAGGAGGGTTACGGTGGGGGGATTTTAGGGTAGGCGTGAGGATAGAATGTAGAGTGTTTTAGAATATATTGTAATGAAAGATATATTTATTTTTAAATAGAAAGATAAAAAGTTAATTGAGATGAAATAAAAATATAGTATTTAGAAAAATTAATCATATATACTAACATTGTAATGAAAAGTATTAGTAAAAAAAAAAATTTCTATATAAAAGTCCTAATATAAGGTACTGATAAAATTTTATTGTATCCTATATGTAAAATATAAAATTTAATATACTCAAAATATAAGTGAAATAAAATTTAATATACTTAATATATACGTAAAAATAAAGATTTAAAATAAAATAATCAAATCAAAACATTAATTTCGATTTCTAACGATACTAACTTAAATGAATTTACGATTTAAGTTACTAATCTAACTGGGATGTTTCATATTAATAAGTGTTGCATGCTTAAAAAAATTAAAAATGATAATAGAAAAGGAGGCCTAATATTTTTTCCCACATTATGTTTCCATGTGAATTTTATGGGAACTTCTACAGTTCTATCTATATTTTTTATGGAATTGATCCGCCTTTCATCATACTGTTAATTTAATATCTATTATATTTTAATAGTTAAAACCATAATCAATTCGATGGTTTAGATTTAAAGGATATTAAATTTAAGATGGGATAAAAAGTGAGCTCGATTATGTAAAAAACATGAACACAACCGTAAAAAAAAAAAAAAATGTAGGTTTTATCTAACAAAAAAATGTCCATATGTTTTTACTCCTTTTATGTTGCTATGTCTAATAACACGTGAAAGATAGATGGCCTTTTCCTTTTTTTGGCTCTGATCTCAATCCTATGAACTTCCTCATTTTTTCCATTCAATTAAGTATTGTAAAACGGGGAAACTTATAAGTCAGTAAAAGATGCTCAATGCATCTGCCTACGTTAGATTTGGGACTGTCACTGTGTTTACACGTTATTGGAATCTAGAAGGATTCGTGTTTAAAAACTCGACCTGTGATGCGGCCAATCTATTGATTGTACATAGCTCAATACGTATATTAAACATATTTTATATTTGAATTAGACCTGATTATTGATTTAATCTAAAATTAATTCTAATATAGTCGTCAAATCTACTATAAGGACTATCAAAGGATGACAGTGTTCACAAAATTGAAGTCTAAAAGATAATTAAAAAACTCTTAAACCTGATAAATTATCTATGTGAGAAAAATTACATCCAATATAATGTTTAATTGTCAAAACTGCTATAACCTAATCTTATGAACACAGTTTTCTAACATAATAGACCAGGTTCAAATCTCCTTTTTTTTCAAATTGTAATATATTGTCAAGCCAAAGAAAGAAAAAAAAAGATGAAGTCCAATTAAATATAACAAAATAAATCATTTGTTACATCACATTATTGGCTTATGTTGAACCTTGACCTAATTGGATTTTTAATTATTTTTGGTTAATTCTTCAAGAAAGATTGTCCAAAAAATCTGCAAAAAAGGAATTATAAATATAAATAAAAGAGAACATAAAAGAAGTTCATGAAAAATATTTTATTGGGGCTTGTAAATTTTTTAAATCATTTGGCATATTAAGTAACATAATTATATGCCTGCTATGTGTTTATACAATTCCAGCGCCAATGTTCTATGAATATACTCGAACTAAGATCGTGAAGCGTGATCTTGTTAAAAAGAATGGAGATAACATTATGGCCAAATTAAATACACCCTCTAGCATGGATGTTATAGACTAAGATATCTCCTAATGGAATCAGTATATTAGAGAAAAGGAAAATAATATTATATTTAAAAAAATTCTTAAAATAAGACTCTTTCAAAAATAATCTCAATAATAATATATTTGAAATCATTTTTTAAAGAGATAATTTTATGTTGTACTAAAATTGTTCCTTGCAATAGCCATTTTATTTTTTATTAAAATCATCAACCAATTTCATTGTCAATAATGAAATCACCTTTTGAAAAGCCGATTTCATTTCTAACAATAAAATCGGCTTTTCAATAGGCCATTTCATCTGGCATATATTTCACGCAGGCTCTGTTTTCCTTCTCATTCTTTAGTCAATATATTCAGTTTTTCTCTCTATATAATTTAAAAAATAAATAAAGATAAAATAAAAAACCTAATGCACAATCTTTCTTTTCAATCTTTTTTACACTATTTTTAACTAAATTGATACCAAATTCGAGTTCTAAATACGTTTCTACCTACACATGAGTTTCGCAAAAAGGTTTTTTTTTTTTCTCAATTTTGTACACTTCTACATAGTTGAAACACAAAAAAAAAAAAAAAAAAAAAAGTCACTTTGTATATGTATGTAACTTACTACATTGTTGTCCTTGTCAAATTTTTTTCAATTTTGTCCATTCTACTAATTTATATGTGCATGTAATATGGTATGTAGTTGAAACAAGTGCAAATCCGGCTTTTCAATTTTTTTCCCCAAATTTTGGTACTATTTTTCTTTTAGTGGAACCTTATAGATTTTATTTTTATATTTTATGTAAACTTCTTCTAGTGTAAAAGTGAATCTGCTGATAAAAATGTTCTAGTACGTAGCCAACCTCCCATATGATAAATCGGGAAATAGATGTACAGAATTTCAAAACGTATGACTTGCTTGTTGTAGTTACAAGGATTCTAGGAAACAGTTGCAGATATCCCTAAAATGTAGTTATCCTCATAAATAAATCTGTAACATCAAAGTTGTTAAAGTCCCACATATTTTATATAATATGAAAGTTAAATGACAATTCAACTGTTATATATTTAGTGTTATAATAGTACAAAATATTCTATCCTCCTCATATTTGGGATTGAGTTTCTTTACAAGTAACACAAGATTTTCTTTCCATGCATAGTGTGTATGTGTGTGATGTTTCAATGTTGTTGTAGTAAATTTCATCAAGTTATTGTAACAAACAGGGGTGAAAATTGATAATATAAAGAGTGGTTTGCTATTCTAAGTGAAACATTGCAGAAGATAATAATGGAGTGAGTTATGATAGATGCCCAATAATAGTGGTTGGGATTTTAGTTGGCACAACTTATGAGCAGTTAGTGCGTATGATATTTAATCATCTTCTAGTTGATATAATGACTCACCGAGTTGAGCTAATCCATAAGTACCGTCTCATATGAGGTAATTGGGATTTGTTCTATGTTGTAACTATGAACAACTATTATGATGTCCAATAGTTGTTGGCAGCCTCCTAAGAATGTGATGGAATTAATGGTTTAGTGGAGATGTATGTTGAAATATATGAAATCAACATTCCTACTACAGTTGAGTATGATTTGTGAGGATACGAGAACAATGTTAAATATCAAGTTAAAGCCTAACTATATATATCTCAAACAATTGCAACCATTAAAGAACCAAGTAGCAGTTACAATGCCCATTAAGCTAACATTTTGGTTACAAGCAAATCCAATAAGGAGATAAATATTAAGAATGAATTAGTTTGTAAGGATATTGCTAAGGATTCTAATGATAGTATTAGGGTAAGTCTAGGTTGGCTTCAAACTAAGATGAAGCACATGGGCCAAGTAGGAAGAACGATTGGAGGCATGAGTTCTTACTAGATGTGGATGCAGTTGGGGCTTCAAAACCCATGCCATTCTACACAACTAATGTAAGTAGTGAATATGCATCATTTGTGAAGAACATGAATAATCATGAATGGAGCTTCAATGATGAATATAAGGTAGTCATTTGGCTTTAGAATAAAAAACATTTGACATAAGCTATGAAGATACGCCATTTTTTGAACCATCATAACTTTGTTATCATGCAATCAAAGAGGAGGCTTTGGTGTGTTAAATATTTTAATGATGATATTGGTAGTAGGTGGACGCTTCGATCATGAAAGAAAAAGCATGCTGGTTGTTTCCAAATCACTAAGTTTAAGGATTTATACACGATTTTAAATCCTACTATTTGTTAGGACCATCCTCAATTGGACCCAACCACCTTATCCCATTATGTTATCAAGGAGGTATAGGAACTACCAAGCACTAAGATAAAACATTTCTAAGTAATTATTTGCAAACAGTATGGATACACTATACATTTAAAGAGAGCTTGAGAGGTTAAACATAAAGCCATTGAACAAGTTTATGAAAAGTGGCATGAATTATATGAAGTGCTCCCACAATTATTATGCGCTATGCAAAAAGTCAATTCAAGTATGATGGTTGAATGAAAATATTAAGATAGCAATACTGAAGGACATGTGTGCTTCAAGAGAATGTTATAGGCTTTTGGACTATGTATTGAAGCTTTTATCCATTGCAAGTACGGTATTATACTTTAGTGATACTTGTTAACCAATAGCTTATTATATATGAAACGGTTGAATTAACCAATCTCTTGATTTAGGTTAGTGACTACCATTGATGATACATTTTAGTACAAAAAAAACAAACATAAACTACTCATAGTAGCCAAAGATTATGGTGAAAATCATTTTGTGCCATTAACCTTTACGCTGGCATATGAAAAGTGTTAAGATAGTTGGGACTAGTTCTTAAAATTTGCCCTCATGTATGTGATAAGGGACCGTATGAACATCTGTTTGATCCTTAACCATCATATTGGCATAAAGTTCGCAATGGAGAGTAAGAATACAATGTGGCCAAGTGGTTGGATATGGAATTTTATAAGCTGAATATAAATATTGTTTGGTTTTTTGATTTATGGATTTTGAGAAGCTTAGAAAATACTAAAGTTTTTATTATACAGTGTTTGAGGAGTTTAGAACTTGGTGTAAAGGGTCAAACGTGACTAAGAAGTATGAATAGAAGTTTGTCGTTTTGTGGTTGAAAAGTTTTTGCCTTTTAGATGTATAATTTTTTTTGCGACTTATGGTAGTGTGCTTTTAGGTTAGTACCTGTGTTGATAAAACCCACTCTTGAAGAGCCAATTTCATGACCTATAATATTTTATGGCTTTTACTAAATTGGCTCTTGAAGAGTTGATTTTATTATAGAAGGCTCAAATCGCTTTTAAAAAACTCATTTTAATATAAAATAAAATTCTCTCTTAAAAAGACAATTTTAAATATTATATATTTTTTTAATTATTTTTCAAAAATCCCTACTTTGGAGAAATTTTTTAAATGAATATAATATTATTTCCCTTTCCCCACGGTATATCATATTAAGAACACGGTGAAATTCACAATACAAAATCAACCATCGTACAAAACAAATCCATGGAATTCTATAAGCCAAATAAGTACCCTTAAATTTTCACTTTAGAACAATATCTCTACAAGTAAAACTATACACGTGTTTACATATGTGTCTGAGACAAGGAGATTAATGCTCTCTCTTCGCTAGATAAAGAAAATTTAGACATTGAATTGCAGATCATATTAGAGGTTGAGACAACCAAAATGAAAGTGAAGACACTAAATTGAGAAAGGCAAAACTTTACATACTAAATTGTCGAAAAGTAAAAAAAGTACAATTACTTGTGACGCATTTATCCCTAAAGACAAAACTAATTACGAGAAGATTTCTACTAAAGTTACATTAGAACAAAGGACTATAACTTAGAAGAAATGTTAAAAAAAAACACTAATACAAATGCGTTGCCGTTCTATGAATAGGTTAAGTGATGGATCCAAACTCATACATGTTCATAAATAGATTCAAACCGATCTATCCCATTTATCAATCATTCGAGTTTCCCCAGCACAAACAAGTAATAATCATGTCTTCTTGCGTCCTATTTGACATACTCTCTGCCAAATTATCAGCCTAAGTTACATACATGAAACGACGGTTACTAAATTCAACCAATAAGTTCTTACAACTAACAAGGTACAGTACATAGTTTACAGGCACTAAATATAGTTGGAACCTCCCTCAAATGCTCAAAACTGAAGGAAGGGGGAAAAAAGAAGCTATAAACAAATCACAACTCAACAAGATTCTTATCAGCTATTCTTCTGTATAATATAATGGAGTTGTGGTCCCGGGAGAAGACTTCACTGAAGTGTTAAATCTCAATCGATTGACGATAATGACCAGAAGGACTATGTCACAACTTGGCACACTTCCGCCATGAGTGAATGGTTACATGTGGTGATAAGAAGCCAACTTGAGGCGGTTCTATATTATTAGTGGAACCCTCTTGCTCATCACGTTGATGAATTAGAAGAGGTTGAAATGTTGAAGAGTACACCATGGCTGTAGGCATCACACTCCGCAATAAGCAGCTCATATCCAAAATAATCACTTCGATGGCTTTCTCTTCTTTCTTGATTTAGATTTCCTTCGCTTAGAACTTTTTGAGTTAGAGCTAGGACCATCAGCTTCATTTATTAAATGCTCATACTCTTCAAGACTGGCAAAAGGGGATTCTCCTTTCTTCCCTCTAGACTTCCGTTTTCCTTTCTTTTGACGGAAGCTATCTTCATCATCACTAGCATCGTCTGCATCACCAATAGCTATGTCATTATCATCCTCACTTTCACCAGCATCAGCATCATTGACATCAACGTCATCACCCTCAATGTCAAAGGACATATCTCCCTCTGCATCACTGGCATTACCAATCAAGTCATCATCATCTTCATTTGCAACATTGTCTAAGTCATCATAATCATATTCCCCATCTCCACCTGATGAAACATCAGCAGCATCCAACATGTTTTCAATCTCCTCATTGTCACTATCATCAGCACCATCCACCTCCTCATCATATTTCTCCTCATCAAATAGTTCATCAGCAGCTTCATGTTCTGCTCCTTTCTTCTTTTTCTGTTTCTTTGTAGAACTCATTTTATTCATATAAAACTTGTGGAAGACTACATCCTCGGGGGGAACATCTGTTTCAGCAAGTGAGAGTATCTCTGGACCAATGAAGTGATTGTTCATATCAAGCTGCAAAATTTCATAATATAAGCAACATTTTATAAATTGGAGTTGGAGCTCCTGTTTGCTTTAAACCACCCCCAAAAATGTACCTCAAAGCTTTTTATTATCATGACAAGAAAGAAAATAAAGAGCTAAGAGAGCCTCACCTTCTTGGCAGGTTCAATTTGAGAGCCACCATGCCATGCATTCTGTTTTGGCTTCTTTTCCATAAACTTGTCCAGAAAGGCAGTGAGCGATAAGTCATTAAGAGGGTTCCCATTGTACACAATGTAGGCTCCAGACAAGAGTGTCCTCGCCATTGCAGCAACTGATGGGTGACAATGGGAAGCAAGTACCATTAGCTCCCACCAACTTGCATGGTCTGCGTTGCTATATACATAAAATAGCAGATGGAAGAAAGGATATGACCGAGAAGCAAAAAGTTAAGAATTTGGTTTGAAAGAGGAAAATAGCAAAATGAAGGAACAAATTCAGTCAGTGAATCACCAGTAAGAAGGCTCCCGGTGCCGAGGATTATATCCTGCAGGCAATAGAGAGTCAGGAGGAGTTGCCTCAGTTTGCGGCTTGCTATCATCAGGTATCCCAGGATGCTGAACATCATTGGATGCCTCAGTTAAAAGTAAATCATCTGCTTCATCTGATACATCATCTTCAGAATCAGTGTCAGGAGATTCTCCATTGTCTACAGACGCACCATCAGAATCGGAATCATCACTTCTAGCAGGCTCAACTTTATCTTGTTGCTCCTTCACAGTGCTGGCTTCATTCCCAGTTTCCTCCACAATATCCTCAAAATGTTCAATCTCATCATCAACTGACTCATTCTGCAGCACCATGTTCCTGTATATTTACAAATATTATATTGCATTACCACAACATTCCTAACCATTACAAACAGTTCTGAAAGTACAAAAGTTGTGAGCAATGAGGCCCACCATAATGGTGGTCTGGCTCTGAGAACCTCAGAAATGAGGAAAAGATATCCACATGCATACTGAGGAGGCTGCTGCAGCGCTACCTGCTCATGATTCAGGTCCATTATTAGCAATCATAAAGAGAGCTATACCAGAAGGTCAATCGAAACCTTATAGCCAACAAATGCAGATACACCATTGGAGCAATCAAAATATACATATTTCATTAATGGGAGTGTGCATGTTTGGGCAAATACATTAAGAGTTAACTCTGTTTTACAAACCTGCAATAGACGCTTTGAAAAGGCAGCAACACGCTTTAAGTTCACATCATTTTTCATGGCTCTAAGAAGAAGTCCTATAAACATTTCTGTCTGAAGTTATTGAAAAGAAACTTAAGTTAGAGAGTCCATTGAACAGGGATAGGTGAAAGAAGGACGTTTAAAGAACGCATAAATTTATTCGAGCAAAAAGAGAACAAAGCTTCACATAGTGGCAGTGGCACCGCCAATTAATTTTTTTCGTTTAGCAGATTGCATATGGAACTAAAATTTTATTTTAGCCATCCCATTAGGAGAGACATCCTTGCTCTTTACAACCTTTTCTTTCACTTTTTCCTAATGGTTTTTCTGACTTTAAGCAGGTTGCTGGAAAATTCAAACTAGAAGCCCACACTGTGCCTCAACTACATGCTAAATGCTATGATAAAAATATAAAAAGACGGGAGGCTTTTTCAAATAGTAGAAAAAGTATAAAGTAACAGCATGTTTACATTACACAAGGGTTAAAAAAAAAATGTAAAGTTACTCAAATGAGGAGAAATGACTTTATCTATAGTTATATTCTTAGGGTTCCAAGGCTAGGTCCCTCCCCACAACCATCCAACACATGTCACAGTCCGTGTTTTGGAGTGACGAGAGGGTGTTCAAATTGGGGCTTAATGTGAAGCGAGTGGCGTCAGTAGGCGGTTTATTCATAAGGTTAAATAATCTCTCAAGGCGAGATTAGCCACTCGTGAGCAAACTAGTTGAAAACTGATGCTACTCTCCTCATGATGGCCATGACAAACTGAAAACATTTAAAAAATTAGACATCCCTTATCATAAAAAAGACGGTGACAATGCCAATCGGCACTCCTAAAGTTAAAGAGTCTTGGAACAATCCTAGGAAGACAGAAAGGGAAAGACTGGCTCATCCTTTGTAATCAAAGATAACACATAAGAAAAAGGAAGATCGAGCGCCACACAGGCACTTATAGAGAGGATGAACCTCTTATCCTGTAACAAGTGATATCAGAGCCAAAAATTCCAACCCAATGGAGCCACCCAAATACTATCCAGTATGCTATATGGAAAAAAGTAATTCTTATTGAAAACTAAGCTCATGTGGATGAAGCTTAAGAGAAAAAGCAGCCACCAGATGGAGAGTATCATTGTTAAAAGGGGTAGCTATGTCGTGAGCAACATTGTAACAAGACTCTACTTGAATCATAAAAAAATACAGAAGTGAACTTCAAAAGGTAGAATCTACCATTAGGCTACTCAACAAGAGCCAATCTCAAAGGGCGAGGGCGAGGACGAGGACGAGGACGAGGGCGAGGGTGAGGACGAGGGCGAGGGCAAGGGTGAGGGCAAGAGCAAGAGAATGCCTATGAAAACCCTAGAGTCTTGGTGAAAATAATCTTGGCATGGAATTGAGCAATAGATGAATAAGGTCGGTGATCTCAAGAAGAAGAGTAATGGCGAAGAGTTGGCCTCACGACAAAGATGTTGTGGATTTAAATGGGGGAAAATATCACAATCCGTGTTTTGAAGTGATGAAGAGGTATTTAACTTAAGACTAAATGTAAAATGAATAACATCAGCGGGCGGTTTATTCATAAGGTTAAGTAATCTCTCATCTTAGTCAGATACTAATGCCGCTCTCTTAATCATAACCATGGCAAGCTAAAACCAATTGAGAAATTAGATGTCTCCTATCATAAGGAAGATAGTGACAATGTCAATGGACACTCCTAAAGCTAAAGAGTCTTGAAACAATCTTGAAAAGACAAGAAAGGAAAAGCTAACTTGCTCTCCATAATCAAAGATAATACATGAGAAAAAGGAAGATCGAGCGCCACACGAGCACTTATCGAGGCGGTAAACCTCCCATCCGATGACACGCACATACACACAAAAACTAACCCCACCCTACCCCCAAGGAGGGAAAAAAAAGACAAGCCAAACCTAACCCATGAGCCAAAATGATGCAGGAAGCACTAAAAGATTGACTAAAGATCAATCATTTCAGATGGAGGAACATAAAAATATATGAAAGCATTTACCTTGGAAGAATTCATGGCAGCTGGAAGCAGAAGCTTTGAGTACAAGGCACGGTAAAACCGATCACTGACAACCTGATTTTTCGATGAGATTTTGTCAAGAAGCATTAGGGCTTCCACCCCAATGTTAAAATTCCTCGAATGGACCTGAAAGGTTGAGAGGCACAATTATAACCAAGCAACACAGAGATGATTGCACCAAATGAATCTAGCAATGCATCAGAAGGCACAACTCCAACAGCACAAAGTCTTCATAATTCAAATAGAGGATCAGTTCTACAACTTACCAATTGGAAGAGCAATGGTGTTTGAACTTCAACAATGTCATCAGCTGCATTACTTGAAACGTAAGGAAATGCTCTATTTACTCCCTGAAAACATATGAAAATAAGAACTCCATTCCTTTAGATATTTATTTGATAAATCACTGCTGCATGTCAAATTTACGACCAAGCATCTGAAACTAGAATCCCCTACCAAATGTCACAAAGGTAGCAAATCTAGCTATGACAATAACATAAACACATTGTAAAAGGAAAAACTGACCGTCAGGAGGACTGACAGAATTCGTGAATCCAATTCAACATGAGAATCCAATGAATTGTCCTCCTCCTTATCCTTTGACTTGTTATCCCATTTAAGATCCTTTTTGCCATGCTTATTCCTTTCTTCATCACCTCCTGCCTCTGTAACCAACACCTATGATTGAGCACAGAAAATGTTCAGATCTTTAGTATTGAAAACTCTTCCAAATTAATGATATCAAAATGAACAGAAAAGCAGGTACTCAAAGCAGTCTCTACTAAAAACAAAAAAATAAAATAAAACAAATACCATATAATACAGAGATTACAGCAGAAAAATGAAATCTGAATGATACCTTAAACAAGGCAAAATATACATCAATTAATCGTTTCGCTACATTTGGTCCATCTCCTTTGTTACTGAGGCGAATTTGACTGAGGAAATTGACCTGCAATTACAAGGCTACTGCATTCAGTTTACTTAGCAAACCAACTTTCAACAAAACTGTGATAAATCTTTGATGCATTGCTCTCCCAAGGACTTAAGCAAAAAAGGGCATACTAAGCAACTCCCCTGGAGTAAGTGCAGAAGATGGATCTGGTGCCTATAGTGTGACACGAGTAGCCCTCATGACCATTAATTATTTAAACAGCACTATCAACCCATTTGGAGATACTGCATTCACGCATATTTTGATAAAAGAAAAGGAGAGTACAAAAGTCTATCCTGCATACCAAAAGCCTTATAGAAGAAGACCAATGTTAATCCCACTGCCATTGCCATTTAACTAACAAAATCTTCTGAGATTACACCAAAATAAATGGTTATGATGACAGACTAGCTAATAGAAAATAAAGTTACTGGTCCAAAAATGAAGCAACATACAGCGTGATATTTTGCCCGTAATCCCAAATGTGGTCGAAATAGGAAAGAATCCACTTCATCGATCACCACAGCCTGCAAAAGAAATGTCCACTAAGTACATTAAAATAAATGCATTCTAGACAGAAGTTGGGAAACAATTTAATAAATTACATAATAGAGCCAGCAAATTTCAGGTACTCGAATAAGTATACCTTCATGTTTGGATGCTCAGATAAAAGGTTCGATAAGTGGAAATCAGCATTAGATGCACCCTTATTTTGTGGATCCCCCAACTGTATAAGTCAACAAAGGAATGAATAGACTGCCGACATAAACAGTGCAGGAAACTCTTGTCTAATGATGATAATAAACTTTACCAGAAGGCAATCACAAATTCCAGGTTACCTTATTAACAAGGGCAGAAAGCAATCTACGTTCCTGTTCTGATTTGCTTTTCAGTAAAGCATAGATGGTCTGCAGAAAACAAAAAAAAACTAAATAAACCCAGCCTTCTGGCTTTGACGAATAGCAACAAGTTGCAAATAAAGAAGAAACCTTTAATGCCTTGTCCTTGAGTACTGGTAACATATCCCTGGATGCTTCCTCGAGTGCAAAAACAAACCGCTCATACCTGAAAAAAGTATGCACAATGGATCTAGAACCAATAGTGTGCTAGAACTTTTTCTTAAATATAAGCAAATGACATGAGGTTAAGCCATCAAATAGAGTTGAAACAAATTTATAGCATAAAAGATAAATGGAGAAAGTAGTATCCTCATATTTCTTGTCCTGCATTGACCAGAACAGATCAAAGCACAACCATTACCAGTACAAGCATGCAGAGTCTTAGAGACTACTCTTATTGAACAGGAGCAGTGTGACTCAGAATAGACAGAGGGAAATTATAAAATGCAAGATATGAAATATAGATTACTATAGAACAATGCAATGGCATAATTGTAGCCACATATCCTCCCCATCAAATGAGATTGAGGCTTGAGTTGTGTTGTGCAAGCATGTGGAATGCCAAATGAACACCTAAGCTAGAACAACGGCAGCCAAATTTGATAAAGATGCCAACTCGCTCGGCATGGGATGGCGGGCAGCTAAATAATGTCGAAGACTTAAAAAATTCACCTTTATATACAAACTGCACATTTCTTATTAACTGAATTTAGTAAATGTAGGAGATCTTCTACACCAGATATATAATAGTCCGATTAATGGGAGGCCAGTGTATTAATGGACGAAAAGCAAAGCTATTTTATTAAAAAAAAACTTATTACACATTGAGGATGTAAAGCAAAAACAGAAACAAACAGATACCTCTGTTTCAAGCACTCTTCCCAGTACCAAAAGAGTAGAAGAGAATAACCATCCTTAGTCTCAGGAACATCATTAAGTGGTCTTTGCAACAAATTCTTCAGCTTACGATCAGGCAATAAACTTGAAACAAATAATTCTTTCAAAACTTCAAATCCAGTTAAAGCATGTCGTTTCCCGACTTTCGAAGTCACCAAACCCAATAGTCCATCAAGCGAACGCAAGTTCGCAACAGGATTATCCCCAACCATAACCGAAAAAGCCGAAACCTTATCGGCTGCAGTCCCAGACCGCTGAGTGGCAACAAGCATTTTAATATCACCATTTTGTCCTCTAGAGCTCTCATAATCCCGCGCATATTGAACCATCAGTCTCTCTCCTAACTCTCTCTTTTTATCCACAAATGCTTTCCATTCATCCACATTCTTCACTTCCACTCGCTTTCCTCTTCCTTCTCCAAACACTTTCTTCTCCAATTCCTCCAAATCAATATACCAAACCCCTAATGCACTAGCTTTAACCGATGGAAGTTTCGGCAAGTTCTTATACTTATCATAGACCTTTTGATTAAACCCATTTGCATTTTCATCGGTGGACAAAACAGAGGGCTTAGGCTTAGGTTTACTTTTAGGGTTCGTGTTCGGGATTTCTTGTTTGCTGAATTGGGAGTTTTGTTGGTTAACATTGAAGCTTTTTGCATTTGATTTGTCTGAATTGGGTTGCTTTTTACCGTTTTGGGGCTTTAGAGGTCCTTTTTTGCGGAAAAAGGAATCATTGAAACCGGAAGAGAGAGAGGAAGCGAAATTAGCTATATCGGATTTTAGGGTCTGCTCATCTTCGGTGTTTGGATTCGCCTTAGGGTTTTTCTTAGAAGACTTTGTTTTTCCTGCCATTGATGAAGGCAATGGGTAGACGGAGAGTCAAAATTAGGGTTTATGGAAGGGGTTTTAGGCTAATACTAATGGAGAAGACAGTGGTAACTAGAAAACGAGTTCTTTTCTTGGGAGAAATAAGATGGGACCGACCGGTTCGGTCGAAGCCGAAACATGGGATTCGGCTCGGTACGACTTATGAAATGAGAGTTTCCAAATATTTTTTTCTATATCAACTTTGAAATTCTTAACACCACAATGTGACAACTAGATCTTGGCTTGAAAGCATTAGAGGTTACATATAATTATGCCGTTGAAATTGTGGAACCGGTGCATAATATTGCATCAATTATAATTTCAACTAAAATATTTAACAAATGCTACAGAAAACTATCTTCATCGGATGTTTTTGCTAGAGAGAGTTTTGTCCCCACGACAGAGATAAATTCTAATGAGTTTTCAACATTCAATATGCACTTGATGCGTAAAATGTGTAAATGCCAAGAGATAAATCATCACAATCAATCTTAAGCACAGCTGAGCTCTTTCGAATCACCATTAGCTTTGTTTAGTTGTTCAATTTTAACAATATCGAGCTTGAATTTTTTTATTTTTTATTTTTCGATTAATACTAAACTTTAATCTATTTAATATTAATCATTAACTAGAGAAATTGGGAATTCCAATTCTTTAAAAAAAATCCTTTTTGAGTCACCACCCAATTGGAGTAAAAAAAAATCGTAATCAATTGGATAAATTAACTACAATTTAACTATCGATCTTTAATTCCAATTTGATAAAAACTAAAAAAATTCCAAATTCAAGGATTAACCTATTAAACTCAAACGAAGTACCATTATCGCTTTTTCCAAATTAAGCTTATTCATCAAAATTATCTTTTTTAATATTTTTAAGAAAAATGAAAACCAAAAGAAAAAAAAAAACCTAAATTTCTACAAATTTTAACGCCACTCTAAAAGTATCTACGTACCTATTAGTCGAAATCAAACGTCTGTAATTATTTCCAAAAACTT
Organism: Lumnitzera littorea; assembly: GCA_024138015.1. Lineage (NCBI taxonomy): Eukaryota > Viridiplantae > Streptophyta > Magnoliopsida > Myrtales > Combretaceae > Lumnitzera > Lumnitzera littorea. Next base: position 15,858,832 of record JAMXBB010000009.1, on the reverse strand, counting down.
TAGTGTATTGATTTATTTTAATTTTTGAAAACCGACTGAATTTAAGTTGTTATCGATTCAATTTATTCAAATAAAAACTAAAAGGTCCTAATTCTCAAACTCTTTTATTTTTACAAAAACTCTCTAAAAATCCTATATTTTTTTTATAAAGAAAAGGTCTTTTATTAATTTTTATTTTTAAAAATAATTTTCTATGAAAAGAATCCTAAAAAAGATCTAATCCTAAAGATTCCTAAGCTAATATATACATATATATATATAATTACTATTAAACAACTATCTACATAAATAAATAAAATATATATACATATCTACTTATATACTATGTTAAATAACTAAGGATCTAATAAAATAAAAATAATAATATAATATAATAATGATAATAAAAAAAATGAAGAAGAGCGAACTTAGCTTGTTGTTTAGTGTGCGGTAGTGATCAACAGTACTCGGTGTGATTCTTGTAGACATGCAACGTGCATGCATGAGTGTTGATCAATTAGCGAAGTGCACAGGCAATGGATAATGGCTAAACGTACATGAGCTGCAGTGACCGCAAGGTATTGCAAATGCGAACAATGCGGTGAAGCAGCGTAGATGTGAACACAAAGTGCAGTAGGCGATGTGTGATTGACAGTATAGTGGAGTGTGCCCATGAGTGGCAGTGCGGTAAATGATGTGTTATGGATGCAAAGTGCAATGCCATTCGTGCTTTGGGGACTGATGCATATGTGTTTATGCTGGATAGTAGCGTATACTACAACGTCGAAATGCTTGTGTGATTAGTGACTTAGATCAATGAAGCTTGGACATGTTACTGGTGTTAAAACAATGCTAAAGAAAAAAAAAAAAAAAGCTGTCGTGGTGCTAGTGCATTAAAGTTGTCGTACGTGCATTGTGATGGAGAAAGTGAAGCGCAGTGGCTGCTAGCATTAATCGCTACTGCGATGTCAGTGAGTGTTAGTGATCATTGAGTGGCATGTAAGGTAATAAGTCTTCAACAATGTGCTATGAGTGGAGTATTGTTCAATAATGAAGTGTATTTAAGGCTATGGATGGTGGGTTGACAATGGACGTGATATATGATGTTCGTGGGTTGTTAGAGTTGCAATCGTACGTTGTTGGATTCGTTTGGAGTTTTGACGTGAGTACAATGAAGTAACGTTGGTTGAGTATAGGCTATGAAATGTGGATAGTATGGTTGAAGTGTTAGGGAAATAGGACTTCAATTCCTTTTGTGGTGAGTGTCTAATTGTTACTCTTTCATGCCACGTGATCGGTATATATAAAGCTTAGAAATAAATCTTTTAAATCATATAAAATCAGTTTTTTGTATCGACTCGAATCTGATTTGACAAAAATCAAATTAGATTTAAATTATTTATATCGATTCAAATTCAATTTGATAAAAATCAAATTAAATTTGAATCTCTTCATATTGATTCAAATCCAATTTAATAAAAATCAAATTAGATATGAATCTCTCAAATCTTTATTACATTTTAAAAAATTTAATAAGATTTAAAATTAAATTGGAATCTCGTACACTCAATCGATTTTCATAAAATGAAAGAAAGAAAAATAAAAAAGCATATGCCTACTTGTTGAGATTCGAACCCATAACCTTAAGCTAATCCAATATCAATATTCAAATACTTATCTATTAAGCTATTAACCTATATCTTAATATTTAGTATAATTAAATTGAACTTCAATAACATAACTCTCTGAAGCTATTTAAACTAAGTTAACACTAAATCAATTAACCCTAAAACGTTTTACTTTTTAAAAATCTACTTTCCTAAAAAATATTTATGAATTTTTTTCTATATATATATATTTTTTTGTATTTTTATCATTTTTCAATTATTTATTTATTTTTATATTTTTATTATTTTTCATTTTAAATTAAGATCCTATTAAAAAAAACAAAAATTAAAACTACGAGGAGGGCAAAAATTAAATATCTACGACTACTTCTCTATGTGATGAAATTTAAGTAAAACTTTACCACAATAACAAAAGAGACACCATTTTTTCCTTGAGACTGACTATGTCTTAAGAAACACTACAATTAGCTAACCATCTTAAGGCCCATCCAATGAGGAATTAGTGACAAAAAAAACTCGAAAAGAATAATAGTGAGGGTAGCGCCCTTGTGGACTAGCAAGAACCCTAAATAAATAGGTAAAGCGTTCCTTGAGCTAGTTAAAACCTTAAAGTGATAAGAAAAACTTAGTTGTGCCCTCTATGAGTTGACTAACTAAGGTGGGCGAAGCGCTCCGTGAGCTAGCTAAGTTTTTAGAAGATATTGAGAACTTGATCGTATCCCCTATGGCCCGATTAACCAAAACGGGCAAAGCACTCCTTAAGCTGACTAAGTTCCTAGAAGATATTGAGAACTTTGTTGTACCCCTTATAGGCTGATTAACCAAGATAGGTGTCACGCCACGAAGCAGCAGAGTCGTAACAACCCCGCCGTGTAAACCACCCTAAAATAGAAATTAACCTTACAACCGTTATCTTAGACTTGATCTACATAAGGAGTCCACGACTAACTAATTTTGAAGTAAACAGTTTGTAATTTAAATAAATCATTTACCTAAGAAAGTGAGGAATTATATATATACACTATAATTCAGTTATTACAATTAAAGTTTACAATATTTCTTTGTAATATATTTCCTAGTTATTACATTATTCAGAAATGAAAAATAATTCTAAAATAAAAACTTAGACCTTAAAAATATGTGTTTATTCTTCAATGTTTTTCCTCACTCCTCAGGATCCAGCAGTTGCTAGCTTCAGAGTAGTTGTTTGCCACTTCTTAGCCAATACCTGCACGACGTCTATAGGGATGTGAGCAACCACAGCTCAGTAAGTTAGGATGGAGGACTTAAAACTATACCATAAACACAACAAGATTTTCAATCAACTTATTAGGTGCAATGCATGTACAAGCAAATGCCATCGCACAACATTTTCCAGCCCATCGTGAGATTAGAAAAATTGCACCCACTCTAATTCGGGTTGAGGAGTTGCCGTTAATGCAACAGCTCACGATCATACCCAGGCTTGTGCAATGGAGACCTCGCTCCTCCCGCGATTACCTTCAAACCATTAACTTCACCCTCGCCGTGACCTCCTCTCTTGTCACTTAGTTCAACTGAGGATGAAGAAGGGACCATTATGTAATCCTGCACTATCCCTTTTGAAGGAGTCGGTATTTGGCTGAAGAATCCTAAGTTTCCCCTAATGAGTTGCCATGCAGGTCCGATTATGATTGCAAGTCGTATATTTGATTAGGTCCAATTTATGGTGATTATTCATTTTATACAAATCATATAATACAAGTTAGATCAACAAACAGAATCATAGCATCACCCATAATCAAGTACATGCACGCAGCCAACTATCTAACAAGTACAACCAAGCATAATCTCAAGCCTTCAAAATACAGCACCGTATTAATCCCAACTTACTTCAATTCCTTGCTCACTCACTCGAGGTCCAACTTGCTCAGGCCATCGCCGATCATCCCTATAACACAAACGTGGTTTCAGTTTTTCATATAACTATTATAGGTTCATTTTATCCTATAACGTTTATTGTTATGTTTTGTTTAGGGTTTAATATGCTTAATTATCTAGGTCTTAAGTCTTTTACAATTATTCTAGGTTTGGGGTTAGGTTCGAGTTCAGTTTCCACATCGATTTCTGAATGAGATTCTAGTTCTAGTTCTAGTTCGATTTCTAAGTATTGTTTTATACTCAAACCCTAGAAATTCGTTTCAACTCATAATGTGAAATTAATCACATCACTTCCCGATCTCCTAAATACCATCACCACCTCTAATTAGTATTTTATTCCACCCGGTACACTTAAATCCTTTTTAGTGTACCGAATTTACTCTTGATGTGAAAAATTTTTACATTTTTCATCTAATTACATAAATTCAAGTTTCCTATCAGATTTATTGTACATTTTTATTAATATCATAATATCAATTTTTATTATAATATTTTCTATTTATTATATTTCTAATAATTGTGTATTATATACTATTACTTATTATGTACATAATACACATATAATATTTCTATTACTCTAATTACCATCTCCTGTGTCAATTATCATTTCAAAATGTCTAAATTTATCCTAAATCAGATTTTACTACTAATTACCTTAATTTATAAAATTAACTTAAAATTTACTATTTTTCCTTATTACTCATTTACTGCATAATTAACCTAATAATTACATCTAACACCCTAAATGCTACAAGTATCATATTTCATTAGATTTCAACATCCTAAAACATATACTTATTCACGAAATCAATAATTAACCATTTAATTACTTTATTAACCCTAAATTACCTATTTTATGCCTCATTTTAAGGCCTAAAAATTATCTAAAATTTTTGAAAATTAATTTTTGAAAACGAGCTTCATAACACTGTTCTATATCATCTAATTAATCTACCCAAAAATTTTGGGTTCAAAACTATACTCCTAAGGTCATTTATTTCTAAAGTTTTGCATGATTTCTTAAAAACCCTATATCTCGAGACATATTTTCATTAAAATAATATTTTTCCTACAAACTGCATACAAAAATATTCTAGAATAACAAAATTCATAATTTTCTAAGAATATTTACTATTTTTAACAAAATTACATAAAATCGAATTGGAAATCGGACTCACCAATCTGGGTGGCTCCGGCCACCGCCGGCTAACGTGGCCTTGTCGGCCGGTCTGGGTGCTGCCACCACCGTGTGGTGGTGGTGACCGTCCACTCACAGCTACTCGTCTGATGTGGGTTCCCTTTTATGGCCCTAATTGCACAGTTTTTCTTATTTTTTTTAACCCTAATTTTTCTCTCAATTTTCGCCTCTCCCTAATTTTCTTTGATTTCTAACTGTTCAAATGAGTTTCTGAATTTTTCTTGCTATCTATAGAGCTTTAGGGAAATTATTGTACATTAAATTGGACAAGAAATTGTCCAAATCCCTTAATTTTTTGCTTTTGAGTTGTCCTAATTTAATTAGCTGATTTTTTTCTTATTTTTCCCAGCTGTCACGACCCAATTCTGGATCATTCCTTATTTTTTCTGATTTTTCCTTAATTAATTATGAATTTTCTTTAAGTATTTAGTATTATTTTAGCAGATTTCGCGTATTTTAAGTAATTACGTGTATTTATACCTACATGTAAATTCATATATAGTACAAATAAATATTCCTAAATATTATTTAGGTCATTTTATGATTTTTAGTATATATATAATTTATCTCTAGCGATTTGTTAATTATCAGAATGCATTTTCGAGAAATAACGAGTTATATATTTAAAATTTGGAATTTTTATAGTCTTTTATTTTATTACTTATTTTCTTAAATTCAAACTTACGGGATCATTTTTACTAATATTTGTAACTTTACTTATAATTTAGGCTTGATCGGATCTTTTAGCCGATCGAAATCTTAAGTGACTGGTTATGAGGCTTACAATAGGCGAAGCGCTTCTTAAATTGGCTAAGACCCTAAAAGATTTTAATAACTTAGTTACGCCCCCTATAGGCTAACTAACCAAGACGGATAAAGCACTCCTTAAACTAGCTAAGACCCTAAAGAGGTATTCATGACTTGGTCGTACCCCCTATGAGTTGACTAACCAAAACAAGCAAAGCACTCCTTGAACTATCTAAGACCCTACAGAGATGTTAAGAACTTGGTTGTCAAGGCCAGCGAAGCACTCCTTGAACTGGCTAAAACCGTAAAGAGATATTAAGAACTTGGTCATGCCCCCTATAAGTTGACTAACCAAGGCGGGTAAAGCGCATCTTGAACCGACTAAGACCTTAAAAGATATCGAGAATATAGTCATACCCTCTATGGGTTGACTAACCAAGGCAGGTAAAACACTCCTTGAGTTAGCTATGACCCTAAAAGATATTAAGAACTTGGTTGTGCTCTCTATGGGCTAACTAACCAAGGTAGATAAAGCACTGCTTGAGCAGGCTAAGACCCTAAAAGATATTAAGAACTTGGTCATGCCCCTTATAGGCTGATTAACCAAGGCAGGCGAAGCACTCCTTGAGTTAACTAAGACCTTAAAGAGATATTAAGAACTTGGTCAAGCCCCCTATGGGCCGTCACGCCCCGAAGCGGCAGAGTCGTAACAGCCCCCGCCGTGTAAACCATCCTAAGATAGAAGTTGGCCTTACAACCACTATCTTAGACCTGATCTACACAAGGCGTCCACGACTAACCCGCTTTGAAGTAGACAATTTGTAATTTAAACAAATCATTTAAGAAAGTGAGAAAAGTTATATATAGTCACTATAATTCAGTTATTACATTAATCAGAAATGAAAAGTAAAACATGTGTTGATTCTTCAATGTTTTTCCTCACTCCCCAGGATCCAGCAGTTGCTAGCTTCAGAGTAGTTGTTGCCGCTTCTTAGCCAGCACCTGCACGACGTCTATAGGGATGTGAGCAACCACAGCTCAGTAAGTTAGGACGGAGGACTTAAAACTATACCATACATACAACAAGGTTTTCAATCACTTATTAGGTGCAATGCATGTGCAAGCAAATGCCATCGCACAACGTTGTCCGGCCCGTCGTGAGATTAGAGAAATTGCGCCCGCTCTAATTCGGGTTGAGGAGTTGCCGTTAATGCAACAGCTTACGACCAAACCCAGGCTTGTGTAATGGAGACCTTGCTCCTCCTACGACTACCTTCGAACCACTGCCTTCACCCTCGCCACGACCTCCTCTCCTGTCACTTAGTTCGACTGAGGATGAAGAAGGGACCATTTTGCAATCCTGCGCTATCCCTTCCGAAGGGGTCGGTATTTGGTCGGAGAGTCCTAAATCCCCTAACGGGTTGCCATGCATGTTCGATTATGATTACTGGTCGTATATTTGATTAAGTTCAATTTAGGGTGATCAATCATTACATACAATTCATACAACATGTGCCAAAGCAACAAACAGAATCATCGCATCATCCATAATCAAGCACATGCACACATTCAACTATCTAACAAGCACAACTAAGCATAATCTTAAGCCTCCAAAAATACAGCAACGTATTAATCCCAACTTACCTCGACTCCTCGCTCACTCACTCGAGATCCGATTTGCTCAGGCCATCGCCGGTTATCCCTATAACACGAACGTGATTTCAGCTTTTCATATAAATATTATAGGTTCGTTTTATCCTACAACGCTTATTGTTAGGTTTTGTTTAAGGTTTAATATGCCTAATTATCTAGGTATTAAGTCTTTTATAATTATTCTAGGTTTGGGGTTAGGTTCAGGTTCGGTTTTCGTATCGATTTTTGAACCAAGTTTTTAGTTCGATTTTTAAGTAATGTTTTAGATTCTAACCCTAAAAATCCGTTTCAACCTATAATGTGAAATTAATCACATTACTTCCCAATCTCCTATATACCATTATTACCCCTAATCGGTATTTTATTCCATTCGGTACACTTAAATCCCTATTTGTGTACCGGATTTACTCTTAATGTGAGAAATTTTTATATTTTTCATATAATTACATAAATTCAAGTTTCTTATCAAATTTATTATATATCCCTATTATTTATATAATATCAATTTTTATCCTAATATTTTCTATTTATTATATTTTCAAAAATTACACATTATGTATTATTACATATTATGCACTTAATGCATTTCTAATATTTTTATTACCCTAATTACCATCTCTAACATAAATTACTACTTCAAAATGTCTAAATTCATCCTAGATCAGGTTTTACACCTAATTATTCTAATTTACAAAATTAACTCATAATTTACTATGTTTTTCTATTACTAATTTACTACATAATTAACCTAATAATTACATCTAACACCCTAAATGCTATAAGTATCATACTCCATCAGATCTTAACATCCTAAAACATGTAATAATTCACTAAATCAGAAATTAATCATTTAATTACATAATTAACCCTAAATTACCCATTTTATGCCTCTTTTTAGAGCCTAAAAATTATCTAAAAATTTAGAAAATTAATTTTTGAAAAAGGGCTTCATAGTACTATTTTATATCATCTGAGTAATCTATAGAAAAATTTTGGGCTTGAAACTACACTCCTAAGGTCATTTATTTCTAAACCAAAATGTGCTCGGTTTTGCATGATTTCTTAGGGACCATATATTACGGGACATAATTTCATCAAAATAATATTTTTCCTACAAACTACATACAAAAATATCTCATAATAACAAAATTCATAATTTTATAATTATATTTACTATTTTTACAAAAATTCACAAAATTCGGGCTGGAAATCGGACTCACCGATTTGGGTGGCTCCGGCCACCGCGGGCCGCCGTGGCCTTGTCGGCCGGCCTGGGCGCTGCCACCACCGTGTGGTGGTGGTGGCCGTCCACTCCCAGCTCCTCGTTTGGTATGGGTTCCTTTTAAAATCCTTAACTGCACAGTTTTTCTTATTTTTTTTATTTTTCTGGATTTTCTCTCTAATTTTCAACTCTCTCTAATTTTCTCTGATTTGTATCTATCCAAATGAGCTTCTGAATTTTTCTTGCTATTTATAGACATTTTTTGTAATTATTATGCATTAATTTGATAAGATTTTGTCCAATTTCCTTGATTTTTGGCTTTTAAGTTGTTCAATTTTTATTGGTCAATTTTTCTTTTTCTGACCATGACCTGATCTTGCATCAGCTTATCCTCTTCTAATTTTTTCTGATTTTTCCATAATTATTTTCTATTTTTCTTTAATTATTTGCTTAGTTTTCGGCCAATTTTAGTAATTACGCGTATTTTTATCTACACGTAAATACATGTAGGGTACACGTGAACATTCCTAAATATTATTTTGGTCATTCTAAAATTTTTAGTATACATATAATCTATCTCTACTAATTTATTAGTTATTATATTACACTTTTTGCTTTTTTGGTAATTAGCAGTTATTATGCTTAAAATTTGAAAATTTTATAGTCTCCTATTTTACTACTCATTTTCTTAAATTTAAGTTTACAGGGTCATTTTTATTGGTATTTTGCTAAATAGTTTATAATTTGGGTTTGATCAGATCCTTTAGCCGATCGCCCTAAACCTTGGGTTCTAGGTTCAATCTTACAGTTACTTGACTGAACTTTGGGGCTTACATGAGCTAACTAACCAAGACGGGCAAAACACTTCTTAAGATAGCCAAGACCCTAGAGAGATATTGAGAACTTGGTCGTGTCCCCTATGACCTAACTAACCAAGACAAGTAAAGTACTCCTTAAGTTGGTTAAGACCCTAAAGAAAACTTGAGAACTTGAGAACTTAATCGTGCCTCAAATGGTTAACTAACCAAGACGGGCAAAACACTCCTTGAGTTGGCTAAAACCCTAGAAAAATATTAAGAACTTGCTCGTACCCCCTATTGGCTGACTAATTAAAGCGAGCAAAGTACTCCTTGAGCTGGCTAAGGCTCTAAAAAGATATCGAGAACTTGGTCTTACCCCCTATAAGTTGACTAACCAAAGCAGGCGAAGCGCTCCATAAGTTAGCTAGGGTTCTAAAGAGAATATTAAGAACTTAGTCATGCCCCCTATAGGCTGACTAATCAAAGTAGGTTAAAACATTCCTTGAGTTAGCTAAGACTCTAAAAAGATATTGAGAACTCAGTCATACCTCCTATGAACTGACTAATTAAGGCGAGAGAAGCATTCCTTGAGTTGGCTAAGGCTCTAAAGTAAATATTGAGAACTTAGTCGTGCTCCTTATGGGTTAAGTAACTAAGGCGAGCAAAAGTGCTCCTTGAGCTAGTGAGTTAGCTAAAACCTTAAAGAGATATTGAGAACTTGGTCATGGCCCCTATAGGTTGACTAACTAAGGCGGTGAAGTGCTTCTTGAGTTAGCTAAGGCCTTAAAGAGAATATTGAGAACTTGGTCGTGTTCCCTATGGGCTCACTAACCAAGGATGGTGAAACATTCCTTGAGCTGGCTAAGACCCTAAAGAGATATTGAGAACTTGGTTGTACCCCCTATGTGCTGATTAACTAAGGCAGGTAAAGCACTCCTTAAGCTAACTATGACCCTAAAGAGATAAAAAGAACTTAGTCGTGCCCCCTATGGGCTGACTAATCAAGGTAGGCAAAACGCTCCTTAAGTTAGCTAAGACCTTAAAAGATATTGAGAACTTGCGTATACCCCCTATGGGCTGACTAACTAAGGTAAGGGAGCGCTCCTTGAGCTGGCTAAGACCCTAAAGAAATATGAAAAACTTGGTTGTATCCCTTGTGGGCTAACTAATTAAGGCGGATAAAACACTCCTTGAGCTGACTAAGGCCCTAAAAGATATTGAGAACTTGGTCATGCCCCTTATGGGCTAACTAACCAAGGTGAGTAAAGTACTCCTTGAGTTGACTAAGACCCTAAAAGATATTGATAACTTGGTTGTGCCCCCTATGATTTAACTATCCAAGGCAAGCGAAGAGCTCCTTGAGTTGACTAAGACCCTAAAGAAAAGTGAATCGAGACAATGCTCCATGAGGTAGCTAGAATGCTAATGAAGATATGGAGGGGGACAACGCTCCATGAGCTAGCTGAAACCCTAATGAAAATATGCATTGGGACAGCACTCTATGAGTTGCCTACATCCATGAGAAAATGGATAACGGGTAAGCACCCTACGAACTCGCTAAAACTTTATATGACAGTTGAAAGTAAAATTGAAGAACATGATCGATTCGAAAAAAAACTCTTGATTTGAGAAATTTACAAAAGAGGACATTGGTGTAAGAACTAAAGATTTGACAATTGAAAAAAGTAATGCTGAGGGACATGACCAATTAGAAAAAAACTCTTGATTTGAGAAATTTACAAAGGAGGAATATGACATGAACTGAATATATGGCCACTAGGGCCAACATGGATTTGAAAATGAATGGAAAAAAACTTGTAACAAGCCTTTACTTTCTCTCTCTCTTTTCCTTCCTTTTATCTTTCTTCTTTTTTTTTTCTTTCTTTTTTCTTGAAAGTCTGCTAACAGATACAAATTCTTATTTAAGGAACCAATGCTATAAGCATCCCCTTTCTTGGAAACCATGCAGGCTATGTCATATCTATCTTAATTTCTAGCCTTCATACTAAGCTTCTTGGTGAGACCTTATGATTTTAAACATTCATTTCCTAAGGAAAAGGTAACTCATAATTGGTTTAGTTGAAAAGGACTTCTTTACGCATTCTTGGTCTAGATTTCACTCTTGACTACTATTCCAAATATTACAGTCTAATTTGTAAGTGATATGTCTTGATCGATCCATTAGGTCTTTTTGGGTTCAATATTATGAATCGGTCCTTTGGTCAAATTGTTACAAAAGGGAATAATGAGAGAGCTTATTTAAAAAAAAAATACTTTTATCAAACCCGGATGTATAAGTTAAGAACCTTTAGGAAAAACTACAAATGTACTTGCCCAAATTTCAAAAATAATTTTTATTTTAGATAAATTATTCTTCAAGATTAAAAGAGCTTTGAGTAAGAAGGTCTTATATTTGAGATTCGGGTTGATAAAAAGGTTTTATATTTGTGATTTAGACTGTGATTCTGAAATGAATATGAGGTTTTATGTTGGGAATGTGAATCTAAAATGAATATGAGGTTTTATGTTGGGAACATGATTTAGGACGTTGTGTTTTTAGAGCAACTTGGGTTTCTAAACTTTCTTTGGTTGAGGCTTTTTTCAAGCCTGATGTCTAGGCCTTTCTTTTGCTTTCTTTCTTCTGGTTTTTTTCTTTTCTTTTCTTTTTTTTCCTCTTTCTCACTTTACCCCATTATTTCTTGCTTTTTTCTCCTAAGAAGTAATCATCACTTCTATTGAGTCTTTGTCTACAGATGACTCAAGGCCCTAAATCCATGGGTTTCAAATGTATGGGCTTGAGTAAGGTATGTGTTATCTTGAGGTATTTGGAAAAGTATTAGCTCTTCTTTAAAATGAACAAAAGTTATCATTGAATTGTTATTATTAAGATAAGCACAAATCAGTTTTATCCTCTCTCATAATTAATGACCCTAACCTCCAAATTGCCCAATTATGGGGTCTTGACAGGATTTATATTTGAAAGAACTCTAAATCAATTTAATGGGGTTAACAAAGGATAATTATGTTTGGGATTTGAAAAAGAATGCTTAACTTTCATTTCGGTCTCGTATTAAATTCAAATGGATTTCTTTTAAGGAATGAGTCTAAAAATCCCTCACCTTATGTCACTCAACTCTTAAAGTATTTAAGGGTTAGTGTATAGGATTGATTGACCTTTTTAAAAGCAAGTTACCAATTTCCTACATAGGGATTGATTGACCTTAGGGTAATGACCGACCTTATTCCCAATTTCCTTGAAACATGCCCTACTTATGAAATAATAACTTTCACTTGATTTGGGTTCAAAATAAATTTCAAAGACTAAATGCCCTATTGCCCCAGATTCATAGGTCTTAATGTCCCTTGGCTTCCATATGTGATTTCGGGCCTAGTTCCTTAGAGTTCAAATGGGTCAATATTGACAACTTTTGAAGTAAAAGGGACTATGAATTGCATTTTTTATTTGTACTGGGGATCGAGCTTAGGATAGTATTTCATGGTCTCGTGTTTTGACTTGGTTTATATTTGGACTAGATGGATAAGGGGTTTTAAGTTGTTTCAACCACTTCGATGGGCCAAGGGTTTGTGTTTGGTTAGCTACCTTAATGGGCCATGTGGTTCGTATTCAAGTAGCTGCCTTAATAGGCCAAGTAATTGTGTTTGTCCCAAGTCTTATAAGGATTTGCAACTATTAGCAAATTTCTATTTTATTTTTTCTTTTCTCTTTTTCTTTTTGAAAAAAAGGGAGGCAAAGTTATGGCTTTTATGTTATAGAGACCAAGTGATGAAATCATAAATGGGGGATTACTTTCCTAGAATTCTATATATAAGCCTACACGATTTAATAGAATAACACTATTGAGGATCTATTTACAAAAGAAGAATTCTAAAGAATGAAGAATAAAAGACTAAACAGATAAAATATCTAAATCCTATTTATCCCAAATGAGAAAGGCTATTTACAAAGTATTAATCTGTCTAAAAGAATGAATATTTTTGATTGGTAGAATACTTGATAAAATGGTAACTACCTAAAATTATTTTACAGGTTTGATTCTTTTTATTTTGTTGTTTTGTTTTGTTTTTTATTTATTTTTATTTACTTTATAAGTGTTGGGCTCATCTGATGTGGGCCCACACAAAAGGCAACAGATTCAAGCTCCCATAGATGTACTAAGGTCGTACTAAGATAATATTGACATGTTTCTTTTGTAAAGATAAGATAGGCCCAATCTTGTTCTTAATAATTTCTTGCTTATTTGGGCTAAAAAATCGGAACCACATTTGGAGTAATCTTTGAGGCCAATGGGGTGAGTGGACATAGATTTCTTTAAAGGCCCATTGACTCAATCTAGCCATAATTATCTAAAGGAAAAATCACAACCTATCCTAAACTTTATATGGAATTATTACAGAATATTTACAAGGAAATATTATGACAAGACTGTATAAGGAAAATGTAATATAACTTCACATCTGTCTTTATCCATCCAGGTCCACCATATTATAGGTACTTGTAATTATTTGAAAAAAAGGATTTCACGCATGTAAATGATAGGTTCTAAAGGTCCTCAAATTATGTGGCCATCGTGTTTTTCAAAGTAACGATTTTGTGGTCACATCTAAACTTGAGTGGGGTAGCCTAATCAGCCTCGAAAGATGGTTGCCTCATAACATCCAAATCTTACACAATGGTCCATCTCTTAAAGCCTTAAGATGACCTGGTTTTGACTGTATCTACCATGCATTTATGCTGCAAAAAAATAAAATAAAATAAAGAAACCCCATGACAACCCCCTATAAGTAAGCTACAACAAAAAATGTTAGTGTACAAAAAATAATAAAATAAAAATAACCTACTTAAGTGTTTTTTTTTTATATATTTCAAAAAATAATTTTAATTTCAGTAAATTCTAGTGGCTAGCTCTCTTGATGGTCCCTAATGGACCTACCAAACTATTGAACCTAAATTTTTCGGTTTTTTATTTCAATTTCATTTGATTTCTCATTTTCTGATTAATACTAAATCCTAATTCATTTAATATTAATCCTCAACTAGAGAAATTGGAAAATTCTAATTTAAAAAAAAATTAGAATTGCCACCAAATCGGAGTTAAGAAAAAAAGAAATTGTAATCAATTTGGTGGATTAACTACGATTTAGCTATCGGTCTTTAATTTCAATTTGATAAAAACTAGAGGATTTCAAATTCGAGACTAACCTATTAAACTCAAACAGATACCACTATCACTTTTCCGAAATTAGGTTTATTCATCAAAATTGTTTTTAATATTTTTAAGAAAAATGAAAACCAAAAGAAAAAAAACCTAAATTTCTACAGATTTTAACGTCACCCCGAAGGTGCCTACGTATCCACTAGTTGAGATCAGACAATCGTAATTCTTTCAAAAAACTTTAGTATGCTAGTTTATTTTAATTTTTAAAAACTGACCGAGTTTATGTTGTTACCGATTTGATTTATTCAAATAAAAACTAAAAGATTCTAATTCTCGAACTTTTTTATTTTTGCAAAAAAACTCTCTAAAAATCATATCTTTTTTTTTTTTTTAAAAAAGGTCTTTTATTAATTTTTATTTTTAAAAATAATTTTCTATGTGAATAATCCTAAAAATATATATATAATATACTTAATCTATATAATAAAAAACTAATACTAAAAGAATCTCCTAAGCTAATATATACATCCTTACTTATATACTATGTTAAATAACTAAGGATATAATAAAATAATAATAATATATTATAATAATGATAATAAATTAAAAAAAATGAAGAAGACCGAACCTGACTTGTTGTTCAATGTGCAACAATGATCAGCAGTGGCTAGTGTGATTCATGTGGACATGTGGCGTGCGTGTGCGAGTGTTGATCAATCGACAAAGTATATAGGCAGTGGATAGTGGCTGAACGTATGTGAACTGCAGTGACCGTAAAGCGTTGCAGATGCGGATAGTGCGGTGAAGTGGTGTGGATGTGAACGCGAAGTGCAATGGGCGGTGTATGATTGACAATGTAGTGGAGTGTGGCCGTGAGTGGCAGTGCAGAAAGTGATGTGTTGNAATACTAAAGAATCTCCTAAGCTAACATCTATATATCTACTTATATATCTACTTATATACTATGTTAAATAACTAAGGATATAATAAAATAATAATAATATATTATAATAATGATAATAAATTAAAAAAAATGAAGAAGACCGAACCTGACTTGTTGTTCAATGTGCAACAATGATCAGCAGTGGCTAGTGTGATTCATGTGGACATGTGGCGTGCGTGTGCGAGTGTTGATCAATCGACAAAGTATATAGGCAGTGGATAGTGGCTGAACGTATGTGAACTGCAGTGACCGTAAAGCGTTGCAGATGCGGATAGTGCGGTGAAGTGGTGTGGATGTGAACGCGAAGTGCAATGGGCGGTGTATGATTGACAATGTAGTGGAGTGTGGCCGTGAGTGGCAGTGCAGAAAGTGATGTGTTGTGGTTGCGAAGTGCAGTGCAGTTCATGCTTTAGGGACTGATGCGTATGTGTTTATGCTTGACAGTGGCGTATACTGCAATGTCGAGATGCTTGTGTGATTGGTGACTTGGATCAACGAAGCTTGGATATGTTGCTGGCATCAAGATGGTGCTGGAGAAAAAAAAAGTTGTCGTCGTGCTAATGCAATGGAGTTGTTGTGTGTGCACTGTGATGGAGAGAGTGAAGCGCAGTGGCTGCTAGTGTTGATTGCTACTGTGGCATTAGTAAGTGTTAATGATCAGTGAGTGGTATGTGCAGTAGTGGGTCTTCAGCAGTGTGCTGTAAGTGGAGTGTTGTTCAGCAGTGAAGTGTATTTGAGGCCGCGGATGGTAGGTTGACAGTGGACATGATCTGTAATGTTCATGGGCTATTAGAGTTGCAATCGTACGTCATTGGATTCATTTGGAGTTTAGACGTAAGTGCAGTGAATAGCGTTGGTTGAGTATAGGTTGTAAAATGTTGATAGTATGGTTGAAGCGTTGGGGAAATAGGACTTCGATTCCTTTTTGGTGAGGGTCTAATTGTTCCTCTTTTATGCCACGTGATCAGTATATATAAACCTCGAAAATAAATCTTTTAAATTATATAAAATCGAATCTTTTGTATCGACCCGAATCTGATTTGATAAAAATCAAATGAGATTTAAATTATTTATATCGATTCAAATTTGATTTGATAAAAATCAAATTAGATTTGAATCTCTCAAATCTTTATCATATTAAATTTAAAAAATTTGATAAGATTTAAAATTAGATTTAAATCCTGTATGCTCAACTGATTTCCGTAAAATGAAAAAAAAAAATGAAAAATAAAAAGGCACATGTATACTTGGTAAGATTTAAACTCATAACCTTAAGCTAATCCAATGTTAATGTTCAAATGTTTATTCATTAGGTCATTGGCTTATGCTTTTACATTTAGTAGAATTAAATTGAACTTAAACAACGTGACTTTCTAAAATCATTTGAACTGAGCTAAAACGTTTTATTTTTTAAAAATTTACTTTCCTAAAAAATATTTATGATTTTTTCTTTTTTGTTTTGTATTTTTATCATTTTTCAATTACTTATTTATTTTTATATATTTTTTATTATTTTTCATTTTTAATTAAGACCCTATTAAAAAAAATTAGAACTAGAAGAAGGCAAAAATTGAGTGTATATACATAATATGTTATATATGAGAGTAATAGATATGATCTAATACTTAGAATAAGTTTTCAATAGATTAAATTTAGTTATTCTTGATTTTATGATTATACATATATGCATTAGACAACATTATTAGTTGTTCACTCCTTTTGGACTGTTTTAGTTTTCCTTATAATATCATGATGAATGATTACTACCTAAATTTTATGTTTTTATTTTTCCTTTTAATTCACACATGAAATTTTATTTTGGTAACATCATACCTAAGTTATTAAAAATATATATATATATATATATATATGCCTAATTAAACCTTTGTTTGTCTAGTTTTATACTTTAAAGTTTAAATCATTAAGTACCCATTGAATTTTGATTACTTGTTACATTTGCTACCCCCATCATCTTTAAACAAATAAAGTGACAAATAATCTATGGACCTAATAAAACTTTATATAAGATACAATAACAACAATAATAATAATAACAATAAAATAACTAAATAACATCTTCTATAAAATAATTACACTTTGATACTGAAAGATAGAAAAAAACACATATAAAATGGGACTTCGAATATATATGTAATTAGTTATAAAAATAAGTTTATAGAGTAAACCTTAACAACCTTATAAATTAAAATTTTTGTTTCAAAATGTAATAAAGCGTACACTTATTTCAAAGTCGTTACTATAAAACTTTAACAACTTAAAGATAAAATTTTATACAAAGAATCACTCAAATTTTAACCAACCTATTATAATTCCACTTAGATATCTACATTTATTACTTGGAATAGTTATTAGAACTTTCTAAATTGACTAAGTAGATAAGTGGCTGATTTAGAGATGCATGATTGATATAAGCTTGATGATGTAACCATTAAGGGCTAATTTTTTTCTTTTTTTCTTTTTTTCAAACATGAAAGGCTAATTTAAAATTTGCTTCTTAAAGCCAAACCGCCATCTATCCGGAGAAGTAATAGCCGACGTATATGAATTCTGACGCAAGTATAAGAACACAAACTAAGGACTTATAGAAAATTGACTAAAAAAACTTTCAATAAATTGCTTATTTGAGAACAATGATGTAAGCATGATAAAAGGAAAGTTGCTCATTTGAAAACTCCATGTAGTGTATAGCTAATAAAAAGGATTTAAGGGTACTAATATATCAAGAGTAACATACAAATATCAACAATGATTTATAAATTTTGAAAAATTATTATTTATTTTTTCATATATTGGAATTTTATTAGAATTTATACTACACAAATATATCAATTTGACATGTTATTACTATTGAAGCTTTTTTTATAGCCAACTAGGACTAATTCATTCATTGAAGGAAAAAAACAAAGATTGTACCAATATTTCTATTGTTATTCAATAAAGTGAAATAGAATTATCCCTTCATGGGTGTTTACTTTAATATTTCAAAAATTATAAAATTGACTAAGTTCAATATGATTAAATTTTATGTTTGCACCTTTCAAGCATTTAGAGATCAATATGGCAATTAGTATAATAATATTATGAAATATAGAATATTATTCCATGTTATAAATAAATTGCTATTAAAGTAAATTGCACTTAAAATTATGATCTATCTATATGTAATACAAAGACTTCTTTAACAAGTGTATTTTCAATAAAAACAATCATAATACCTATGCCTTGTTCTTATAAATAAGATAACACCACTAAAACACTAATGAGTAATGTAACTTTTAAAGTAGTAATACTACAAGCAAGACTACAGATAGAAATTCAACTAATATTTCAATTTCAAATCAATATACATGGTAATAACTATTTTTATATGTGGTCATATAAATACAAAAATATGTATTATTGATAACATATTACATATGTCTTTTGAAAATAGAACATATACGTATTTGTATGCGTGAATATATATATATATATATATATATGCGTGTATCTTATGAAAATTCAATTGATTTAATATAAAATATAAACAAATATTTGACATGATTATCGACTATATATAAATACATGTTTAGGTATCATAGCAAAATATATATGGTCTTCATATAAAATTTTATCTTAAGTCAATAAAGTTTAATAGCAATGACTTTGAAATGAGTGTACGTTTTATTGCATTTTAAAACAAAAATTTTAATTTATACAAGTTGTTTTTGTTTAACCTATAAATTCATTTCTATAAGTAATTACATATATATTCGAAGTTCTATTTTATATATGTGTTTTTCCTATCTTTCAATATCGAAGAGTAATTATTTTATAGATAATGTTATTTAGTTATTTCATTGTTATTACTATTATTGTTGTTGTAAGTTAACTTGTTTTCTACTCTATGGATACTTTTTCAATAAACCCTACATGGCAGGTTTTCTTTTACATATATGTATGTGTTAATATATATTTAAACTAATAATTTTAAGGCAAAAAAGTAGGAGACGCTGTCTAAGAATAGCGGGAAGACCAAGAGACACCTAAGTGCAAGAGGACCATGCGGAAGACTTTCATATAAGAAGTAAGAAAAGAAAATCACTTAGAGCATGAAATTCTTATAAAGAGGATCGAAAATTTGGAGACAAATAGGAATAGGGAGAGAAAGAAAGGCTAAAGTTGTCTTGTAGAGACAAGGTGTCAGAAAATACAACGAACGCCTATACGGAGAAGTTAATTGAAATTGAGAGAGGAGTAAAAAATATACAGTTTTCAAACAAGGAGAAAAGAGATATGAGGTAACTATGGGAGAAAACATTATAGTAAAAATCATGGGCCCAAATGTGGGTTATAAAACCCTATACTCAACACTTTCATACATGTGGAAGGGAAAGATAATTAAAATGATAAGTTTCCCTCAATGAGGAGGAGGACATACAGTGGATTATAAAAGGAGGGCCTTGGTCATGAATAGGTACTTCTTAACATTAAGGAGATGGAAACCAAATTTCACTCCAACAATAGCAAGTTTCAAAGCAATAGCAGTGCGAGCTAGGATTTATGGCTATCAATGGAATAATTTTTGAAGATTGGTATAAATAAGATATGGAAGGCATTGGGAACAAGTTTAAGATATGATCTCTATACAACAGAAGTAGAAAGAGGAAGGTTTGCCTAACCATGTATTCAAGTGGACTTAACCACTCCATTAATGCACTCGATCTTTATTGATAATATTAAGTATAAGGTGCAATATGAGGGGTTACAATCCATATGTATGAAATGTAGCTGTTCGGGCCACTCTAAAAAGGCTTGCAGATTTGATAGAAAGGACAGAAAGGTGATGGTTAAAGATACGGGTATGATAAAAAAAAAAAAGATAATAAGGAAATGAACATAGATAAAACAATGATTGAGGAAGAGACACTTAACGAGACACAAGTTGAACTCCAACAAGATAAGACCTCAAGAAGAAACCTAGAGGAAATAACTACTAGTGAAAATTGAGAACATTTAGGAGAATGGATACACGTACAAAAATGGAAGTAAAAGGGAAAGAAAAGAAAACAAGTGAAACTAAGGAAAAAGAAGTTGAGAAAGGCAGTAAAAACCTTGAAAATGACGAAAGGAAGAAATAGGTTCGTATGGGATCTAAATTTAGGGAAGCCATAAAAACACAGACAAGTTATAAGGTACAGGAAAGCGAAAAGACAAAATACAAAGGGACAGATAAATCAGGAATGACAATGGATAAGGGAAGCAAAGTGACAATTGAAGGAAATAAAAGTGGAGATTTTATTTTTAAATCATCTAGAAACGAGAAGAACATCTTAGAGAGGAAAATGAGAACATACCAAATTTGCTACTTGCGAAAAAAAGCTTCGAGAAAAAAAATGGAGAAAGAGGCAAGGATTACCATAGCAATAAGAATCCTTCATCTAAGTTCGTCCCTTTAATGGATGAGCAACGGGTCAAGGGCTTGGTAAGCACGCTCAAACAACGATTTGATAAATATACACACAGAATTGATAGGTGCAAGAAGACTCAACAATCAAGGGAAAAGGAGAACCCAAATAGCGGTTGTGACATGGAAGATAACAGCCCTACAAGGAAGAATAATTGTAGAGGGAGCAATCATAAGGGTTCATTCGATAAGAGAAGTAGAGATAATACTACAAACCTCAAGAGAAATGAATCTCCTCAACCCTCTCAGCGTACTCGAGAATTAGATGCCAACATGCAAATGGATTACGGAGAACATCCTAATGAAAGTGAGCATTTTGCCACAATTTTCCTAATAGTTCAGATTATGAACGATGAGAAAATGCAGCGTTGGCTAATGAGTCAAGAAGAGCAAACTCCACTCATGGTAATGGTAGAAACAAGACCAAAACAGTTGAAAATGGAGGTGATTTGTGCGAGGGACCTAGTGGAGGGGGCATTAGTGTGGCATGAGATTATGTCCCAATTCTAAACTTTCCTTAATGGACATTGAAGATATAGGAGCAAGGCACATTCCATTCAAGATTCTTTAATGGAATACGAGAGAAGTAGGTTCAAAGACTAGAAGGAATGCCATCACAGAATTGAAGAGGATTCATAACCAAAATGTTCTTATTCTTCTCAAAACAAAGATGGGTAGTGAAAATTAGGATTGGGCAAAAAAACCACAAACCACTAATCGAACTGTAAACCAAACCAAACCAAGCAAAAAAAAGGGTTTTTTTTATGAACTCTTTGGTCACAGTTCGATTCAGTTATATATAAATGGTTCGCGATTCGATTCGGAAAAACAAACAGAACCGAACCGAACCGTTTGGTTAAACAAAAATAATTTCATATAATTGTTTTATTATTTTTTTATCAATCTTTATAGATTTCATCAAATTTTTCATATCTTCTTCTTCTTTGTTTTATTTTTAAGTAAATTATTAAGATTAAGTTGAGTAAGTTCAATTTAAAATTTCACATTTAAAAATTTTCATTTTCTAAATTGTTATTTTCTTATATGTTTTCAAATTAAGAATCTCACATTTGTGCTTTTTATGTATTTTTCATTTCTTTTCTGGTCTTTAGTGTATCTCTTTTGTTTTCTCCGTATTGCTTTTTGATGGGTAATTTTACTTCTTTCTCCTCATTATTTATTCATTAGAATAGAATCTCTTATCCTTATTCAATTAAATTGAGTTTGTTAAGATTTTATGCAATTTTTTACTAAGTATCATTACACATAATAAATATATAAGAAATTAATTAAAAACATGTGAAAGTTCAATGGAAAGAAAAACATATTATTAGAGATGAAAAAGTTTAACAAAAATTTAACATAAATGGTTCGAACCATGGTTGAAATCGGACCAAACTAAGTTTGATTAGTTTCAAAAAATTTGTGAACCAAATCGTATAATTAGGTTCAATTTAAAAAAAAAACAAACAAACCATTATATTAATTTTAGTTAGATAAAAGGGAGAGGAGGATAAATCGTATCGAACTAAACTGTGCCTACCCCTAATAAAAATACATCTCTTTTTCAAGATCAATTGAGATATAGCAACATGATATGTGTAGGCTATTAAGCTAAGCAGTGGCATCATGGTGCTTTGGGACGTAGAAAGAGTAGAGGTTATCAGCCGATTCACCTAACAATAAGAAATACAGGCAAATGAAGGTACCCCACTTAAACTTTCTTGGTTTTGCTAAGCTATTTATGCTAATCCTATAAAGAATTTAGAAAAAGCTGGCAAATGTCTTAAGGGTCCATGGTTACTGATTGGTGACTTTGATAAAGTCATCTCAAATGAGGAAATGCAAGGTAGGGCTAGAATAAACAAATAAATATAGATCAAATCTATACCAAAAGTGTATAAACACTTATGGTATGATTGACTTGGGGTATATATGTCCACCGTATATATGGAGTAGTATAAGTAAAGCAATTGCAGACCTTAAAAATTCCAAAATTAATAGAGCTTAGGTTAATTTGGAATAGATTAACTTATTCCCAGAATCAAAACTATTTCACGTGAACCACTCCCAATCAGACTATAGGCCCATCTTTCTCAAAACAAGGGCCTTATCTATACTAGATAGAAAGTGTAAACCGTTTAGATTTCAAGCCATGTAGCTAAATCACTCAAAATTTAGAAATTTTGTTAAAACGAACCGATTGAGTAGTAGTACAAATTTAATAAGGGACATGGAGGTTGGAAAGTTAAGAATGTAGAATAGAGACGTTTTCGGACTTATTCCTAAAGGAAAAAGAAAAATTCTTGAAACTTTAGAAGAGATACAAAAAGGAAATAAACAAAAATCCCTCCCAAGATCTTCGAATAGATATAACCTTATAAGATAAGAATGAGCCCAATTTTACAAGACTGAGGAAGTTCCATAAGCTAATAAGTCCAGAGCAAGTCGGATCATTAAAGGAGAGTGGAACACAAATTTTTTTCACCTCAGTACTATTACTAAAAGGTCAAAGTCGATAATATGTGGCAAATATGACCAGACAGGGAACTGGATTAGTGAGGAGGAAGAAATCAAAAGTGTAATGATGGAGTTATATGAGAAATTTTTCTCATCAGAAAAAGCTGCTTCCCCCATAAAACCAATTATGCAAAAATTTAAGGGACCTTCCATTATGTTGGAGGAGAGCGAAGACCTAATAAGACAGGCTAAAAGGAGAAGTTTTTCAAGGCCTTTAGAAGTATTTGAGCAGATAAGTCTCTAGGAGTTGATGGATACCACGTAAGATTTTACCGAGAATGTTGGGAAATGGTAGGGGACTTGGTTACAAAAGAAGTCCGATAAGCTTTTAGAATCTGGAAATTAGAAGAGAACTAAATAAGACTCTTATAGTTTTAATTCCAAAGGACACAGTGGCTAATAACAGAAGATTTCATACCTATTAGTCTCTACAACACAATCTATAAGATCATAACGAAAATCATCTCTACAAGAATGAAACCTATCTTGGATAGAATCATAAAGCCTGCTTAAGCTAGTTTCATCCCAAGAAGATGTACTGCAAACAATGCAATTCTTTTAAGGGAAATTATGGAGAAATTTTCGAAGAAGAAAGGAAAGAAGGGTTGGGTTATGTTGAAGTTGGATCTACAAAAAGTATACAAGAAAATTAAGGGGGTGGGGGGTGGCGTTTATAGGAAGCTTTGATAAACCTAAACTATTGGATAAAATTAATTGGCTCAAGTTCAGCGAGCACCTCTTTCTCTATTATCATAAATGGAGAAATGTCAAGGAACCTTAATAGCTCAAGGGGTCTAAGATAGGGAGACCTGATATCCTCTTACCTATTCATTGTTGCGATGGAAATGTTGAATAGGTGGATAGAAACTTGGGCAGAAGGAAAATTATGGAAACCGGTCAAAATAAGAGGGTTAAAGTTAAGTATCTTGTACCTCTTTTTTACCGATGACATCCTCTTTTTCGAAGAAGCATCAAAGGAGAACATTAGCAATATGTTACTCTTGATGGATATGTTTGGGGAATATTCAGGTCAAAAAGTAAACAAGGAAAAATCGAAAATCATTATCTCAAAAAATATAAACAATAACCTAAGGAGAGAAATCAGATTGTCTTGTAGTTTGATGGAAGCAAACGAGTCAGGAATTTGCCTTGGCTATCCAATTACAAAGAACATGCAGGTCTATAAATTGCTGGTAGCTTTCTCAATGAAGCGGAAAAAATGACGAGAGATTTTTTTCTTAGACTTAACAAGGGAAATGGGGAAATATCATGGAGTGGCCTGGAACAAAGCAACAAAGACAAAAGGACATGGAGGGTATAGGAATATGGAACCTGAAGAAAAGGAATAAGGCAAATCTAGTAAAAGTTTGTTGGAAAATAAAATCCATTAAACTCATATAGGTAGAATATTTGAGAATTAAATGGTTGAGAAGCAAGAGAAATCAAGAAAATAACTTGGTAAAGACAAGTTTGCCTCTGTTAGTAGATTGCTTAAAAGCACAAAAATGGATGGAAAAATATATGTCGTATAGACCGAGAAGTGGGAAAGATATAAATTTTTAGTTCATTGACTGGACAGGTAGTGGAGCACAAAGAACCTAATAGAAGGACCCTTAACAAAAGAAAGTACGAGGTTAACAATGGAGGATGTTTAACAAATGAGATAAGGAAAGTATGGATACCTTATAACTGAAGATATAAGAAATATCCTAGGAAATCAGATCCTTACAAATAATAATAGGGAAGATCAGGTATATTAGAGTTTAGAAACCAATGGTGTCGTATCAGTTAAATCGACATACCTAGCTTTATGTAATGAAGGAGAAAGAGAGGATCAGAACTGTGAATGGATATGAAAGTTAAAGACATCCAAAAATCCAATTCTTCTTGTGGAAATGCGTCGTGAATGCATTAGCTACGAAAGATAACTTAAAGAAGAGAAGGATAAATGTGGATACTTTATGTAGCTTATGAGAAAGAGAAGAAGAGCCAATCAAACATTTGTAGATGGATTGTGAGATAACCTGGCAAATATGGAGGAGAGTGAATGGCTTAGGAAAATTTAGGGAAACATTTAACTTTAAGTTTCTTAGACTAGCTAAAGCTGAACGCAGAGACAACAAAAGGGCAGAGGGATTCCAAGTATCCATGGAACATTACCTTTACGTTCTATCTCTAGAGTATATGGAATGAAAGGAATAGAATTCTGTTTCAAGAGGGAAAGGGAAACTCTTGGCTAGAAAACAGTTATCTCAAAGCAAATGAATTTTGGGCGCACTTAAAAAGAGAGTACATCCAGAGCATAATGAAGACCACCAGTGGGAAAGTTCCTGAAGATAACCTGTAATGGAGTTTTTGAAGGGAAAAAGAAAGGAGCCGCAACAGGCGGTATAGCAAGGGACCAAACGGAAAATGCAATGGAGGATTCCTTAAATCGTTATCGGTTTCATCACTTTTATAAGCACAGATCTGGGCCATATGCCGAAGCTTTAAATTAGCAAACAAAAAGGATGGGAAAAAATCATAGTAGAATCAAACTCAATGGAGGCAATAAAATATGCTATGCAACCTCATGATAATGATATGTTCCTACCTAATATTGTTAACATTTGTAGGCAATTTGTTTAGAGGAAGAACAACTGGATGCTGAGATGGATACTAAGGAGGATGAATAAGGAAGCACACAACCTTGTAAAAAACGGGGTTGATACAAAACTTGACTTCTTTTTATGATAATGATGTTAACAATGTTTTTTGTTCTGTTAACTTAAAGACAATTAAGACTCTTTTTGTTAATGAACTGAATCGAGATGGCAGTCATTTTGTGACTAGGACAATTTCCATTTCCATAGATGTGTTCGGGCGAGAGGAGAAGACATAGATGCTATCCTCTCTAGCCCTTAGACTTAGCTTTTGTTTCTTTATAAAATCTAATTACTTTGAGTTTATCGAAAAAACATCACTCCCTGAGACATTTAGAAATCTATATGTATTGATGTGCATATATATATATATATATATAGAGAGAGAGAGAGAGAGAGAGAGAGAGAGGTATGTGAGTATACACGTCCAAAATTTGGTATATATGAAATGATATATGACTTTTTTTTTTTGTTAGAAAACATATTATTACTATTTGAAATGATATATGATTTATATGCAAATGAATACATATGTACATATACATGAAAAATAATAGAATAAACTTATAAATAACACTTACCATCTTTGATTAGGGACTTATAAGGAAGAAAAAATATTTGACCACAATATTCGGGATTTTTGAATCAACAAGAAAGTGGGTATCTACGAAGTATTATTTTATAGATAGGAAGTGATTGTTATATTTGCTTATGGTTGTAAGTAGTTGAATGTACCCAAACATGCTTGTAGTTGAGATTAAATGCTTATCCATAGTACTTTGGTTAGTGTAAAATTTTGAGTAATTGGTTGATAAAATGTTAAGTATTTGAAATATCGTTTAGTCAATGGCAATCAACAAATAAAAAGATTAACCTAAGTGACAAGAGAGAAAGTAGCATAAAAATTAGAATTATGCACATTTATAAAGTGTAAAGCTTCTCAAAGCTTATACTAAAATAGAATTACTCTTTTTAATCTCACATCAAATAGGATAACTTTATACAAATGATGCATTATATATAAATAAATAATAACCTTGTTCGATGATATGTGATAATATAATATCACATTTGGTACGCAGGAATAGATTGGAATGGAATCGTAATTCTAAGTTCTATTCCCATTCCTCATGTTTGAAGTACATTTTAAAGTTAGAATCGCAATTCTATAAAATTAACTACTCCCTAACTTCAAAAGGAATCATAATTCTCCTTTGAGAAGACGAAATCATAAATTTATTTCTCCTTCATTAATTATGATTAATTAAAATTACTTTTCTAATGTTGAAAAAAATTATAATGTATAATAATTAAGGATATTCTTGACAAATAATTTTATTTGAAAATTTAATATAATTCCATTCCATTCAATTTCTAAACATAGGAATGGATTTTTCATTTCAATCTTTATTTCACTCTAAACCATTCTTTCATACCAAGCTTTACACACTTTCTAAACATCGACACCCTCAGAAATTTCTTTTATAGGGAATTTTTACTACAATAATGATTATTGTTACAGATTGTTATGACAAAACTGTCAAAGCAAATAACATGGCTCATTGTTTTTATATTTTCTATGACATCACTTAAACATAGGAATGTATTTCTTATTTTGGTCTTCATATTTCAATTTATTTCATTCTAGTTTTCATTTCAATTTATTTCATTCTAGTCCATTCTTCCGTAACATAACATGAGCTTTACACACTCTCTAAGCAATGACATGAAAATTTCTTTTATAGGGAATTTTTACTGCAATAATGATTATTGTTACAAATTGTTATGACAAAATTGCCGAAGCAAATAACGTGACTTCATTGTTTTTATGTTTTCTATGACATTACTTAAACATAATTAGACATGTTAGAACTCCACCTGTATTAGCGTGTAAATTCGGTTTACATTTTCGTGATGTTAATCACTACTCCTTTAATATAAAGATAAGTCACTCGCATTAAAGGATTAAGGGAAGGGGAAAGAGAAGTTAATCATTAATAAACAAAGTAATATTTTAAACGGTTTTAAAAAACCAAACAATGCAAAGAAGAAGAAGAACCAAACCAAATAGTTTTAAGAAAGAAGTAATAATTTATTTGCAATTGAAATAATTCTTTTTATTGTGATGTAGGAATCTAAAAAAAAATTTATTAATTTAAATGCATGTATATTTGGCTTCCACAACCATAAGCCATTAGAGCATATATATGTATATATAGACTTGAAATTTATCTCATGTGCTAAATTTATGATTAAAACTATCTGTTAAGAAACTTTAGAATTCCCTAATTACATAAATATCGTATAATGCTAATATATATTATCATTAAAGAACTTAGCATTTGTAATCCTTACCAAAAAAACTTAGCATTTCTAACATGAAATTATGATTATTTAATTATTTTTTTTACTCACAAATTGTGATTTGATATGTAAACTAATTTGTAGTTTTAAGGTTCACTAAAGATGCTAAATTTAACCATATTGTTTTATTCGAAATGATAAAAATCGAATCACATGTGGTGGCTTGGTTTGATTCAAAAGAGAAAACAAACCAAACTGAAGTGCAATTACCTTACTGCTTAATAACTAGGTATTCTAGATAACGATGAGAGGAGTTTGAGGGAAAGATGAGGCATGAGTAAAAGAAAGAGATTAAGGAGTAACTAATTATTGTGCTTTGCTTTTGCCTTGGCCAAGGCATAAGCTAGGTGTTACGACATGTACTTCACCAAGCCTCATTTTATTTTTTAACATATTTTCAATTTGCTTGCTCAAACCAACTGCAAATTGAATATAATCCAATATACTTAAATATATATTAAAAAAAAAACTGAATTTTTCGTTTGATTTAACTAATGGTTTGATGAGAGCTTTTTTTTTTTCTTACAACCCTAGCCATTATCCACCACCCATGACCAACCACCACTAGTAATTGAATCTTAGATTCAAATAATCTTCGTTATTAAGTTTGGAAACCATCAAAGACCCTCAACTATCACTTTATGCATCATAAATGCATGTGATCGCACCTTATGGTCAAATGCAATAACCACCCTTATCTTCACAAACAAAAATCATAAATCGAAGTCTTTACTATAGGTATTACAAAGACCAACATAAGCCACCAGACAACAGCCTCTAATTTCAATGAATCTACATGACTTGAGCCATTCGACTAAGATAATGTAATTGATTGGACTTGATCAACATAGAACACATAAATGCATAGCTTTGCAAGCAACTTAACTGACACAAACAACTCAAACAATGATGACTTATGTTGATACAAGAATTGCAGAGGGGTTATTATAGAGATTCTGGGATGGTTGTTGTGAGTTTGGCTACATGGTGGTCTAATGCTATGGAAACATCCAATTTTGATGATAGGGGTAGATATAGAGATTTTGATGGGATCTTTTCACTTACAGAGCAACTATATTCTTAGAAACAATATCTACAGCTTATAGGCAATTTTGAAGATATAGAAAATCGGAAAAATAGATATTCCTTTGAAAGAACAAAATATTAAATTTTCCTCAATTCATATTAATGATAATTTATTTTCTCAATTAAATAACTATACATGATAATGATAATTTTAAGACTAGCAATTCTTGTCATCATGACATATTTAGTTTTCATGTCTAAACGAATTCGTGTTTTGAAAATCTCAACCATGACATAACTTACTTATTAACTATATATGAAAATCTAAATCTATAACTCAATCGGTTTATAAAGTGTGTCCTTTGTCCAAGTTCGATTCGTTTATTAACTAAAATGTTATAAATAAATTTGTAAAATATTTATAGATAAAAAGAAAGAATGACAATGATGATATTTAAATTCCATAAATATAAATGACATAAATCTTAACACTTAATATAAAATTACAACCATAAACGAAAGTAGTAAAGTAAAGTCACATCAAATATATAAAATCCAAAAATTTAAGTTATATAATATTACTAAATTAAGTAAATTATTGGTTAAAGAGATATTACTACTAATGTTAATTTTCAAATTCATTACGTTCTTTGTCTGATTGTAAAGGCAAGTAGTCAAAGTACCCGCACCTAAAAATGTCATCAAACACTTCAACAATTTTTTTAGAAATATTATCAAATACTTCATACGCAACAATGATATATAGTTAGAAATATCATCAATTCATCATACAAATATCTTGATGTGAACCTTGAGAGTCAGTCATAAAACCCAATAACAATACACTGATAATGATTTTCTAAGATTTCTAAATATAGGCTTGAATCCTTAAATCATAAGCATTACAAATCATGAACGAATGATTTATGATTTTAGCTATGACGCATTGGTAATGAACCAAGAACCCATAGCATAGTTACTCGACCCGTTGGTTATTAAAAACTAAGAACCTTGGTATATGCCGGATGCCATAAGAATGATATTGTTGTTTTAGTTCAAAAGTTCTCTAAAGAACCTAAAGACTCCGATTTCTGTAGTTATCTCCAAACCTTTTCGACATTGATTAGGAACTTGCTACAAAACCCATTAAGCTCCTTTGAAATCTTCTTAGCTTCAGCGCACATGATTGTACCTTAAGTAAACCTCAATTGATCCAAATAATCGATAGGTCGTGGTCCTCCATCATATTCACAGTTGCCATAAAATACAATGCAAAAACTAATCCTACCACATTTATTGGCAATAAGACCGTAGTTTTAATAATATATGTTCACTACTTAAATGTAAAAGGAATAAATCAAATCGATAGGTTTCTTACATAAGTTCAATCTAATTTACATAAAGCAGAGACTATAGTATATACGAAAACTCTAAGTATAGTGATTCGCTCATGTCTTAAGCATATAATGCTCTTGGCATACTGGTGACCCATGAAACGATCAAAATGATTATCAAATTCACCAATACACAGTAAATAAAGAAGATGCCGACACATAGATCAACTACAAATAGCATAAGCTTCGAAATCGAGGAATTGTGAACACTGTTTATGAGCCTAAGATCTTTTGTGGTGTTGAAGAGACTTCTTCTAAATATAAACTAGGAGAAAGCATTCAGCGACATGATAATAAAGACCAATCATATGAAAAACTACAAGAAGAGTTTCATACGCACCTATAAGGTAATCCTACCTCCTTAGATGAAATCGGTGAAGAAACGCAAGAGAGAATAACGAGGAAACACAATCCTAACTAGTACTTATTCTCGTAGTTGTTGATGTAATAAAAAACTCTTAAAAAAATGAAATGAAATGAGTAAATGGGTTTGTAGCTTTTTGTCATTTAAATTAAATTATGATGTAATAAAAAAACTATATCATTACAAATAATAAATTTCATATCTTTAATTGAAATTTCTTACTTAGAAAAAAGAAAAAAAGATTGTTCAACAAAATGCAATTATAAGAAGAAGAGAGATTTGAAAACTAAAAATATTGATTTGTGACTTCATGCGCTGTGACCAAGTATAAAGACAATTTGAAAACTATTAAAGTTTGGTTGGTATGTTCACGAGAATTGTTTAATAAATAATTTTATAAATAAATTTGAAAGCTAGATGCAAACTCAAAATACGAATTTAAATTAGTTCAAACATATTTAATTAGATATATTTATACAAACCTATTTAAGTTATAACGAGTTGTATTTAAGTATAATAGGTTAGGTTTTAAATTGCAAACCTTAGATAATTCGCATCCATGGAGAAGGGGAAAAAATAAATTAATAAATAAGCATAAAGGGCAAATAAAAATAAGCTAAAGGCTAAAATAGTCAACAAAAAAAAATCTAGGGTTTCACTTAAGAACCTCATATATAATAACTACCCGTTTCACAGAAAGTCCCAAAACGGCCCTATCAGCCACGCTCCCTTCCGGCGTAAACCCTAGTGCTTTCACGATCCTAACAACCATGACGACCGCATCCACTGGCTCTGCCGTGCCGAGACAGCTTTCACAGAAGGAGGCCGACATTCAGATGATGTTGGCAGCCGAAGTTCACCTCGGAACCAAAAACTGCGATTACCAAATGGAGCGTTACGCCTTCAAGAGACGCAATGACGGTTATTTTTGTTGAATTATAACATTTATTTTCCGAAATTTAATGTCTTTTAAATGTGTTTGAAAATTTAAAGCGATACAGTGTGTTTGGACAGTTAGTATTTGAGTTATGTTTGTTTGATATCGAGTTTTGATTTAGAACGATGAAACTTTTGATTTTTTTTTTTTTTCTTCGTTTGCTTAGTGGGAAAAAGTTGCATTTAGTGATGAAATTTGTTGAATTTTTTATTTTCTCTTTTCGAAACGTTACAATTTGTGTGCTGATGGGAAAATGTGTGTAAAGTGAAAAACTTGATAGGAGTGATGGGTTTTGTGTTCTAAGGTTAGAAGATTTCAGCTTTAAAGAAAGCCTGGTAAAGTAGGTTTTAACTTTAAGGATATTGAATAAATCAATTTGGAGATTTTATATGTGCTAACTGATTTGTGATTGGAAGTGGGTAATAGAGTATGTGTACGTACCAGTTTATCTCATTGCGGGTGGTGGAGTCTGTAATTCTGTGGAGATCTCGCTGGTGGAAGATTTAGTGAAGACATCATAGAAGTGTGGGTAGAATTTAATATAATCAAGTTCTCTATGTGTAAAAGAGAAAGTGAAGGGACCAACAGTTTCTGTAGCAGCTATGCAGGGAGAAGTGAAAATTCTGCACTAACCAGAAAATTCAATATTAAAATGTGGAAATATTCAAGAAATTTAAGTGAAAGTAGTTGTAATGGTTGAGCGAGGGGGACTGGGATATTGTATTGTGTACTGTAAGGAATAGTTTGTAATGGTGATGTTGTTGGAAAGCCGCTTTGGTTTCTTTGTGTTCAAACAGATGAAATGGGTGGTTTGTTAAGTACTTGGCTACACCATTTGTTTTGTGACGTTAAGTATGAATTTTTTATCTCCAGGTATTTACATTATCAATCTTGGTAAAACATGGGAGAAACTGCATATGGCAGCTAGAATTATTGTAGCAATTGAGAATCCACAGGACATTATTGTTCAATCTGCAAGACCTTACGGTCAACGAGCTGTTTTGAAGTTTGCACAGTACACTGGTGCACAAGCAATTGCTGGAAGGCACACTCCTGGAACATTCACTAACCAGCTCCAGACTTCATTTAGTGAGCCCCGTCTTCTTATCCTCACTGATCCCAGAACCGATCATCAGGTGGACTTTGTTAATTCACTTCAACACTGATACCTTGTATGTTTAAAGATTTTGAATACAAGTTGTGTTCACCTGAATATTGTTGTTAAATCAATCTGGCAATTCTTTTGTTATCGACTTCTTTCAGCCAATTAAGGAAGCTTCTCTTGGGAACATTCCAACAATTGCCTTCTGCGATACCGATTCACCAATGAGATTCGTTGATATTGGCATCCCTGCTAATAATAAGGGAAAGCACAGCATAGGATGTCTTTTCTGGTTGCTAGCAAGAATGGTTTTACAAATGCGTGGCACTATTGCTCCGGGCCATAAATGGGATGTGATGGTAAATCTTTCAACCTTTTAAAGTCATATGTCATCTGCCGATAGATAGATGGGAAGAAACAATTATATTCTTCATCTTATCATGGAGGAACCCAAGAAAGTTGATGGGAGCAATTACTATATCCTCCTATGTTTCTTCTAGCAAGTCCACAAAGTTTCTCTATTGGATTTTCACGTGGAGAGTTCTCTGTATTTTTTCATGCTGTTCTCAACATATGGTTTCGCTTTGGCTCTTGGTAGGTGGATCTGTTTTTCTACAGAGAACCAGAGGAAGCCAAGCAACAGGAAGAGGATGAAATCGTTGCACCTACGGCTGATTTTGGGCTCCCTGAGTATGCTGCTGACCAATGGACGACTTCCCAGATCCCTGAAACCTCATGGGGAGCTGATGTTGTTCCCCAAGCTGCGGCTGCTGGTACTTGGGCATCAGAGCAAGGTATCCAAAGTGCAGCTCCTGGCTCATGGGGAGCTGATGTAGTTCCCCAAGCTGCGGCTTCTGGTACTTGGGCACCAGAGCAAGGTATCCAAAGTGCACACCGAACATTAGACAGAAACAACCACATGAGTTTTTTGATAGTACTTTCTATCCCCTTGATGCTTACTCAACCTATATTTGCAGGCGTTGTAGCAGACAGCGGATGGGAAGTTGTAGCTCCACCTGTTGATGCAACACCAGTTCCACCCAGCAGCGATGCGGGCTGGCAGTAACCACAGTTTCAGTTGATTGTTATCCTCTTATACATGATTAGTTAATGATATTTTGTATTTTCAAGCTTAGTTGTGACATGTGAGGTCCAGCCATATATTTCGGCTGAAGTGGATGATGTTTTTAATCGGAGTATTAAATTTTCTTAATTAGATTGAGCAAAAAGCCAAAGAATCGCAGTTTAGATTTTTGTAACTCTCTGTCCGCAATCTCCTGACGGCATTGTAGTATGTCTTGTATTGGAGCATTTACAATTGCAGAATAGAATGATAAGATTAAATGGAGCAGGGTTGATCCCTCCCTCAATTATGCCGGGCTTATTCATCCGAGGTTTTTCCCATAGAGCCTCGTTGCTTTGAAAACAACCGTAAAGGCATCGAGTCTTAGAATCGGTCGAAGAGCTTCCCCATAAGCAGTTCGTGGATGTGTGCATATACCGTCACTGAATCGAGGTTGACCGAGGATGCCCGAAATTTTGGTTCCCACCTCTTTTTTGCTGCCATTTGAGCTCCACTAACAAAACCACGGTCTGTCATGTGTAACCCATTGCGGACTCTTCGCATTGTTAAAGGACATCATGAAGATTCAAGAAACCTGTATGGACAATCTTAAATTGGTTCGTGCTTTTCCATAGCCGAAGCGGTTTCCCTTCCATAATCTCGAATCCAAGGTTCATACTCATAAGTCATATCCATTACCCTGAGGCCTGATGATTAGTGTGACTTTCCACAATGCTCTAATTGCTTCTCTTTTGACAATGGAGAAGGAAATGAAACGGAGTCCTAATGGTGGTTGGGGTTGGTGGACTGGGAGGATACCCTAGTCAAAGAAGCAGTTTACCAGGGTCAGAAGAAATGGCCGCTCGTTTTTCGTTTCTCTAGAAACTGTCACTAAACTCATATTTAGATAGAGAAGAAAGCATCTTCCTTCTTATATTCTCTTTTCTAAGGTTATTCTATGCTCACTTTGGACTACAAGAAATAGCCGCTTTTTTTTTCATTCTCT
This sequence comes from Lumnitzera littorea, assembly GCA_024138015.1. NCBI lineage: Eukaryota > Viridiplantae > Streptophyta > Magnoliopsida > Myrtales > Combretaceae > Lumnitzera > Lumnitzera littorea. The sequence goes on along the minus strand of JAMXBB010000009.1, from coordinate 15,823,680 downwards.
AGAAACGGTCGATAAACTCACCTTTTAGATAGAGAAGAAAGCATTTTCTTAGTTATATTCTATCTTCTAGCGTTATTCTATACTTTATTTTTGAGTTTTCTGAAAAAGAAGATCGATTTGAAACTTAATATCAAGATTGGGTATAAAATCCCAAAAGTTATCCAACTTTTACATTCTCTTTTTCTAAAAAAAAAAAAAATGAGATTCTTATATTTTTCTAATTTTTATAGTGGTTAAAACATTTTTATTTAAGAAAAATTTTCTGGATAGAACAAAAATTTTATGTGAAATTTTTTTTCATATATTTTCTATAACTATTTTATTATCTTGTCTTCATAAGTCCCTTGATATCATCAATACTTCTATATTTTTCTAAATCATCTAATGAAAGTCATACACTTTTATTTATTTATTTTTTTCTCCCGAATTTGTACTTCATTTTGTGAGGTTTCCTATTTTCTTTCTTTTAAGTGCTCTCATTTTATAGAAGTTTGTAGTTAATATAGTACCAAATATTGTTCCTAGTAGAAGTTGATTGTGCATAGCTAGTGTAAGAAACATTACTATTAGTGCTACTACTATATATTCAATTGGCTTAAGTGTAGTTAGACCTAGTCATTGGCCAAACCAATTCGAAACTGTCGATTCACGGGCCGACTGAAGACTAAATCATGATCGATCTAGCTGGTCACAATTCCAAGCCAGTTTGCTGGCCCATGAAGCTGCTCCTTTTTTTCTTTTTTAAATTTTACTATTAATATTAATTATTTCGAATTTTTTTATTAATTTTAATAATTTTCAAATTTTTTATTAATTTTCGAGTCTATCTTTTTTTTCGAAATAATAAGTTTTAATGCTGTGTATATGATTAACTAATATTTTTGATTAAAATTTTACTATGTTTCTAAATAATAGGTTTGTTTTGCATAAAGTTAATATTAATATAATATTGAAATAATGAGTGGTATCAAGCAAAGCGAGAGAGATTGCAACAAATAAATAATTTTTTTTTTGTCACGAAACTGTGAACTATAATAAAGAAATAAAACATAATGCGATTATTAATTATAAATCATTGTAAAAAAAAAAAATTCTATCTCTTTTTCCTTTAATATTTTTTAAAAGGTGACAAAAATTTTTCGTATTTAGTAAATAATAAAAAAAAAAAGATTGAATCGACCAATTTAATAGTGGGTCAGCTTATTGGTTCAACAGGCTTAGATAACCGAACCGCCTGAACCCTTGAGACTCTGGTTCAAAGACCGATTCAGACCCATCGGAAACCGAGTCAATTCATGGTTCGAAACCAACCAGTGAATGGGTTTAAGTGTAGCGTAACGTTCATCAACCATTGTAGGTGAAAATATCTTATCATAAAATATTATCGATTGACATGATGGAATATGCAAGATAATATGTCACCAATGAAAATAGTTCTTTATTAGCGCAAAATATAAGCAATTATTGGTATTAGATGTCGAGATCTTTAGATTAATAGGGAAACTTAATGGTGTTTTTTTCCTTTTTGTTTTTTAAAGAAAAGGGAGACAATTAGTTGAGTTAATTCACGGTACCCTAATATTGATGATAATTAAGATTGTTTTCAAGCTATATCTATTAATGATGATGATGTGGAATAGATGTTGGTGTATGCATACACAGTAGTTTTTGTACTACAATTCAGTTGTTTGTGTAATATGTGAAATCAAGTTATCTTAACTTCAAATTGACTTGGCATCAAAGCTTAGTTATAATGATCTAGCTAAAAATTGAAAATATAAATCCCAGGCTAGCCTATGACTCAAGAAGCAAGTAATAGTCATAATTTATCTAAGAAAACCAATAGAAGTCTTCTGATCGTGTCAATAGGAATATAATACATAAAGATCAAAGTAGCTCTACAAGAATCCTTTGACAATTTTGATGAGGATACTGAAGACAATAAAGATTTGTTTTAGACACTTGAAGAGCCATATAAGTCATAAAGAAGGAATGAATGATATTATAGGTTTCTTATAGATGTAAATGTTATTAGAAGTTCAAAACCTATGTCATTCTTCATAGCAAATGTAAGCAATGGATAAGCATCATTTGAGGCAAACCAGTTCCTCCATAAGCCTCCAAGCCCAAGAAGCACGCTAAGCATTAAGAGAAGAAAAAAAGGAAGGATATATATCCTTTAACCATGTAGGATTCACTCCCCAATTACCATAAAGCTTGTTAGGGACAAGGTTGTAGATGTTAGCCAATAGCAGCCCACTGTCATCCTCTAAGTACCCTGTCAACTATGGGTAAAGGGATTCAAATCCATAAACCAAAACCCTCTCTCTCATCGTTGCTATGTCCTCTTTACTCTTTTAAACCCTCATTGATTTGAGCGTTGAAGTAGTCATGCTAGCACTACCTTCAATGCTACCGCTTAGTTCTTGTTTGCTTATTTGCAAGCCTCTTAACATCCCCAATACATGAGAACATCTTGAGCTTACCTAAAAATCCCTCAGTGAGACTAAGCAACAATGATACATATTTAAATCACATCAAAAGGACCCTCTATTAGTATTTCCTGTTATTACAATATAAATATGGAGGATTAAATGATTCAATTGAAATCAATAAACATAGAGTGAGCATAAAGACAGAATGTTTGATTAAATTTTTGACATAGCTAAGACTTTCAATATACTTGCCCCTTTCATATATCACACAAGATTAAAATCATATATGTTTTTATCTGGTCCATCACAACTAGAGTAACTTTAACTAAACTAAGAATAGATCCACCATTAGATCTTGGACCAGATATTTTCCATGGATCCTCCTTCATGGACAATCATTCAAGCAAATCTTTGGCCTATGGAGCCAGACAGAGGGTTTCAATTGCGCATGTAGTATCTAGAGACTAAGCAAATATCTTGGCGTGCATAGAGTGGCAAACACAGTGAGGTTATTTTTATTGTAGTATAGCACTCTTTGACTGCATTAAGATTTTAGGAGAAAGTTTACTTCTTTCTAATTGGTATTTCTAACTCGAGCTTTATATAAATACAGGCTTTTTTCTGAGAAAGATTATGGAAAAGAGTTCGTTTAAAAAAAAATTACGAATATAGTATGCGCCTTCAGTATCTTATGATTTTTACACTGAAGGTGCATGCAGTGGATGCGTTTTCAGTATAATTCATTATAACTAAAGGCATATGTAGTGAATGCGCCTTCAGTATACCACCTGTAAAAGCCCAATTCACATGGTCAGAGCTTACTCTTACCTATACTAGTCTCTAAAATTTTCAAAACACAAAGAAAAATCAAAGAAAGCTATAGTTGGAGTATCGACCTATTTCCTAATGCAAGTATACATCATTAACAGGTAATAATCTATAACTTATATAAATTTTATTTATTTAATATTTTTTTGTTATCTTAGTAATAATCGATATTATTCAATATTGAAAAAAATTTATTAGTTAGTGACGTAAATTTCATAATTATAGATGTACTATAAATTATTAATATTTGATGAAAATATATTTTATATTGTCTAAATTTAGGAATTTTTTATGTTACGGTACATAAGTTATATGAATATAGATTTCGTAATTATAGATGTATAGTAAATTATGTAAATTATTAATAATTGATGAAAATATATTTTATGTTATCTAAAATTAGGAATATTTTTTTTATTGCAGTATATATATTTGGCATTTTTATTATGTTGGGTCAAATTAAAAGGTCAATGTTAGGAATTTATGTTGGCAACGTAACTTAATAAGATGACTAAGTGCATTTTGTAAAGTTGTCGCTTAGTGTGTAGATGACGTTTTTTATTTCATCTAAATATTCAGTTCATCGTGGCATTACTAGGGTGCAAATGGTAAATTATGTGATAGTAACTATCTATGCGAACGGAAATATAGTGATAGGTAGTTGGTATACTAAACTTATTTGTATGTGATCGCAAGATAGATAAAGTCAGGACCAATTGATCCACGTGTACTTGCGAAGGAGGCCAGTCACCGTTCACAAGCCATCAGGGAAGGTAAGGTAAGTAATGTCATTATTATTTACAACCAATTCCCTTATTAACGATGTGTCACTTGTTAACTTAACTGAATATTTGTTTAGGAGGTAGCATATGCACTACGAGTGTAGCGTAGTGAGATGTCATTATGCAAAAATGAGCGAGATATCCCTATTTTCATCCTAAGATAAAGCCATATATAAGCGAGGCTGGCTTCTGGGGAGTTGCACAGCTCCTATTTATTATGTTATATTGGCATCTGATTACCGCACTTGTCAAGAGGTGGAGACTCGAAACACACATGTTCCACCTACCCACTGGAGAGGCGACCATCATATTACAAGATGTTAAGGTCCAATTTGGACTTCCAATTGAGGGGTTTACAGTGGTGGAGCGAATAGAGACGGATGATGAGGAGAGTTAGGTTGATGTAGGAGAGAGTTGCTGGGCGTGAGGCTTACTCGGATGAGGGGTGCTCGCTTTTCTCTAATGTGGTTACAAAAGCACTTCTAGATACTTCCCCGTAGAGTGAACAACAAGACGTTCCGACAGTATGCACCTACGTACATACTCAGCTTGATAGGAGGATTTATATTTGCTGATAAAATCCTCTAGCCTTATCCACCTAATATTCCCGCCATTGTTAGAAGACTTCTCAGTAGCTGGGTAGTTTAGTTGGGGCAGCACGTGCTTGGTATGGTTATATCGACAGTTGTGCTTTGCCTCTTTATCTGACGCGCATGAACTAGGAGAGACCACAATTCTACTGTAGGTCTGGGCTTGGGATAGATTCCCATATGTCACACCCCCCCACCTTATTCGATATGGGTTTATTATCAACGGGGATAAGCCATTGACAACCAAATGGAGGGTAGTACAAGATACAACTTAGCATCCGATGCATGTCATAGATGCGTATCACACAGCTTTTGACATACGGATGACGCAGTAGGTATGATATAATAAGTTATCTTCTTTGCTGTCCTTTTCTTGATCGCAAGTGATAACGATCGTTGTTTGACTAGTTATTTAATTTTTTTTGCTTTGTCTTCTACCTTATAGATTTTTTGGGAGTCTCATACAGAGGAATTGTTACAATTGCTGTCTCAGTATTGTAATGTCGGCCAACACATTTAAACTACCCGGATACTACTCATATGTTTTCACATCATTGAATAGTGCTTTTCGGACCATATCGTCTAACAGTTTAAAGGATATCAATATGTTTCATAGGAGATCGACATCTCAGAGCAGCTCCATTAGCTAAACCTCTAAGGTAGTACGGATATTGATTGGATCAACATATACTCTTCTTACATCCAGGCTTGAGGACAGAGATATGGATTCTTAGTACACATCCAAGGTCCTCGAAGAGTCAATGAGGGCTATTGTTTGCGGTATATACAGATCACCCGGCATTATATTATACACACGAAGCTGTCATTGGTCGATTGGTACGTATATCTAAAATCGTCCATTATTTTATTTTTCACTTGTTTATACTTGTTATCATATATACCAATATCTGTTTTCTTTACTTATTTCAGGTGGACTCGCTCAGGATTGTCAGACTAGCACCTGACTATCCTATAGAGCTGAGTATTGCAGATGAGGCACTTATCTTTGTTGAGTAATACAATGGCCTTATTCTCTACCCATAGCAATGGGGTGCACATAAACCACCCCATACTTTCTATATAAGAATGTATCATCGACATATACAATAGGTCAACAGTATTTGAAGGCTTCAACACATGGCCTAAATGTCTAGAAAACCTACTTGAACTGAGATTGACCTTGCTTTGGTGAACTACTCCAACCCCAATCCATTTGTGTCCCCGGGTTGCTTAACTTTGTTGCATTTAATAATTTCAGTAACTCATTATACGACTTTTCCCAGTTACTGTATACCATCTTAACAGCCTTTCACTTGGCCTCGAAAACCCTTTTATTGCTTACCGTGTATCCATACATAGTTTGCACATTAGCTACAAAATCAGGTGTTTTAACATTAGAGTTGTTCCGTACACTATTGATGAATAGTGTAGCTATTATGTTGCTGTCGAGTTTAGGATGATCCCGGTTCATAATCAAGTTCACACAAATATATAGACCCTCTAGAATTATTATTTTGAAAAGACCCTTTACTTTCTTCAAACTAGCTTGTAGCCTCCACTTACAACCCTATTCTTTCTTTTTACAATAAATAGTGTATACGTTCGGTTTCAAAATGCCTACATGAAAATCACAATGGTTCCTTAGATGGAATGACTTAATTGCATTTATGAGATCCTTATTTATGTTGAAACGCATACCAACACTCAATTCATCAAGTTGATAATGTTACTGCACATTTCATTAACATCTCTCTTGAATGTTGTATAACCGCTGCCATCGTATCGGCTGTTGTAAAATGGGACATGATCTCTAATAAGCCTATCAACATGTTCGTTTATTTACGAAAAGTCTTGAAACTGCTTACTTGACAATACTTCACCAATTTGATGCTATGGCCTACTAGGGCTGTCGTCATGAAGTGTCCAAACCGACACACTGCTTCCACCAACATATAGTCTCACCTGAGCTTCTCCCAAATCCTCGGCATGGTCATCTTCGAGGCCAACATCATCTTCATCACCATCCGCATCTATCGCATTTTCCCCATCATCAACATTTATATCTATGTGCATTCTTTCTACATACGGATCATAAGACTCTTCATGTTCAATAATGAAACCTAATGCTTCATTAAGCTGCTCTTCTGTGATATTCACGTACTTATACTCAGAGAAATCCATATATAGTTCATTTGATTGATCCACATTTATTTGCTCCGCATTGGTCATTGTTGAATACACATTGAGATCCGGAAGGATTAAATTGTCTAGCTCATGTATTTCATGCTCATTCCGAGTACTTGATTCCCCAATATACCTTATGTACACTTCTTGAATACTTCGTTCCCCAAAAAACTCTGCTATCTCAATGAAATTTTCAACATCCTCATCATTTCCAATGATCATCAACTTATAGACAACTCTAACATCATGGAAAAAGGGATATTTGTGCATAAGTTCAACACTACTTAGGTTAACTCCAGCACATCTACAAATTCTCCGACTGAAATGAAAGAAGTTTGAATTTTTTCTAATTTTTAACTTTTTAACGAGCTCCCTATCATACTCCAACCCCCAGCTACCCATCACTATATTTCTATTCGAATATACAATAACTTTCACGTAATTTGTCATTTCCATTCTAGTAATGCCACAATGAACTGAATATTTAGATAACATTATAAACTTTATCTACACACCGAGTAACAACTTTACAAAATGCACTTAATCAGTTCGGTAAGCTACGTCGTCAACACAACTATCTAGCTTTAACTTTCTAATTCGACTCAATACAATAAAAAACACAAATATATATATACACACACACAATATTTTCTACTTACATTACAACATTATTCATACCCACATTCGTATAACTTATCTACCGCAATACAAAACAATCCTAAATTTATATAACATACAATAAATTTTTATGAAATATTAATAATTTATACAACTTACGGTACATCTACGATTACGAAATTTATGTAATAACGTAACAAATTTTTTTCTAAAAATAAAAATTGCATAATGTTGATTATTAATAAAATAAAATAAATAAATAACATGCCTATAAGTTATAAATTGTTACCAGTTTCAAACGTTCACTTACATAAAGAAATGATCAAGTACTTCAACTATAAGTTTTCTCGAGTTTTTTCTGTGTTTTACAAATTTTAGAAACTGATATAGGTAAAAATGAACTGTGGTCACGCGGATTAGGGTATTTATACCTGAGCTACTTAAGACGCATGTACTGTATGAGTTTTCATTTATGAATTTTACTAAAAGCAAGTCAATTGCATGCGATTTTAGTATAAAAAATATAAGTAATCAAAAGTACATTCATTTTATACGCTTTCAATTTACCATATTTATTTATTTTTTAAATTAATCATTTTTTATAATATTTTTCGAAAAATAACCCATACTTAGTATAAAACCTTTTTAACTCCTTTCTAATCGATGTCTCTATCCGTCTGTTCACATCTTCTCACATACAAAAATAAAATAGAAAATGAAGTCTTTATTATATATTTACCATGCATCGTGACATGTGATTAAGAGAAACATAAACGAGGACACTAATTAAAATACGAAGAGTTCACATGTAAGACATTGGTTATATAGCTGGTCATTTAGAAAAACATTTAGTTCCAGATTCCTTCACAGCTTGATATGCAAGTTGCGACTTTAATGTACATGTAAAATATAAAATTGCGACGTATACTAAATTACGACAAAAACTATAGAAGTTCCTTAATATTGTATTCTGATCGAGTGAGATCAACCCAATTTATTGATGGTAAATAAATTCAAATCCGAATTTGATACACGAAATTTCCTATGACAACTTCTATTGGTTTTCCGAACACAGGCAAAAATTAACAAGTATGATACTCTTGTCTGTCCATGCTACCATTATGGATTCCAAGTTACATTCGATTTTATTCTACTAAAGGATCTGTTCAGTTAGACAGCAGTGATTCTGTGATTTTAGCTAAATGAATACAAGGATTTAGTCATGATTCTTTTCAGTCTAGGAAAAAGAAGACCCAACGGTACGATCCCTCCATCACGTTAGAATGAAAGGAGCGATTAGCATCTTACCCTAAATGGTTTGTTTAGTGACAGTGAACTGTACGCCAATTGTACCAGAATAAGTTCAAAGATAAGTAAGCCCTAGAACCGAAGGAAAATTAAAGAAAAATATAGGTGAAATGATCAGTGAATGTGAATTTAGATCAATGCAGTATATAAATGTCTACTGAAGCCAAATGACTATGTATTATTTACATGATTTACTCTGGAAAATTGGGTTATGCAGCGAAAAGAATTTAGGTACTTGAATTTTTCCTCGTTATCGTTGCTTTACTCGATCATTTTGCTCGTTTTCATGAAAGGCTGCAAGTTTACATGATAGAATATGTTTTGGCTTAATGAACTTCCATCTCCGCATGTGTTGTGATCCTCATTTGGTTTGTTTTCATACCATTTATTTTCTGTGTAAGAACCCACATCCTTCGAATGTGGTCCGGTGAGATGTTTGTGTTGTTATCTCAGTTGTCAGAGCCCAAATTGAAGATCAATAGAATAGTAAACCTCCTTTTGCTACCCACTGCACAAAGTTGCTCGAAAATTGAGAAGCAAAACCGCTGTCATGATGCTCACTCTCCATCCGCTCCTTTCCCTGGAAGAAAGATTGGAAAAAAGGAGCAAATCGCTTCTTAGAGCATGAGGTTATCACATCAGAGGACTCGTGAAAAAATTTCTGATTAAACAGTTCTATATAGCAAACCTCATTTATCGCTCAACCAGTTCCTTTATATATAAGCAAGCAAATCCCATATTTGGATATTAACGTTACAAATAATACATGATTAAACAGTTCTCCGGTCTACAGCCAATGAATCAAGGTCCTAGCAGGCATTTCTCGAATAGTATGGCCATACATGAAAGGTTTTTCTACGTACAACTCTCAGATGGTTTCTGGAATTGTTAAGAGCTTATTTCAAAAACACATATTCCTTAGATTTAGCCGAGAGGTTAAACGCATTTAACTGGGTAATCTGAAAGATAGGTCATAGGTGTAACACAGTAAATATACAGATAACATTTTAGTCATGTTTCAGTGCAACTGATAATGCTACAATAAGGTAGGTATTTAATTCCAAAGCGTTGAAGTTGCTAAAAGGGAAAGCAATATGGGAAGCATTTGCTAACCTTATGGGAAGAACCAGCTTCACTTGGAGAAACACTAATTTCATTGATTTGTCTGCCTACAGAATTCTCAGGCAAGGCACCTATAATAGATGACCTGTAGCTGTACAAGGAATAAAAATGAATGTAAGGACTTCTCTGGACCTGAATAGTATACAGCCACTGAGGATGCAATGTCATCCAGGCAGCAATCTAGTTATGATGCGTCCTAACCCAAGAACATCTTGCAGCCAAAAGGTGCATTAATGGAAAACAAGAAAGCAAGAAGAAAAACATGATTTGCACTCATCTTCTATCATGTGATCTTGCAGCCCATACAATAATTTTTGGGAAGCCCTGAATATATGCTAGTATTGCTAGAAGCTCAGAATGTTCTTCTGGAAGTACCTGTCATTGAATTCCTCTTCACAAGAGTTTCCTGATGAAGAAAGCCAGTCCAAATCGAAGTTGGAAAAGCTACAAGCATCGCCATGTTCATCATAACAGATGCGGCCACTATCTGGCCATTCATCCTCTTCAACAACTGTTGAAATCTGTGTGCATGGAATAGATGGTGTATGTCTGCAAAACAAACATTTCTCAGTGGACCATACCAATTAAAAGTTTCAATAAAGGCACCAAGTAAACTCAGAGCACTGCTTAAAAAAAAAAAAGCAGACAGAATTTTCGTGAGCCTGCTTCACTTTCGCATAACATCACTCTCATGAAAGAAAAGCACGTGACTGTATTAAAACGTGAAAATAATCTACTCAAAGCATGCTTCTGGCATAAAAACTGAAATTTGAACACCTAACTCTGAAGGTCAAATCGATTCTTGTACTGTTAATTTAATGATCAGGGAGTCAGGGGGGGGGGGCGCATATGTGTGGGTGGTGGGGAAAGAAAGAGGAAGAAGAGACAGCATAGAAGAAACAGATGAGTATGTCCCAGAGACCTGTGGTATGACATGTCACTTTCACATGGTGAAATTTCAGGTGATGAATCTGAGAGACCTTTGTTTGTGCCCAGCTTACTTTGTGACAGATGCTTATTTTGGACTAAATTTTTGGGAGATATGGGAATCTCACTTTCAGGGAGCATGCTACCATCGGAAAATGATCTTTTGATAAATGACCTGCAAAAATGAATATTCGGACTTCAGATTTCTTTTCTATCATCAAATGTAATATTGTTGTCATTTTTGTAAGTTTACTCAAAAAGCAGGTGCTCATCACATATCCCAAAAGCACATGAGATGTCACATGTTCCCCCCAAGATAAGCAGTAAACAGCCCTGATTATTGATGACCTAGAAAAGGATAATTTCTGTTTTTAACTAAGACTGATTAACATGCCATGGGCAAAGATAAAATTTTAGTTGTGAAATTATTAATCAGGTTTGATAAAAAAAATCATATTTCATGTAATATGATCCCCAACAAAGAATACTTCATCTAACAAGGCAAAATGCTCAAATCCTCTTTTTTTACAATGAAAATTTTTGTTCTGTTTTTTCGCTAAGTGTAATCAAGATCTCGCTGTTCACACTTCATAAAGAAACCTGGGACACTGACATGATACCATTGTACTCTTCGGTAAGTAGAAGAATATTTTCATACCGAGCATTTTCATCGGCATAGACAGCACTGCTTCCAAGATTGTGATACTGGTCAGAGTTAAGCTCCCATATTGCAGGCTTCCCTGGTTGAGGTTGAAAGTAGCCCAAAAACCTGCCAAAGGTTCAAATTACTTCTCACATATAACAAAAAGCAATTTGCAGGAATTTTGAAGTTCAAGCATGTATTGTTACTGAAAAATGTTAGCATTTCCAAAAAATCGAGAAAAATTGACTCACAGATTAATTGCATTTTGCTTCTCAGTGTCCATATAGGCATTACTGTAGTACCGCTGCAGAGTCCTTAAAAACTCCTGGGACTGAGTTGCTGCTTTCCACTGACCTCTTCTCTCACAGAAGATCTATTAACAGTGATCATGAAAAAAGTATTATCGCAAGATCCACTAACATTTTCACCGATAAAGAGATCTTGCAAAAATTACAAATAAACATGGCCATTGAAATATTTTATATGAACAACAAATATGTTCCAGCAGTACTATAGGATTAATTGTCTTTCAGATAGGCTATTAAGTATAGAAGGTCTCTTTGAAATCCATTCTCACTCAAAAATCTTTTTAGGCATTATTGTCAATTGCAAAGAAGAGCTGGTGAGGTTATCTCAAGATGTAAAAGGGAACCATGCATTTGTAGCTTTATGATCAACACCAATTGACATGTGACCTTTATAATCATATAGGTTAGATTTTAAATACAAAACGAATTCAAAAAAATTCAATAAAGCATGTCTGTGACAATTCATAATTAGTGGTAGAAAGATTCTTGATTCCAAGATCCATAATGGCTTTTTAGCTATTTTAACATGAAGATAGTTGTCAAGGCCGTTATAGCCTACTACTATCAACATTGGTTTCTCAATGAGATAGACCATGTTCAAATTTCCTCTCCCCCAAGTTGTAACATCGTTGACAAAAAAAAAAAAAAAGAGAAAAAGAACGAAGATAGTTGCCAAATATGCTCAACTATCATCAATCACAAAATCAGCTTGGAGTGATTACAAACTTATGCAAGAAATGAAGCTCCCTACGAGAAGAAAATGATCGGGACATCCCTTTTGAAAGCACTTGATGTATGAATTATTTAAAAAAATCATCCTGAAAGATGTGGACTTAGTTACCTTGTTGTGAGCTGCAGATCCACCATATTGGAGTGCAAGGGTATCCCCCATGGCTTCATAAGCGCACATTAATTCCTCCGCCAAAGGGTTGTCCAAATCAATTTTAGCAGTTGTTGTGAATCCTAAAGCATGAAGCTGTCTTCCGAGTGCAACTAAACCATATGCATATTGTGCAACATTAGTCCTGTCTAAGCAGTCAATGCAGTTGGTCCTGAGGACTCCCTTCTGAAACATTGGTGGCTTGACACTCGAAAACCCCCCAGCATCATGCTCAAAATCCCTGACATGAATTTCTGATTTCTCAGACTCCTTATTTTTTGTGCTCTCCTCCAAAGAAATGCCATTACTATTCTCAACTCTCCTGTGTGACATTTGCATCATCAACATTGCATAAATATATATGAATATATGGAGCAGAAAGAGTTCATGTAGGATTTTCTGAGAGCATCTATTTTCAAAAATACTTCTTTGGATGATGTCCGGGGCCATATTTATAGACAAGAAAGTGCAGCTGGATGTAAAAGATATTCACATAACACTTACTCAAGTAAGGATGGAGCAAATACTCCTCCTGGCAGTGGATATGTGGCTACTTGACAGTAGAATATGCCCGTTTGATTTAATGCTTTTGTGCTAAGCTCACCAAGCAGGGTTAATACATGGGTGGCTTTGCTGGAAAAGACAGAAGGTTTACAATGACAACCACATTTTATGGAGAAAATACACAAAGCAACAAAGGACTTACTTTTTAGAATGCTTGCTTAAATCCCAATGAAGGAACTTCAGGCGGTTATCTACTTGAAGACCTTTATTAATGAATCTGACAGCATTTGCAAACTCTGCACTCAAAATGGACTCCCTTGGCTTTCTTTCATGTGTCTGCTATACAATCAAGTATAACAAGGGGAAAGGAAAACAAAAAAAGCAAGGGAAAATAATAATATTAAGACTAGGAAAATTGAGTCCACAAACATTAAGCATTCATCAACTCTTGCAAAGATGAACATAAATGTCTGCAGAAATGACAACCTTGATCAAATTTAGAACAATGATTGGATTCCCATATCTCTTTGATAGGTTCTCAAAATGGAGTTTTGTGGCTTCATAATTAGGATCCTTCTTTGATACTGAAACAAAGTAGAAGTTAGGATAGACATCCGAATATAAAAGATAAAAGAAAGGTATATGAGTACCCAAGTCATACAGATTATATCAGGTCTAAGATTCAGTCGTGAAGTTTCCTGGGACCAGAAGAGGGGGATTGAGCCTCGATTCTGAACCACAGAGCTCATTTGCATCAAACATCCCTCAGGAACGTCTTCACATACAATCTGTTCTGTTTCCACATCATTAGCTACTCTACCTCTCCCATTTACACCTCTCTTTAAATATCTGAAATGCAGTAACACCATCATGCTCAGCATGGTGAGAAGGAAAACGGCAGTTTCATATTCTAAGATATAGATAGAAAATAAAAATGTATTATAGTGCTCTTCAGCATTTGCAATTGGCCCCATGACAATTTGGAAGACATTGAGAAAACAATGTAACAAGTTGGTTCTAAATTATGAAACTTTGGAAAATATAAAACTCCAGCAATGTAGAAGAATGGAATGGCCAAACATGATATTGAACCTCATAGTTTTTCTGCAAAATGACTGTTAAGGGACACATCATACCTGGTGCCTGCATAATGACGCGACCTTCTGGCGATTAGAGTTAATTTGAAATCTCTTCCGGACATTGAAAGTTTTACCTGGACAAAAAGAGTGGAGAGGTGTCAATTGGAGATATTTGAAACTCCAGGATATTAGCTCTAATTGATTCAAAAGAAAGCATGAAAAAAGTGAGGGGAAAAGGTTTGCCGCAGCCCTTGATTTACAGTGTGCTTTCTAGGTACATCTTCCTGAAGGCTATGCTTTTCAACAACTTCAATTTAGGGGCTCAGGAGAGTAACATGAAATAAATAATTTACAAAGAGAAAATGATTCTTCTTCTAGCAAAGCATTAGTGAATAACATCATTACATTGAACAAAGAAATTAATAACACCTGCAACAATGATGAGCATGAGGGACAAAATGATTGACTAGATTAATTTGTACACAAATAATTTAAGCAAAACTTACCATGGAAGTACTATAAAGTTTTTCATACCTGCCTGAAGAAACCATGGACTAATGCGACTGTCCACCAGGTATTCTTGAGGTTTTGCCGAATTTCACGCGTTAGGTATTCATTCCAAACAAACATGGTATCATAGAGGAAGGGTCCAGTCTCATTATCACGTAAATTCTTTTGAAGACCACACATAACATCGTATGAGTAGCTAAAAAAGAAGTCCTTCGTAAGGTCCACTGAGCATAGAAGCTTCTTGTATCTAGTTAACCAAGTGAAAGATGGCAAAAGTAACACATGTCAAAAACAATAGGTAAACAATATGAAGAAAAATCAAATGTGAGAAGCAGCAAAATAAATTAAAATGTAAAGCTGAAGAGAAAAAGAAAGCAAATTATCTCCCCCAACAACCATGAAGTGAGGATACCTTGCGTGATTCAACATGTTATACAATAACATCACAAGGGCAATGGGGTTTCTCCCTCTGCATTCACATGAATAGAACTGGCAATTGCTTTTAGGGTACTGGATTCTCTAATTATAATACACAAATAACATCGAGTGCAATTTATAGATCTTTATCACAATCCCATCTTAAAACATACAAAAAGATAAAGAGAGACAGCAAACAAATTCAAGAAAGCCAAAATGGTTATTTCACTGAGACATCTATTGCCAAAAATCAGCACAAAGGTTACCTCCAAATGGTTGGACTTCTCTCCTAAAAATAAAGTCCAAGCTCCTTAGATGACCCCATAAATTAACTAAATTCAAGACCAATGCTGAAAATTCTACAAAATTTAAGTACAAACGAGTAGTGTATGTACTGAATGTATCTTCACAACAATACTTGACAATGTGGTACTTTTACATGCAGAATGGACAAAAGACCTTTTCTCATCCTTAGAAATATCCATTTTGGACAGCACAGTAGTGTTTGGTATCAGAATCAGTTCTCTCTTGGTAATGCTATAAATTGTATGGCCACAAATGTCACCAATCTTTCTCCTCTTTGTAATAAGCAACATGTAATATGGACCCAGAAGCTTGGTGAGGCCTACAAACATGAGCAATTACATCAGGTTCTACATCATAATGTCAGAAATCACAGCATCCAACAGCCCTGACATGCAGGCATATGCAGTTTGATCATGTTTTATGTGTCAAATGTGAAAAATTACAAGATTCATACATACCAATGATGCCGTAGCAATTGGTCACAAACTTAAGGCCACCGCAGGACTTGTTTCCTTCACTTATCCTTTTAAGCAGGTCAGCACACTCATATCCCGTGTACGTTTCAGGATCTTCAAGAATGTTTAGTACAGATGACTCTTCCCGGCTGATCTTTAATACTTTCCAAAAGCTCCTATTTTTGTCTCTTCCCACCATATAGAAGTTCTGTGACATTTTCATGAACACTAGATTAGTATAATAGTTGATGAAGATAATAATCAGCTTAGATAAGATAGCACCTACAAAGCTGTAACATCAAATGGAAAGAGACATTTAACAGCAATTGAGAGGGAGAAAGAGTCAGAAGAAAATCTTCCAGCATGTGATTTTTGGAGTATATGAAAAGATTGATCCAGAGTTCCACAAAAAAAATTGATACTGCACTAAAAGATACAGAATTTTGCGAGTAAACATTTTTGTTGGACACAGCACTGAGATATTAAAATAACGTTAGAATTCTAAATGTCAAAGTGCAAACACTAATTATCACACAACATTTTGCTTCAAGGAAAAAACTAACTCCCTAGCAAAAGCCTAACGAGATAGGGCAGGACCTATTTGACATCAACAGGTACAACCATACTTTTCCGATGCAAACATATTTTGCAGGAAAATTACTCATTTCAGCTGTGTGTCAGTTCTAACAAACTCAATCAACTGTTGGCCACATAAAAGGAGACCTAACCCAAGATCGAGTAAAACATGTATCATGTTTATTCATGAAGATGCAACCAATTAACTGCAGTTGTCAGGATTTCAACTTGTGTATATGCAAAACTAAATCATACGGAATTCTAAAGGCAAAAATGCATTGTGTTGCATTATCGATTAAATGAAACAGTAATTTTTTATTTAAACCAACAAGAACTCTCTGCTATATCCTTTCCATCTCTGCATACAATTAATTCGACACTTTAATGAACATAGAATGAATTCAACACAATTTGGAAATAAAAGTACAATAAAATCACCCTATCCTTTTTCATCAGGAACCACAAAAAGAAAAAACAAAAAAAGGAAAAAAGCCAATTTCAAATAAGCTACCAATTATTAACAAGACAAATGTAACTTAAAATGCTAAGCATATAGAACTTTCAGTGGTTCTGCTCCATCAAGTATGCAACTTTACTGTCTTTCCAAATCAATCGCTCAAAATCATGTAACTTAAAATTCTGAATAGTGCAACCATTATAGTTACTTTTAATATAAACAGTTTGATTACATGTTAGAGCAGAATAACGAAATATGATACATACAACCAATCACACCTAGTGAAATTAAGGCTCGAGTGATATTGTAGTAGTATGATTCGACTATAATATCAGCAATTAAATTTTGATTTCAGTTACTTGAATTGCAAAAGCTGAATCCAGCAGAACCTCAAAAATCATTTATTATGCAATACATTCGAAATTCAAACTTCACAGTCCTCAACACATAACCATAAGTAGCAAAATCGATTCACTCGATGGTATTGTCCAGTACTCAATTTCTGAGTGCTGCAATCATTATAGTTACTTTTAATATTAACTGTTCAATTACATGTTAGAGCAGAATAACGAAATACGATTCATATAACAGATCCCACAAATTGGAGATAATGCTCAAGCGTTGTATTTGTGGTAGTATGATTTGGGCAATTAAATTCTGATTCAATTACTCAAATTGCAAAATTTGAATTCAGCAGAAGCTTACAATCATTTATTATGTAATGAATTCAAAATTCAAACTTCAAGATTCTCAGCGAATAACCATAAGTAACAAAATCAATCCTGTCCATAATCCCGACAAATTCAAATCAAATCAGCCATCAAAATTACAACTACATCAAAAATATAAAAAATATAACTAATGTTAAAAGAAGTAAAACATCAAACCTTAACTTGAAAAATCAAGATTAGACCAGAAACAAAAATTTTCTACGGTCCAGAAAACAAAATATTATCCGTCAGTCGTAAATCGAGAGTCTAATAAAAAAGGCACAAAAAAAAAACACTTTTTTTGATATACTATGAAACATACCAATGAAATTACGACAGCTAAGACTTGAATTACGATTCACAATACACTCGAAACACGATGTAACAAAACAACAAATATTACAAAGACTAAAACTTTGTATCATGCTATGTTGTGTTATACCGAGAGCGTTTGATAGAGCTTGAATTTCTGCAAGTAACATGAGTTCGGGTCGGGTCCGACGCTGGCGATCCGGTTACATTCCTCTACTTCCTCCATGACAACGAATTCGGATCCGGAACCCGGAGCAGCCGAGTTGAGCTTTGAGTTGACTTGACTCGACTCAGACAATAAACATGAAACCAAATCTCAAAAAACACGTATGCATATATACCAAGTACATTAATAACCAAAACCTAAACTAACAAGAACACGACATTAAAACACGATACGAATAGAATAGCAGCTAGTAAAAAGTGTCATCGTACTTCGAGATCGTAAACAAGAAAAAGGGATAGTGAAAATTTCAAATTTTCAATCTACAATGTTGGGAGTGATACAAAGTGACGTGAGTGCTGCGAAGTAGTGCAAGTAACGGTATTGTTCTAGCTGCGAAGGCGGTCGGGAGCGCTGCGGGAAGGAAGGGGAGAGAGAGAGAGAGAGAGAGAAAGAGAGAAAGCTTCCAGCGACCGCGTCCGCACAATGGAGTAAAACAGGAGAATAATTATTCGGAGTACACCATTTTTACTTTGCTTTGTTTATATATAATAGGATTTTTTAAATTCAATTTAATTAGCTACGCCGAATTTTTAAAAAAATTTAAATAAAAGCTTTTTATATCTTAAATTGATTATTGTAGTTTTCTTATTTGTAACATATTTAATATGTATATATCTATTTGAAACTTGATTTCGGAAACTATCCGATTCACGTTTTAGCTATAATAAGAAATGAAAAACTTAAATAATACTAAAATATTACATATAAATATTAGTAACAGATACATACCAATAAAATTATAATATGTAAAAATTGTATAATAGTTTTCTTTATATTTTAATATTTTGACATCTATATACCATTTAATAAAAATGTTACGTATTAATACTAATAAAAATTTTTTATCTACAATCAATTCATTATCACAGTGAGCATGGATCGGGAAATGGGAGTCGTGAAGTGATAATTCACGTAATTCTAAGCAAATTTCACAAAATATTCTACGGAAAAAGAAACAAAACCAATATTTGAAATGTCTATATTTTAGGTTAGTTATTTTTATTCAGAAAATAATATAATCATTTAAAAATATTTGATATTTATCATTATAAATCACGAAAAGTACTGATCGGATATTCATGTGGTAAATCATCGCAAACACAAGAACGTAAGCAGCCTATCTAAAATATATGGTTGTAATTGAATTTTTGTATCGAACGACTAATTCAAGATATAGAAGATTTTTGGCAAAAGAAAAAAAGACATAAAAGATTTATTTGAACTTTTGGTAAAACAGAAAATTTGGTGATATAGTTATTTTGATATCTATTGGATTTAGAATGGGCTAATTATAATTCGTCAAATACAGTATAAGGTATGTTATATATGTTTAGTTTTTACAAATTCTTTTCGACATACTTAATATTATCATTGCAATATGTAACTAAACATAATTTATATTATACGAGTCCACATGTGTTTTTAAACGAATTGTTCACCGTTTCTTTATTATTATTATTATATATTTTTTATTTTTAGGTCGGCAAGTAAGACAAGTTTTGAGAGATCTTATACATGATGATGGAGTTATAAGGAAAACTTCATAGAAAGTATATTCTCACGTTATTCTTTATGTTGGTATTATGGAAAAGTATAAATCATTTTAATTTTATTTCAAAATTTCCATCCCTATTAAAGAGAATTATACGTCCTCATGATAGAAATGTAAAAGTTTTTACTGTTCCTGTTTCCATGAGCATAAATTCTTTCTATATATAAAGGTAAGGATCAAAACTACGTTAATATTTGTACTCAGCAAATGTAAATATTTACTTTATGAGCTGGCAATATATATATATATATATATATTTACTTAATGTCGACATTTACTCCTCCTAAACTTGTTTTTTATTTCCTAATTGGAACTTGCTAAAGTATATTTCCTTTTATAATTTAAATTATTACGCATTACTTATTTACAGAGTATAAATCAACAAGTTGATTAGATCATATAAAAGTTAATTATACACAAAATTGGATGGAAATATAATCTATTGACCAAATCTTGAGAAAAAGTACCTTAATACTTTCACAAAACGAGTAGATTAGAAATTCGTATTATTGTGTCGTGTTTTATTTTCCTATTTAAACAAGTTCGTATCTCCAAAACATAAACTTATGAGATAACCGGTATAAGCCAATTTGACTCAAAGAGATAGAATGATGAGGCATTTCGCAGGATTATGACAACTTAAACACCTAACATGTCTTGTATCGTGATTAAACTCGTTTATATTAGGATTGACAATTTATGTTATTATGTCGTATCTTGTTTATCTTAAGTTTAATACTATTTATTGATTAAAATGTTATAATTAAATTTATAAAACATTTATAAATTTAATAAAAATAACAATAATAAGATTTAAATTTTATAGAAACAAATGACATAATATCTTCATATTAATCTAAAATTACGACCAACATAAAAGTTATAATAAAGCCAAATCTTAACAAATACAAAAAATCTAAAAATTTAAGTCACATAACATCACTAATTTAAGTGGAATCATTTATCAAATGAATATTAGTATTACTATTAGTTTAATTTTAAAATTTATCATATTATTTGTCAGATTTTCAAAAAAAATAATTAAAAAATGTATACATGAATTCATTGCTTTTTGTCTATTCAAATTATGATGAAATAAGAAGAGTATATGATATTACTAAATTTAAGTTACATAATATCACTAAATTATCTAAATACATGACTTAAATAGATATTAGTATTAGTACCAATGTTAACTTTAAAATTTATTATATTATCTATTAGAGTTTTTAAGGAGATTATCAAAAAATCTAAACATGACTTGTTAATTTTTTATATATTTAAATTATAATACAGTAAAAAAAATATACAGCTAAAAGTATCGCTTACTTTAATTGAGATCTCCAATTTAGAAAGAAATGATTTGTGTGATAAAATGTAAATACGGAAAAATATATTATAAATTTAACCATGTCTAGATTCTCTTAAACTCGGACACAAATTTAACTTTATTTAAATATGTTTGATCCATTTGTATTTTGTATCAAATTTTTTTATATATTAACTTATTTAAATTATATCGTGTCATATTTGAATCTATCGTGTACAAATCTCAAATTATCGACCCTAAAAATGAGAGCACATGAATAATCTTTAAGGCTTTTCTAACTCATGTTACGATCACTCGTTCTCCAACAGGATGAGTTAGCAGTATAAATTGTAGTTTTGGTCATTTTTTTGAAAAATAAATATAACATTCACTTTCGTTATTTTAAAAATTGGTACACGAGGGGGAATTCAATTTTCTTAACCACCCAGTCATTAAGGAGCATTTTTATCATGGGTGACGAATGCTGCAATGCTTTTTAAATTTTTTAATTAATTAATGCACCGTGGGTGACAGCCAATCCTGGACACGTATATACTTTGACGGTAAAAGGATTTATATGCAATTTTATTTTTTTTCCGTTGATTACAGTAAAACGAGGGAAATCAATCCTAATTCATCTAATTTATAAAACTGATATTTATGATATTACATCATAAAGTCACTGCTTACATACAATAAATTAAGAATAATCATTGAGATGATTTAATTTAATATTGTATATATTGCTACAGGCGAATATGCTTAGATACCATTGGTTGCACAAGTTGCCAGAAAGCACATAATGATATATTCCCATGTTTGGCATGATTGCGGAATTTCATGTCTGCAGAATTTGGGATTCTTCGTTCCACTCACATATACATTAATGAATACATTATCGTATATCGTATCTGAGTTCGGAAATCCACGAAGTCATTATAAGTAATAATATAAATACCGTTTTTTCGATGAAATAGATTATACTTATGTTCTCTTTTTAAGGTTATGATGCGATAATTTTAAAACTTTAAATTTTTTTTATAATTCACATTTATCTTATTTTATTTTGAATTTTTAACTTTTTTTTCTTTTTCTTGTTTGAATTCTCAACATCTCTCAAATTTTTTAAAAGTTACTTGAAATCCATTGAAAATCCGTCTACACACTTAGCACATGTCAAATTCTAATTGTTTTATAATAATTAATTTAATTTAATAATAATTTTAAATTTATTAAACCGAATAATATAATAAAAATGACAAAAATAATATGAACGAAATTATTAAAAAAAAAAAATTCACAAACTCCTTAGGGCCACAGTTGTCCACTTAAAAGCTAAGAGATGACTGGCCATCGCTTAGACAATGTCATGTGATCCACCAAGTGGTGGTCAAATGCTCCTTGACCTCAAGGTGGTATAGGCTACATTTCGAAGGGATTTTCTTTCCTTTTTTTTTTTTTTCATTTTTTCCTAAAATTTTCTTCTTTTCGAAAACTTCTCTAATTAATTATTGTTTAAATATTATTTATTAAATTAATGACCGGGCTTCTTAGAAATTGACACACCTTAAGAGTAAACAAACTTTTTAACGACCTTAGCAGAAGTTCTATAGCCATATGTTAATTTCCCCTCTCTCTTCTTTTAAGTGGAACTTATAAGATACAAAATATAATATTATTTTATATTTATTATTATTTGTTAATTACAGCAGGATACCCTAAATTTTGTACGGTATATAATTTAAAGTATAAGTCTTAGATAAGTATAGAATATGAAAATATTATAATTGTGCTCTATCTTGAAGTAGTAGGTTTCGAAAAAGTGTTTTTAGAATCAACACTATAACCTTTACTACCCATCTAAATTTATCCAACGCAGGATACAATGAAATTATCTCCTCATCCCAATTATTATTTTTTCACTTCTATAAATGTTGTTGGAAAATGATTACATATTGAATTACTCAAAACAATGGAATTATTCTACAGTTTTATCATTAATTTTTATGAAAACGATCATGCCATTTATCTTATATTTAATTTGTACTCATTTAAATCTGAACTATTGAATAAATTACGAATTCAAATATTCAAATTTAGGTTCTGTTTGATTCATTTTTTTCTTATCTTTTTTATATGGACATCTACTCAAACTTTACATTTAGCAAGAATAAGACACAAAAATATAGAAACATAATTCTATATATACCTTTCCTCTAAAATTAAAAATAGAATAAATCTCTATAAAATTGAATTTATTTACTATTTATTTTTTTTCATATTTATAAAAAAATGAATTAAAATAACAATTTCCAATGGATAAAATATATATTTTTTAAATATTCTCTTTTGAAAGTATGTGGATTTTCATTTCGCATCTCTAACACTTTAATTATCACTTTTATCGTAATTATGAAATAAAAATAAATAAGATAGTTTTTAAAATATTATTTTCCAAATAGATATAAATCAGGTATAGATAAAATACAAATAAGATACAGACGGAAAAAAAAAAAACAATTCAAATAGGATCTTAAAAAAAAAATAGAAGTGAATTGTAAGATGAAGGGAGAACCCAATTCTATTAAAATAGAGCACGGGACCATAAAATATCCCTCGTATGTATCATGAGTCATGTGGTAAACTACGTGTTTGGATGAATATTTAAAAAATTGAATTGCCAATGCCATTATAATCTACTGATATTGATATGGTCTCTCATTGAAATAAATTAAGGTTCTTCCTTCCCTCATAGTCAGCCCAAAAAAAAAAAAGAATTTAGCTAGACATTAGCACATATAATGTAAGAAGTGTTATTTTTCTTCACCAAGTACATGAATACTTTATATGTGGAAGTACCAATTAAGCAAAGTGAATGGAATTAATCTTTTTTTTTTTTCATTTGATCTTTGTCGATGTTGGTATATCTCAAGCGTCTCCTCACTAATTATATTTAGATTTTTACATAATTATATAAGTTTATATCATCTAATTGTATCAAAAAGTGATTGCTATAAATATGAATTCAAGAAAGCAAATTTTTTTTTTTTTTTTTTACCAACTATGTTATAAGTTATAATTTGAGAGAGGGAGATTTTGAACCATGATAATAATAGAAAAGAAACGATGGTATGCCATTAGGTTTTAGCTCGAAATAGCAAATTTAGATGGTAAATTTCTGACTGAAGAACCATTTCTCATAATCTTGATTGTTTTTTCAAGAAACATGGTTAATAAAAGGTCCCAATTATTGTTACTTTCTTTGACCAAGTCAGAGCATGAAAATTAAATTATCTTTTGATATATCGTCGCCCATTTTTAAGTCACTGTCAATGGTAGTCGGTTTAATTCTTAATTAAATCATTACCATTAATTTATCATTATATAATTAAGGACGGCGCACTTCTTCCATTATAATAATTATAATTATGGACAACGTAATTCCATTTCTGCCACCAAAAAGATTAATATGTAATACATCATAGATTAATGTTTGTTCCCCTGTGGTACAAGTCAACGTCTAAAAGAAAACATGCTTTGCAGTATTGAACTCGTGTTTTTTTTTTTTTTTTTTTTTCCTTCTTTTTATTCGCCAAAGCAGTATTGAACTGGTTTAAGGCATCAACGTTTCAACTTTATGCTAGCTGGATTAATTCCAGAAGTCTTAATTTAAAAAATAAAAAAATTAGATTATTACTTATTTTTAAACCCATTTGTTTTGACTTGATTCATAACATATTAATGATCGGTAATCCATTTAGTTGAATAAGTCCTATTTGGAATTTTAACTTGGATCTCAAAACGAAAGTAGTACCCAATGAGTTTAAATTTGAGTTGTTTAAACTTATTTATCTAATCAAAATAATGTTAAACTAGATATTATAGAGTTTAAACTCGATAAGATAAATTATTCAAGTAATTCCAATTAATATTATCATACTCAGTTCGTATGATTGATTTGAACATATAAAAGGATTCAAAATCAAATGAGTGAAACAAAGTGTAATCGTTATTTAACTAGGGTTATACCACGATTCGATTGGATCGACTTTACAATCGGATCAATTAGAATCAGGTTAAATCATAAGGGTTAACTTAGATTTGATAATATTGATTTCAACTTGAAATAGGACATCTAAACTACCTTGATAAAGTTATAAACTAGTGGCTAAAATTGTTTAAATTTTTTTAAATATATTATGATATCCTAATGATATAATCTTTTTTTTTTTTTTTAGTCTCAATTGTTAATTATATATTATAATATTTTAAAGGATAATTGTATAGCACACTATTATTAAACCGAAGTTAAATAAATATTAATCAAATTTGAATGTTTCATGAGTAGCTTTCATTCATTTACACCCGTAACGGAAAATTTCTCACAATAACCGGACTATAATATTTTCCGACATATTTACGTTTGGCATATGATTTAAGGACAATGTGTTCAGAAATATAGAAATGCCCAACTGGAAGCCTAATTTACGTTGGAGTCGCCGATCATCGTATACTTGTCCCGGAATTCATTACCATGTAGACAAAGTCTTTTGGTTTTTTTAATCCGACTTTCTACTTCTTGCATCGACGAGAATCTACAAGGACTGTGGGTCAGTAACCCACCAAAGAAAGAAAATTCGTACCGAGATGTTTCGTTTTCAGCCCTTTCATTGCAGACGTTGATGTCGCAGACATCAAAGACTACATATAGATTGGTATGTTTTCCTTAATTTATTACTTATAGTTTTGTCGAAGGACAATGGAAGGAAAATAAATAAATAATCGACGAATGGAAATATCAAAACTCGGAATTCAATAAGAAAATTTAACATAAACGAAAATTATATTGAGAATGTTAAGAAATTATTAAGAATAAATATGTTCTCTCTTTTTTATATTTATACAAAGTCAATCAACTAGCAAAGAAAATATATTTTGTAGCCTCGTGTTATTTTATTGAATTTGTCATTTAACGGTATCACATGGGGTTGTACTTCTTGATGATCGCACAAGAACAAGCTGTCGAAGGAATCACACTAATGAAATTTTAACGAAATCACACCATCAAAGAGGAAAAAAATAAAAAAAGATATTACACCAATTTCTCATGAAAGATAATTCTATTAATAAATGTCATTTCGTCCTAATAGATTATATACTTTGCCTATTATAAACATAACAAAATCTAATTATTTAGAATAATAATTTTTAATGAAATTAGAAAATAAAAGATTTGTTATATTAAAAATAAGATAATAATCTAATTAAATCTTGTAAATAAGATTACGAATCTAATCAAATAAAAGATGATAATGATAAATCATATTTAACCAAACAATATATAAAATCAAACTAAATCTATGTAAGAATTATCACATACATGCTCTTTCTTGATTAGCATCATTTTCTTACGTTCCTAAAATGATGCGTCCTTGAATTTTGAAAATTTCATTTTATTCATCCAGATCAAAGACTATTTTCGCAAAATCAAACTTGAATTTATGATTCAATTGCTTCTCATGCATCCCTTTAATTTTTCAACTCTAATAAATAAATGCAGATATAGTGTTTATTAACTCCAGTCATATTATTCTATTCTTTAATAATGTTAACTACTATTCTAACCATCATCGATCCATCAACACTACAATACTATCCATCACAAATCCACTTCTATAGATTTAGTTCGTTTGAAGTGCGTGATGATGGGGTTAAGAATTATTTAGCAGTAGTTTCTAAAATGAGTAGTCTTTTTTTCTTTTTTTAACATACCCTTTTTTTTTTCTTGTTGTCATCTCTTATGTGAGATTATGTCATTTCTTTTGTAGAATTAGTCACTCTCACCAATTAAATGGATTTTGTTTCTTTAAGAAAAAATTTAGTATTCCTTTTGGGGGTTAATTGTGATATTTGAAGAGATGTGTTTGTTTATTTGTTGAGTCTTCATATCACCAACTTTTTGTATGTCAATTCTTTTATATCAACTAGTTTGATTAATATAATTTTTTCTATTGAGTGAAAGAAGAAGAAACCATATTTTCTCTAAATATTTCAAATTCTTGTGATGAAATTTTACAACAAACTCACATAATATATTATTTAAATTAATTTTATTTTCAATTGTCATCTCTTATTTGATTGTATGTGGAAGTAGATTTATCCGATTGACCATCTTATTTAGGAATCAAAAGATTCAAAGCTTAACCACCTTATAAAAGACTCAAAACATCCAACTTTATTTCTTTAGGTACACTATTTTGTAAGTTTTCATCTTCTAACTCAACTTCAAGGGAATTGTACACTTCATTATTTCTTTGGACATCTCTCGAGATTGGGATTTCGGTTTTTACATAATTTGAAAACAAGAAATTTATGAATTTTTAGGTTGTCAAATTGATGAATAGCGTATTCAAGTTGATGACTCATTTTGTAGTATGATGTAGAACTTAATACTTGAACTTTAATCAATTATTCAGTTAATTACCTCAATTTTGAGATTTTCAATTTTAATACTTAATTGTACTTTTAAGATTGGCAATTTACCTATATTAACTCCATCTATCAAGTAGGCTTTTTTGACCAATTTATAGAATGTCACATTTCACATTTGATTATTTCACTTAAGATGTTTATCTAGCTAGTTAGATAGCAAAAATGATAATTCTAAAACAATAATATGTCATATCAAAAATGAGTTCTTATTGTTATTTTTACTACCTAAATGACCATGTAAACATCCTAAGTAGAACGTTAGACACATCACAGTCCGTAATTGGTTAAGAAAGCTAATTGCATGGATGCTTTTAGATAGAGTTAACATAGATAGTGTCATTGATCTCAAAAAATCTAATTGGGTGCTAAAATTGGCAATTTTAAAGTTCAACCGATCAATAGAAAAAAAAAAATCCAAGTATCAAATGCTATATTATTCCCTTAGTTCTTGATAAAGTAGACCCAAGATCATTTTGCAAAGCAAAATGGAATAATAAATCAACCTTATAAATTTTGAAGGAATTCGTCAATCAACAGTAAGAATTCAATATTAGTGTTTGATTTAGCATAGAAAGAAAAGAAAAGCTCTTATTCTATTATTGTTCGTTAGAGAGAGAAAAAAAAAACACTTTTTAGAACAACAGAGCCCAATATATATCCCACTAAACTAAGCCTAACTAACTATACATGTGTTGCTTACACGTATGCTATATTGTATAAATACATCTATACAGGTTGCTTGCGTATATATGTAAAAGTATAATTCTCACATGATTGCCTCAAGTTGATGCCTCATAGAGACCCAACTTAGAATAAAAAGAAAGCATTTGAGCCTTAAAAACTGACTTTGTAAACAAATCTGCTAGTTGCAATCGAAAGGAAACATGGATAATCTTAAGAAATCCTTGTGAGATAAGGAAAAAGAAGAATCCTTAGAATAAAAAAGACCATATGAAATGGTCCCCTTTAAGTATCTAAGAGGATGATGAGCAACTTTCAAGTGATTAGCACATGGACATTGAAGAAATTGACTAATTCGATAGACTAAAAAATAAATGTCAGGTCACGTCAACATGAGATACAATAAACGTCCTACAAGTCTTCTGTATAAATAGGATCTACAAGTAGAGGACCATAATTAGCTTTTAATGGTAACCCCGAAGGCAAAGGAATCCTAGATGGCTTCACTACACTCATCTACATATCAAATACCAAATCTGAAATAAACTTTCTTTGATGCAAAGAAGTGCCTTCTACAATACAACAGAATTCTATTCCTAAGAAAAATCTCGCAAGACCTAAGTCCTTAATTGTAAAAGTCTAATCCAATTGTTGTTTAAGGACTTTAATAGTAGTAACATTAGTGTCAGCAATTCGCATATCATCTATATACAAAAGAACAACTATAAAATAATCATCATTCTTCCTTGTAAAAAGTGAATAATCACTTTTAGATTGAAGAAAGCATTAAGTAACCAGAAACTTTGATATCTCAATATTACATTGATGAGAGGCTTGTTTAAGCCCATAAAAAGAACAAATTAATCTTTTCCTTTCACTCAAGTGATGTCTTTAGCCACCAAATTAGCTTTATATCGCTCAATCGTTTCATCAACTTTATATTTAATCTTGAAAACCTACTTGAAATCTATAGCTCTTATGCTTGGAGGCAAAGTCATGAGTTCCCAAGTATGGTTTTTCTCAAGAGCATCCAACTCTTTATTTATGGCTTCTATCCACAACTCATCTTGAGAAACTTGTGAATAGGAAGTTGGTTCCTTAGTAGTTAAAAATTTTGCTAAAGATACCATAAACTCACAAGGAAAATGTGAAAAGGAATTAGGAGAAAACAATGGATATGTAATAGTAGAAGAAGGAGCAACGAAGAATGAAACAATGATGGCAGGACCAAATTAATATGATGAATATATTCATCTAACCAACTAGGTGGTTTCCTAAGAGTATAGAATGGCGTAAGCCTTGAGGAGAAGACATAAATTGGGACTTATTAGTAAACATGCTTAGACTAGCAAATGAATTAGACTGCTACATATCAACAATAAGAAGTGAAGTATCATTATTAAACTGAGAAGTAGAAGACAACTTAGAAGTATCTAATGAGATATGCGACAAACAAGTTGAAGAATTAGATGTTTGCTAGAATCATGAACAAAATGCAAGTCTATTTTGAAAGGAAAAATTTTCTCATGGAAAATGACATCTCAACTATGAAAAATTCGATCAGTTGCTAAGTCATACAATCAATAACCTTTTTTTCCATTGCCATAACCCAAAAGAACACTTTTCACTCATTTAACATTAAATTTGTCTTTGCTAGGCAATAAATTGGTTGCATAGCATAGACATCCCATCAACCGAAGATGATCATAAGTAGGAATATGTCGAAACAACAATTCAAATGGAGTCTTCCAATTCAACATTACCATAGGTATTCGATTAATGAGATAAGTCTGCTAGAACATATTCTTCTCAAAATATGTTAGGCAAATTAGCATGAAGTCTCAAGCTCCAGAAACCAATATATATCCTACTAAACTAAACCTAACTAACTACACGTGCTGCTCACATGTGTGCTATATTATATAAATACATCGTACAAGTTGCTTACATATATATGTACAAGTATAATTCTCACAAATTTGCCAAAAGAAAAAAACCATCCCGTATAAAAATATTGCTATGTGGTTGTTTCCTGAGAACTTCTATTACTGAAATTCCTTTTAGGATCAAATAAATAGCTACTTCTCAGCTTCCCCTATACATTTCCTTACTTTATTATAAGACCCTAGCCGCCTCATAGTTGATTCATGCACTAAAGCAAGTATACATTTGATATTTTTGAAAATGTTGTAGATTTTAAGTGGAATAAATAAAGAAAGAACCATTTATAATTATAGTAAATGTAAAAATAAAACAGAAAACTAATGTGTATTGTAAATATTATTTTCGAATTCTTAGAATATCGCGTTGTACATATAATTAAGTACGAATTACACGTGGTTAGATGGAAATAAACGTTTTGGAAGATATGAAATTGTCGTTATGAGGCATTGGTAAGTGCAACGAGGGTGCTTAAATTATACAACAACTAAGTAGGAGAAAAAGAAATTAAAAAAAAAAAAAAAGTCGGCATTGTGAACGCTGCTTTTGGTTCAAGAGGCCAACTGGATGCTTTCAAAATTTGCGGTGTTGTGCTGGCGAATTTCACGTACAGTACAGAGTGGCATTTGTTGTACATGGACGGCGCATTTAACCTGATTTTCTTTAGAAGAAGATGCGTTAATCTTGAATTCGTTTTTATGCATGCTGCGTAGTTGTAAAGCTTGTTCATCTGTCAAGGAGAAAAGGTTCCCGATAACAGCGATACGGTAAACGAAATACTTCATTTTAGCGATAGATGTGAACAAATAAGAAATTAATATGTGAAAATTTTTATAATTATTTATCATCATAGGTTTTCTTTGACGATATAAGATCAAATATCGTAGTGATAGTTTTCTTATGGAGTGTAGCAACAGATATTGAAAAATGATTTTATTATCCTCATATGTGAATATGGGATGAATTCCAATTAAAAAAGGGTGATTAAGCATTGATCTTTAACTAAAAAGTGTCTTTTTTATCATTAGTTTCTCTCCCTTGTTTAACTATTTTCATATATAAAAAATCGCTTTGATTTCATTTTGATTTATTTTATGAAATATTTATCGTACATTCACTCCATCCCCACCTTATTTCTTATTCGACGTTCACTTGATTTTCTATTACGGAATCACAATTCTATAAAAATCACTATTACTTGAAATTAAGTAATAGAAATTCCTTAATTCAATTAAGAATTCACAATTCTTCATCACTATCACCACCACCATCACCATTATCGCCACCACCATCATTGCTGCCATCACCAGCATTACTGCTGCCACTATCACCGACCGCTTTCATCGTAGTTGTCGCCCCTATCATTGTCGCCATTATCACCGCCATCACCTATTACTTTAGGATTATGTGAGAAAAAAAAATAGATCGAAAATAATTTAGTCATTAAAATTATATTATATGTTTATTCTTAAATTACTTATAAATCTAACCAAATAAAATAATATATATTACACATTTATTTCATTGTCTATGGAATTAAAATTCCATTCTCTCTTGTTTTATTTCATGAAGATAACGTACCGTTAATGAAAACTAAAGAGAGTAATACAAGAATACATTTTCAAAATCTTTTAGTAAGGTAAATACCTTTATAGTTAAGTAGCATTAGTATTGCAAAGACCATGGTAGTTTACTGGCATAAACGCTAGTTTCTCTATAGGGATAGATTAGGCTCGATTTTATATTGATCTCTTATAAAATGATTAGTTTCATTTCACCTCTCCATGTATTGTAATATATAATTTAGTCAACAAAAATAAATAAATAAATTATTTAGTAAGGATGTTTATTGGATTTCGTAGGCTTTAAAATGTAGAAACTTACATGAATAGGATTTATTGGCTGTGACATTTAAGTTTCTATTGTAATTTTTGTTTTCTTGTTTGTTTTTCCAACTACTGTTATATTACAATTTTGAGGGAGGAAAAATTAAAAACCTAATCAATCAAGTTACGAGATTAGTATTTATATAATTATATTCTAACGGCTTTGGCAATTTCTACGTGATTGAAACTTATAAGTCGACAAGATATGGGACATTATCTCTAAAATGCCCTAGAATCAGAAATATGTACAAGAAACCATGTTATGCTCCAAGTTCTAAATATCCGACATTTTTTCTCTACATGTATAGTACATGATTAATTACCCCAAATAATTAATTATAAATGACAAGTGTCTAAGCAATTCATTCATGCTAAAATAGCTTACTTGATGGTAACAAAAAAAAAAAAAAAAAAAGACACTTTAATAACCCTACTTTGTTAATCCTTGGATCGATGTGCAATATGTATTCCCTAAGAATTAGGGTTTTGATATGTTGTTGGGCTATACTCGCATATACTTTATAAATTATGGTTATCAGGCATGATCAACTGTTATGTCCTAGCTTTTATTATTAAAATATCCGTAATCTTCATCTTTCTTTTTGTTTCTCTCTTTTTTTTTTTTTTTTTTTTTTTGTTGCCAAGGCCTTTCTTTAAAAATGTAAAATCCAAAAGTTTATTTATTTATTTTTGGTTTCACGTACTGCCATTTTAGGTCTTGAAATTCCGAATCAATTCTAAAGTTTTGGGATAATATATTGTTAAAGTTTGCTTTATGGAGTGCAGATTCTCAATCATTCACAAATGGATGCATTTGCAGAAATTCTCCAAACCTTTTGTTGATGTAATAACGGAAAAGGAACGAAAAGTAAATTGTAAATATATTTCATTATACGTGTTAAGTAAGCCCGCATTCTTTATTTCTAAAATTGAGCTATTAGACCGTAAAAATTTTAAAAATGGTTTTAGACTCTAGCTAGTTTACTATTCTACTCATAGATAAAATAATTTAAAAGAATAGTAAAAAAGCTTTTTTGCTATTATAAATGGAAAAATGAGGGGGACAAAAAAATCCCTTCTTAAAAGTTTTGAAAGTCTAAACACTATGCTTCAGAGATAAAATAAAAATTTGAATCATTTTATAAAATATTATTTCCTTATTTAAACATTTTAAAACGTTAATTATTAATTTGAACTTAACCACAAACATTAATCTCTTTCATTATAATTACTTTTATACACTTATAATAACTGAATATCTTATTTAAATTACTTTATAAAATATTAATTTTTATTTATACATTTTAAAATATTAATTCTTAATTTAAACTTAATCTTAAACGTTAATCTCATCTAATATGATTTTCCTTATAATTTTAGCAGTAACTCCAAGACAGCTCTAAACATGCCATTTCGGCTATGCAACTATTAATATTAATAAATCTTACTACGTGTTGACTCGATTGGCTCCCTGCCAGCAAAGTAAATTAAATATCTAGAAAGTTCGGTAGAAAATTAATGAACGAGCCATCCAATTTCCTTCACATCATTTTTCACATTTTCTTTCCCCCGTCTTCACGGCAGGGATTTGTCAAAATTACATCTCCGGATTCAGAAGTCAGACAACAGGGAAAATGTGGAAATTACCACATATGTAGAATAGTTTAATGGATTGCTTTGTACTTTAAATGGATAGGAAATTGCACTGGTTATCCCTATTTTTACTAGAATATGTAATTTTAGGTTATGTAGAAAGGGCAATTCTAGTGGCTGTGGGGGTTATAACGGCGTAAATTATTCATTACTCTAAATGTTCCACTTGAAAAGTTTTCTTCTTTTTCCCTTCAAACTACATTTTATTATTAAAATAAGTGAGAAGCGGAAATCCAACTCAATTCATCCATTGGGTACTTATATTATTTAGTTACAAAGGTCTTAACTTCTCATTTGAAAATTTTAAACATGATAAATAGTAAAAATTGCTATACATACATACATACATATATATATGACTATATCATCATATAAAATCAAAACAAAATTACAATGTTTATTCCTTTAATAAATGAAGAATATAAAGAGTCCCATTTTTATTTAAAAAAAGAAAACTTACACTTATCATTTGGTGAATCCAATTTTCCATTCATCCCGGGTCGTTGTGGATGGACTGTTCCAACATTTCACTCCCGAAGTAACCAATAAAGAGGCAAGAAAATTCCCTCTTTCCTTATCAATTGACATCAAACTATTGCCACTCTGAGCCAAGGATGTAAACTGACACATAAAACATGAACCGGTTCACACTTGAGGATTCATAGTGCGAACATAATGGCTGGTCAAATAAAACAATACCTTATTAAATTTCTCGAGATCTATTTAAAGCATTATAAGATATTTTAAAATGTATTTAGAACCTCTCCTATTACTTGTTTGAACACCCAAAACTCCTTGAAACCAATCTGTGAGCTATTTTAATTTGATTAAAATATTTCAAAAATCACTTTTCTATGTTTAAAATGTCATACTGCATGCACTATGATCGTGTACGTGTAGAGTTTAAAAATTTCTCGAATCCCAACGTACACACTACAAGGTTTTAAACTTTCATGAAGCTCGCGCCCCAAATTGTACTGGGAAATACTTTAATTGGTCATTGGTAGGTATGGATATCTCATATGATTGCTACCTGTTTGTAATCATGACCAAAACCAAATTCCTCCATGGTTGCAATCAGAACTCCTACGTTCGTATTCAATTTAATTATTTTGGAGTTTAGGAAGAAAGAGGCAAGTCTAGAAGACATTAGTTTCGATTTTAGTCTATTCATTAGTTAAATCTTAAGTCCAATTAAAGAAACTAATATGCTATTCCCATTGTGCTCAATTCAATAAGTATGGATATTCCATTATGATCTTCCTCCAAATGTAAATAAGAAATAATATTTAAGTATAAGATGATATAAGATATATAGTTATACGTTCTTTAGAATTATGTATGATCATGATCGGTTTTAAAATAAGATAAAATGTAATCTTATTATTTAGATTGTTTCGTAACTGTCGATGAATTCAAGCTCTCTCCATTTTTGTCTTCTTAATTTACATCAATTTCCAAATAAGTGGTTGACATTATTTGAATTCTTGAAGTACCTTATAATATGACATTATTTATCTATCACCTTTAATTTTACAATCCCAACTATTATTTATATGTCAAATATTATTAGAAAGAAGGGAATTAATAAAAATTAAGAGAAAGGAAATAGAGATATCCATTTCCACTTCAATCTAATCTCTCCTTACTATTGGAAAGTAATAAAAATAGGTTAATCATGTGCACTTACACCTTAACTATTGGAAAGTAACTTTTACCCGCACATTTCTTTAGTTGTAATATTTTCTATATTTCCTTGCCCGCAAGTACAAGACTCACCTTTATAACCTTGTCATCAACAATAGAAGAATCAAAGCGTGTTCTTACTTTATACACATGAACAAGGGGACCATTGACTATTAGCCTATTATATTATTGTAATATTTCGTACTTCTTCCTCTTTTATACCCTAAATTAGTGCCACATGTCCAGCCTATAAGATTGAAGTATTTGAATGTGACATTTTAAGGAGTCACAATTTCAACCATCCGGTAATTTTTTTCTAAATCAAATCATTATAAGAAAATCTATCATATTCTTTTAAGAAAGTTAACTTTGGTTTTTTCCACTCGACTTATTTAGGACAAAGATAGTAAAGTGCAAAAAAACAAGCAATTACCCCAAAAGTAAAAAAGATAAAGGAGCCAATGGGGTAAGAAACGACAATGATTTGAATCCCAACATCCATCATTTTTTAGGGTTTGGCACAGAGGGCCGAGATTTGATTTGGACATGCACACCCACCCACCAAACACATGAAACATAGGGTGGCCAACCCTATGCATGGAATTGAGACCTCAACATGTTTTAGCTGTATCCACTGCAACCACTAACTTCACTTTCTAGATTAGGTATATATATATATTTTCCCCTCGAGGATTGATCTCAATCTTCTCAAAAGCCCCATTTAGAAACAAAATTGACGTTTTGGAGATGGCCATGCAATTTGTGCACCGAATAAACATTGGAAATCATTGATTTGGTGCTATTTTTCATTGACTAAACAAGTAACTATTATTGCCAAAAGAAAAAAACAAATAACCATTAAAAAAAAGGGTTTCCTATGGCTTATTGTGGTTTTTTCATAAAATATGTTAATTATAAATGAATATTTATATAACTAAATGATAGTATTAGACATAACATGTATTAAGATATTTATAAAGTCCTTTATAAGGGCATCTTTTTTTTTTTCTGGTCTCTATTACAATACCCAAAGCAAAAATGTCTCGAAAAGACTCCCAATGAATATAGAGTAATTCTTGTTAACATATGGTTTTTGCTCTATTGATTTGTTGGTAGAATATTGGTGAGATAACGAAGTATACTTTAGAATAACTTTTTAGATACTTAAGTTAATGAGATGTATAGAGGATAAAAATCCTAATTGAGAAAAGGGTAAAAAAAAAAAAAAAACCCTTTACTTAGGGATTTCGTAAATTTTATCTAAAATGAACTTATTAATAGTTTTAAAGCGGTTGGTTTGGACTTAGAAATTCATGTAGTAAAATACCTATTAACAATTTTTACATAGAATCTCTTTATAATCTTGATAATTCTTAGATGTTGTCATTGTACGTTATTGTTTCTTTTTTTTTAATTTAAATTAGTGGGCCTTTAGTAAGGGGGAAAAAATGTTAAAAAGACTGCCCTAAGTAGCCTCAAAAAGAAATTAAAGAGATCCTTGAAGGAGGATTGTTATTTCTTAATGTAGTAACGCGTGTGCTACTCGCCAATTACAATAAAGTGGGTCATCTCTTATTTAGCCGCAATGGACTAGTCTCGTATCATCCTACGTCATAAGATTTCGGGGCTCAATGACGGGGCTCAATGAATGACATGAGGGGTGGAACAACAGACAAATTACTTTATTATTTACATGTATTTTTAATGGGTAACTCGCTTACATGGACAATTATTAAAGACAACGAAGTCAAGTCTTATCTGTTTGGATTAACTACTCTATCTCGTAGCAATATAATTAATATTTTGTCCCGATAATTGGAGAAAGGTTTTAATATTAATAGCATACGACGTGATCGCGAATCGATTAATATTATATAAATATTAATAAAATTTTAATATTTAAAAATATAATTAATATTTTTTTAAAAATTATATTTATTTATTATTATATATCAAAATTTTATTAATATTTATATTTTTGTCATCGATTTATTCGACGGATTAATATATTTGATTTTTTTTTTTCAACAATAACGTAAATGCTTTACTCATTAGAATGTAGGAATGATCTCCATTCGCGGATTAGAATAGTAAAAGTCTTCTTTTCTACCAATAAGGGTTTTCGGTTAAACCCTGAATCTTGGCTCAGGTGGCCTTTCCGTGTTTATCCTTAGCGTTGAACCAAAACATTGTTGATGTATATATAATTGATCGAAACTTCGAAATTGAAAATAACGATGGATACTCTAAAAATAATTGTTGAAAGATCAAAAGTGAGAAGAAATAACCACTTTTTGATATGCTATTTCAATTTATATATCAAATCATGCATAAAAATGAGTATAGCGAAAATAGGATTAATATACCTTCAACCATTGATTATTCGATTTTCTCTTAAAATTATTTTAGTTTTAAAACTTAGATGCTTCTAGTCTCTTGACCAACTCTCTTAATAGTATATTGTTTCTTTAGGGATTTGAGTGTTTAGAGGTTAGAGATCCACGTGATTTTCGTTCATATACATACATACATACATACATATATATATAGTCCTCCCA
Organism: Lumnitzera littorea; assembly: GCA_024138015.1. Taxonomy (NCBI): domain Eukaryota; kingdom Viridiplantae; phylum Streptophyta; class Magnoliopsida; order Myrtales; family Combretaceae; genus Lumnitzera; species Lumnitzera littorea. The sequence goes on along the minus strand of JAMXBB010000009.1, from coordinate 15,785,745 downwards.
TTAATGACTATTAAAAAAACCCTTAATCGACTCGGTTTATAGAAAAATATGTAGGTCATAATTAGATAATGAGTTTAGGCATTATGTAACTATTTTATGTGTTTTATATAAATAAATTACTTAAGTATAAAATACATATTATATTCTCTCACTTGGCATACATATTTTTATACTAAATTCTATAAATTCCTTATCTTTAAATAAGAAATAAAATACACGAATCGTGGCGATAGGTCTTCTTAGAACAAGTATTATCTTTTATATATCACAATGCATTTGATTTCTTTAATGTCAATTAACTTTATGAATAAACCTTATGTTTATTTTAATGTCCAAATGAATATAATTATTTTGAAACCAAAATGTATACATTAAAACAAAAACAACCAACTAAAGTAAGTTTCAACATAAATGAGTAGAACGCACATCACATATTAGAACTAAGTCCTAATTGTACTATATGATCCTTAAAACCCTTTGGCAGCATTGTGAGACCTTATAAAAAAAAAAACTGGTAAATAATTCGTAATTGATTGGTTTGAAAACGAATTGTAAAATTTAGGGTGATTATATAAATTATCTAATTGAGTTTGAATTTTACTAAGAAGATAGAAATATTAGTAAAAGTGATTTCGTGACTTTAGATTTAAGAACCTAAATAATTAAATAATTAAATATTACAATATTAAATTATATGTATAGTAACCGTTATTTATCGAAAACGCGTAAAACAAATTCTGATAATTAACAAATCGCTAAAAATAAATTATATGTAATTATATAAATTAATAAGAAATAAAATGAAAAGTTTAGCATTTGAAACATACTCTCGAAAATATGAATTATATCAACGATTTTAGAATTAAGTTAACCTTCATGACTAAATAATAAAATTAAAATAAGTTGACCTTCACGACTATATTTCAAATTTAGTTCATTTATACGTAATTTTGTTAAAAGTATTAAGTTTATCAGGTCTAATTCCCGTACCGTAGATTTTTATAATTTAAGATATAGTTTATGATAAATCTTTTAAAAATCAACTAAGTGATTTTAATAATTAATACAAATGAGTAAAATTTATAAAATATATATGAATAAGTCTCAAATAATTAATAGAATCTATTTATATATATTATAGATTAAAAAAAGTGTTTTTAGGGCCTTATCTTAGAACATAAGACTAATAAAAAAGTAGTTTCAAATAAAATCAAATAGTAATATAAGTTCCCAAAAAGTTATAAGAAATATTCCTATAAAATTGGATTTCAAAAATAAGTTAAAATACGATCAATATATAAATCATAATGTAACGTTTATCGAATTAAATTTTAATTAGTCTAAAATAAAAATTTTAGATTAAATGTATAATATAACATTTTACTATTTTTAAAATATATTATGAAATTTTATAAATAATAAATTATGATAAAATTTCACTCAAAATATCATGTAAAATTAATATATATATATATATGTGCATATTGTTGAGTCTAATTTTTTGGTTTTCTTTAATTTAATTCAATTTCTCACTTTCTAATTAACACTAAACCCTAACCCATTTAATATTAATCCTCGATGAAAGAAATTGAAAAATTTTAATTTTTTATTGAAAATAATTTTTTAAGTCGTCACCCGACTAAAGTTGGAAAAAAGAGAAATCATAATCAATTTGATTACGATTTAGCTACCGGTTTTTTATTTCAATTTAAATAAAAAACCAGAGGGTTCCAAATTCGGGAGCTAACCTATTAAACCCTAATGGGTACCACTATTTATTTATTAAAATTAGAATTATTTTTCTAATTATAATATTTAAAAATAAAAAAAATCAAATCAAAATCAAACGAAAAAAAAAACCTAAGTTTATATAGATTTTATCGTTGCCACGAAGACGCCTACGTATCCACTAGTTGAGATCAGAAGATCGTGGTTCTTTTGGAAAATCTTAATGTGTTGATTGATTTTAATTTTTTTTAAATCGACCAGATTTACATTTTTAACTGATTCAATTTATTCAAAAAATAATAGGGTCCTAACTCGTGAGTGATTAAAAAAACTCTTTAAAAGTCCTATTTTTTAAAATGGGTTTTTTCATTATTTTTATTTAAAGAAAAAGGACTTTTTAAGCAATGAATCCTTAAACAAGACCTAATCCTAAGGAAAAACCAATCCTAACAATCTCTAAACTAATATATATATATATATATATATATCCATCATACTACTCTTAAATAGACATTTATTTAAATCAAAACTTTATCTATAAAGAAAACTAATACTAAAAAAACACCTAAGTTAATATATACATATATATTTATATCTCCACTATTAAACAATTATCTATCTAAATAAAAACATATCGTATAAGATACTTGATATATAAAAAGAACCGACACTAAAAAAAATCTCTTAACACATATATATATCTTATATATACGACATTATATGACTAATGATCTAATAATAATATAATATGATTATAATAATACATTATATAAATAAAATAATAATAATGATATATGTATAAAAAAAATCTAAAGAAATTGAACCTGATTCCTTTCATTCGGTAGTGGTTGGAATTTGTTGCTAATGAGTGAAGACTGGATTGGCTTCGTTAGGCTAA